>OX638370.1:51700792-52158849 GCA_951812925.1 Calliopum simillimum | reverse complement strand
TCTCTTTCATTAGAAAACCGGAGTCACGGGTTCGAGTACGGTTTCTGGCAAGATTTAACTAAAACTGATCTGATGAGGCTATATACATGTTTATATATGAAAATATATAAATATGTATGTGGAAGTAGCCGAAACATATGTAATCAATTTCCATGTTAACACTTGCTTTCGTCTGTTGTTGAAAAATTGCAAAAATGACTGTTTAATTAGTTCAATATAAAATTATCATACTTCAATTTAGAAAAAGCGCGTTGGTACTTTCATTAGTACTATACAAGCCATGAGAAACAGTCAATAAACTAACTTCATAAAATAATTTATTTTTCCCCACTGTAAACTTGTTGCTAAAAAAAGAGCAGAAATACACAAGCTAAGAAAAGTAGAAGAAAATTTGGTTATTAACAATTAGCCGGGGTACGCCTGGTCCCACGTCATTTACCAATTTCAATATGTTTCAGTTATTGCATTATTTTAAATCTCTTCTATTAATATCATTGGAAATATGAGCCTTTACAAAATATATTCATAAAAGCCTGCAACCTTCAGCCATTGCCATTTGAAATGGAAATTAGTCATTGCATTCATTTTTCCACACTAAAAGTCTGATACGGGATATATTTTTGACTTTCTATAAAAATACTAGATTTTCTGCACGTCAATAACTCGTGTGTTCGTCGGTTACAATCTCAAAATATTTTCTTCAGTAAGATATTTCACACACTTTTTAGTTTCATAGCCAGAAAAGTAGTAACATAAATATGTATAACTAAAAAGAGTCACAAGAAATCTAACATCCTTTTTTTACTCTTGCAAAGCAATACCTTCATATTTTCGGACTATATTATCAGTTTTTATGAACATTATTTTTTTTTTTTTTCTTTTGTTTGCTTAGTTGCAATGTGTAAAATGCAGTAGCTCGTTTCATCAAAGGATTGAACTTGAGTTGAACGACTGCTCAAATTCAAAGTTGGTTTATTTAACAATTTAAAAAAGCATACCACAAAATAAAAAAAAACACCACAAAAGCTTTACACCAAACATATTCAATTACTGAAGAAATAAAAATAGAATCTTTGATGTCACATTTGTTACTTGCAGAATGTTTATAAAATTTGTATCTCTTATGATGTACTCTTTTTAGCGGAACGTTGCACAGTGTAATAATTGCTTAAAATTAGCGATAAAATTAATTTATTTCACAGCATAAGGTAATTAAATCCTTCGTAGGAGGTTTTGATTTACTTTTTCTTAGTATTCAAATGAAATTTCATTTTAAAAAGAATTACCTTTGCCAAAAAAGTTTAAATACTTTTATTTTATGTATTACTGAAAACAAATTAAAATTTAAAATAACTCATTTTCTACATAGTTTAGGTTAGGTTGTGAGGCCATCGTCAGCGTATAAGGCGACTTCCACCTAGACCATACTGTTGGTTCATTGTGATCCCTTTTTTAGTGACAGTACATGAATTTTAATTCTACATATTGGTCATTCCATTCCAAAAAGGAAAACAAAAAAAAATAAAACTTAGCTTGACTCACCTCATTTAAACAACAGCCTCCTATATAGTGGAGTCAATAAAGCCTTTTTGACGGAAGTCCTCAAGAACAGCTCCGATTTTGATGATTTTTTTTTTGAAATTTTTTTTTTTTTTTTATTTAAAATAAGAAACATTTGGGAGCGCGGTCGGAACTATATAATTTTTTAAACAATATTTAAGAAACTTTGCTGTGGTGAAGCCCCTCAAGAACTGGCGACGCGAATTTTCCGAACGCAAAGTTCCCGAATACAAAAGGAACTGAGACTTAGTTGATGCCGCCAACGTAGTTAGTGTGCAGTGCGGGACCCTTAGTAGCTGAGGCAAAAAGGATAAAGTCCAGCTGACCGGCGCTGGAAGTGTTTGTGACATAAGAAAAATTTAGATTGAAAAAACATAGCGACTAAGTGCTTAAAGAAACAAAAAGAAAAATTCTTTTACGATAAAAATCAACAAAAAGTTGAAAGATTTAGTGACAAAAAGAAGAATTTTAAGGATAAAAAAATTCTTAATTTTTGATAAAAATTAAAAGATTTAGTGACAAAAATAAAAAGGAAAAATTAAAAAAAAAGTATCCAATATAGTAACTAAGACATAATAAAGAATTTATTTTTTAAATAAAAGAAATTTTTTTTTTTTAAAACTGAGTGACAGGAAAATCTAAAAGAAATCCTCTGGTGAATTATCAATTAACCAAAATCTTTTATAAACTTCATAAAAATATATTAAATAATTTGCTGCAGAATAAAATTACTTCCTGCATCAACACCATCATATGCTGCTGTTATTTTTATTGTAAGTCACGGTGGTTTTTAAAAAATTTCCACTTTTTGAAATACCACCCGCGATTTTTTTCGGGGATAGTGTTGGGGGACCCTTCTAGTATCAGAATCCGGGAACCGCGAAATCGAACGTCCAGCCGTTTTTTTTTTTCGACATTTTAGTTTTTTTAACGATTTTTGAGAATGTCTCGGATTTATATACATATTATGTACACATATATATGTATGTACGTACATATATATACTTGTATATGTGTATATGTGTAATATATATATGTATATATATATACATACATGCATACATACATATAAAAGGTATCGTTTCCGCACCATTTATTTTTAAAAAAAATCGGTTTTTTCGTATATAAAAAAACACAAACAAAAACCGGATACAGCAATAGTCACTCCAGATGTGATTTTTGATGCTTAATCCGAATCCGGCCTTAGAACTGCTCTATTACTTCTGGACTTTGAGATATCCTTACATATATGTATAAAGGACACCACTTTTTTTCCTATTTTTGAAGTTATATAACAAGTTAAGATAATATTATGCCGTAAAATCTGGTATAACAGTTAATAGCCCTAGTTTTTTACTTGAAAACTCAATCAAACCGATAACGATATCTTTTTTTTTTTGTCGGACATATCTTTACCTAAAAAGTTAAAAAAGTGCAAAAACACGATTTTTGGCTATATTGGATGTTATATGCAGGACACACAAAATTCTTCTGTGAATTTTTATTACCAGAAGCATTTAGTACTTTATTTTGGCTTTCAATTGAGCTATTAAATGTTTATCTGCATTTCAAAAAGTTGAAATTTTTTAAAAACCACCGTGAAGTAGATTTAAGCTATTATATTGCGAAAAACTTTTAATAAATAGGAAAAATTTCAGTTTGGAAATTTTGGTATTTTAATTTGTTTTCAACTTTTTAAAGTCATACAAAAAAGAAACAGCTAGATAAAAATGGCAAATATGAACATTTTAAGACCATCAATTCTAAATGTGCAAAATCCTGCTCAAAAACCTATCCACAATCCTCTTCAAATTCTTTCCATACCCGCAAAATAGGAAAATCAAATCACCCCCGAGATTCAGGCCCTAATACAACAGGCAGTTGAGCAGCAATGCACTGCCACGGTAAATTCTTTAATAAATCCCACTTCCGGTACTTTTACTGATGAATCATTAAAAAGAGAAATATTGACGACTGTGACAAAATACCCAATGTCGTTTGTTGTTTATGAGAATATTCCGGGGATCCTTCAAAGCTTTGATCCTGGAGAAAATCCGTAAATAGACTTATGTCACTTTACGAGGGTAAAAGAGGATCATCGAAATACTTCGGTAATATCAATGTTATTTGGAACAAAGTAATAGGCAAAGCTAATATTGTACTTAATTCGAAAATAAGTCCTCACAAGATTTTTATCAATCCGCTTATTCACATTTCTCACTAATCTTCAACAAAATTGTTAAATGTCGTCTGTACGAAATGGCAAATTCAAATCTAAACTAGTAAGGGTGTTACCTTTGGCCTGGCCAAACATTAAATACCCTACACAGCAGTATTTTGCTTATATGGGAGGTCCGAATTCACCCAGTTTTTTCTCAGAGCTTGAATTTATAGTTCTTAGTATATGAGTGAAATTTGGTTGGATTATCTCGAAAAATGTTTTCAGTATAGCTTTTTGATTTTTTTGCTTATATGGGAGATGCCACGCCCTCTTGACCGATTTTATCCAGTTTTTGCTTAAAGCTTGCATTTATGATTTTTAGTGTGTAAAATTAAGTTCGATTATCTCAAAAAATGCTTTCAGTATAGCGTTTTGAAGCTTTTGTTTATATGAGAGGGGCCACGCCGTCTTATCCGAATTTGCCCAGTTTTTTCTCAGAGCTTGGGCTTACAATTCGTAGTATTTATGTGTATTTTGGTTGCATTACCGTGAAAAATACTCCAAAAGTTGCATTTTGAATATATTTTTTGTATGGGCGGTATGCGTGACCGTTAACCGATTTCGCCCATTTTCAATCCCCCGAGTTGCCTGGAACGACGGAGGCTGTGCACCAAATTTATCTTGCTTAGTTTTCCCAAAAAATGTATTTCCACACACAGCCAGCCAGCCAGACAGACGGACATGGCTATATCAACTCAGGAAGTGACGCTGATCAAGAATATATACCCTTTTCTATGCCTGCCACGCCTCCTTCTTTGCGTTACAAACAGAAGGACAAAGTGAATATACCCTGGGTGTATGGTATAAAAAGGGAAAAAAATAAAGTCTTAAATACATATGAAATATACTTATGTTGCAGCTCTTTTTTGCTGATCGATGCTGGTTGTTATGATGTTGTTGTTGTTGCAGCCACTTGTGCTGTGAATTTTTATTACCAGAAGCATTTAGTACTTTATTTTGGCTTTCAATTGAGCTATTAAATGTTTATCTGCAATATTTCTCTGCAAAGTTATGTTAACTTTAAAATCACACCATGAAACTCAAAGTGAAAAATCTCGGTTTTCGGCTATATTTGAGGTTGTATACAGTACGGACGAAACTCGTCTGCTCTTTTTTACTAACCGACACATTTAAAACCATTCTTTATCTTCAAAATGAGCTAACAAGTGGTCTCTTGTAATAGTTTTCTTAAAAGTTATGACTATTTTAAGACGACATGTTGCAGCAATACGTATATAAGAAATACTCGTACACTATATTTTAGTGGCACCCCTGTGAGTTTGCACTTCATAATGTAATTTTTAAATGGTCATAACTTTGTAGAGGAATATTGCAGATGAACATTTAATAGCTCAATTGAAAGCCAAAAGAAAGTACTAAATGTTTCTGGTAATAAAAATTCACAGAAGAATTTTGTGTGTCCTGCATATAACATCCAATATAGCCAAAAATAGTGTTTTGCACTTTTTTAACGTTTTAGGTAAAGATATCTCCGACAAAAAAAAAGATATCGTTATCGGTTTGATTGAGTTTTCAAGAAAAAAACTAGGGCTATTAACTGTCATACCAGATTTTACGGCATAATATTATCTTATCTTGTTATATAACTTCAAAAATAGGAAAAAAAGTGGTGTCCTTTATACATATATGTAAGGATATCTCAAAGTCCAGAAGTAATAGAGCAATTCTAAGACCGGATTCGGATTAAGCATCAAAAATCACATCTGGAGTGACTATTGCTGTATCCGGTTTTTGTTTGTGTTTTTTTATATACGAAAAAACCGATTTTTTTTTAAATAAATGGTGCGGAAACGATACCTTTTATATGTATGTATGCATGTATGTATATATATATACATGTATATATATTACACATATATACATATACAAGTATATATATGTACGTACATACATATATATGTGTACATAATATGTATATAAATCCGAGACATTCTCAAAAATCGTTAAAAAAACTAAAATGTCGAAAAAAAAAAACGGCTGGACGTTCGATTTCGCGGTTCCCGGATTCTGATACTAGAAGGGTCCCCCAACACTATCCCCGAAAAAAATCGCGGGTGGTATTTCAAAAAGTTGAAATTTTTTAAAAACCACCGTGAAGTAGATTTAAGCTATTATATTGCGAAAAACTTTTAATAAATAGGAAAAATTTCAGTTTGGAAATTTTGGTATTTTAATTTGTTTTCAACTTTTTAAAGTCATACAAAAAAGAAACAGCTAGATAAAAATGGCAAATATGAACATTTTAAGACCATCAATTCTAAATGTGCAAAATCCTGCTCAAAAACCTATCCACAATCCTCTTCAAATTCTTTCCATACCCGCAAAATAGGAAAATCAAATCACCCCCGAGATTCAGGCCCTAATACAACAGGCAGTTGAGCAGCAATGCACTGCCACGGTAAATTCTTTAATAAATCCCACTTCCGGTACTTTTACTGATGAATCATTAAAAAGAGAAATATTGACGACTGTGACAAAATACCCAATGTCGTTTGTTGTTTATGAGAATATTCCGGGGATCCTTCAAAGCTTTGATCCTGGAGAAAATCCGTAAATAGACTTATGTCACTTTACGAGGGTAAAAGAGGATCATCGAAATACTTCGGTAATATCAATGTTATTTGGAACAAAGTAATAGGCAAAGCTAATATTGTACTTAATTCGAAAATAAGTCCTCACAAGATTTTTATCAATCCGCTTATTCACATTTCTCACTAATCTTCAACAAAATTGTTAAATGTCGTCTGTACGAAATGGCAAATTCAAATCTAAACTAGTAAGGGTGTTACCTTTGGCCTGGCCAAACATTAAATACCCTACACAGCAGTATTTTGCTTATATGGGAGGTCCGAATTCACCCAGTTTTTTCTCAGAGCTTGAATTTATAGTTCTTAGTATATGAGTGAAATTTGGTTGGATTATCTCGAAAAATGTTTTCAGTATAGCTTTTTGATTTTTTTGCTTATATGGGAGATGCCACGCCCTCTTGACCGATTTTATCCAGTTTTTGCTTAAAGCTTGCATTTATGATTTTTAGTGTGTAAAATTAAGTTCGATTATCTCAAAAAATGCTTTCAGTATAGCGTTTTGAAGCTTTTGTTTATATGAGAGGGGCCACGCCGTCTTATCCGAATTTGCCCAGTTTTTTCTCAGAGCTTGGGCTTACAATTCGTAGTATTTATGTGTATTTTGGTTGCATTACCGTGAAAAATACTCCAAAAGTTGCATTTTGAATATATTTTTTGTATGGGCGGTATGCGTGACCGTTAACCGATTTCGCCCATTTTCAATCCCCCGAGTTGCCTGGAACGACGGAGGCTGTGCACCAAATTTATCTTGCTTAGTTTTCCCAAAAAATGTATTTCCACACACAGCCAGCCAGCCAGACAGACGGACATGGCTATATCAACTCAGGAAGTGACGCTGATCAAGAATATATACCCTTTTCTATGCCTGCCACGCCTCCTTCTTTGCGTTACAAACAGAAGGACAAAGTGAATATACCCTGGGTGTATGGTATAAAAAGGGAAAAAAATAAAGTCTTAAATACATATGAAATATACTTATGTTGCAGCTCTTTTTTGCTGATCGATGCTGGTTGTTATGATGTTGTTGTTGTTGCAGCCACTTGTGCTGTTGTTGCTTACATTTTAGCAAATTTTTATTTTGCTTTTTTTAACTTTTTTTTTCAAATTTAATTTTATTTATTTTCTTTTATTATTTTGTTTGCTTCTTTTCATTTCCTTTTTTTTAATGATCTTGTTACTGCTTTTCTTTTATGTAGACCTCTATTTTGTTTTATAATTTTCTTATTAAATTTTCTTTTCACTGTCTTTTTATTGTTCTTTTTTAATATTTTCCTGTCTCTTTAAAATCTTCACCCCATCCGCTTTGAGTTGATTTCATCTTAATTGATTTGATTGAATGCATATAAATTTATTCATATATCACTCCTGCGTTTAATGCGACTAACATTTTTAAACAGAAAAATCGTTTTTTTTTAAATTTATGAGATTTTGACCTCTGTCCCTAATTTGTGGATCAAATGCTAGAAAAAGCGGACATCTTTTCAGATAGCTCAATGTAAAACCTTTAATTTTGCATTTGATTTTTTTTTAAAAAAAAGGGTCCTTGTAGTGAATTATTTTTGTGTGCACTTTTTAGTCCAAAAAAAACCATAGTGCGGCGTGCCTAAACCCGTTTTAAATCGAACGTCGTAGCACATCAAATTGTTTTCCAGATTTTGTTTATAGCCCAGGAAAATAAGACATTTTCTGCGAAAAAATTCCCAGTGGAAATTTTTCACCGGAATTGTCTTTATTTATGCATGATACACAAACTGTGAAAAGTCCATTGCAAAGTCGTGTGCGCATAAAAAGTTATTAAGGCTCAAAGGTCGCTAAAATCAGTTTTTTGCAAATATCTCGCTAATGCTAACTTTCACAGAAAAATGTTGGTCTTCAATTTTGTAGCACAGGAAATTTTTTACAAAAGTACGTTAAAAGTATTTGCGTACGACTTCTAGTTTAGGAGATCACCCAATTTAAAAAGTTGTTAACAGTTATGATATGAAATACTTCCTATGAGTTCATATTAAAATATCTTACTTTTTAAATTGCAATGGACTTTTCACAGTTTGTGTATCATGCATAAATAAAGACAATTCCGGTGAAAAATTTCTACTGGGAATTTTTTCGCACAGAAGCTCTTTTTTCGTCTTATTTTCCTGGGCTATTAGTTATCATTCAAATGATGCATAAAAAAATTTTCGCTCGTGACTCCTCTACTAAGGCCCCTATTGCGGCTATCGATTGGCGATAAAATCGATGGCCATCGATTGCGATCGATAAACGCTATTTTGGTATTGAGAACGTAATAGAAAGAATTACCATTGTGACTTTAAGTTTTGTGAATATTTTATTTCACGGTGGTTTTTAAAAAATTTTAACTTTTTGAAATACCAACCGCGATTTTTTTCAGAGATAATGTTGGGGGACCCTTCTACATAGTATCTAAATCCGCAAACCGCGAAATCGAACGTCCAGCCGTTTTTTTTTCGACATTTTCGTTTTTTTAACGATTTTTGAGTATGTCTCGGTGTTTATATACATATTATGTACACATATATATGTATAAACGTACATATATATACTTGTATATGTATTAGTGTGTATCGAAAAACGAACACCCAATTCCACACTCAAATTATGAAAGAAGAGAGATAAAAAATTCAGGGAATATAAATTTTTTTACTTTAAAATAAATTCCTAGCTGGCCAAATGGCCATGGTTTATAAAAACCGAGTGATTTTGTACTGGAGCCTATGTTACGGTAAATTTTTTTCCCAAAAACACCATAGATATCGATTCGTGGTCTAAAATAACTTATGTGTGCAAATTTTCAGAGAGTTCGTATGACGTGCAGGAGCGTCAGCAGAGGAATAAGAAACGATTATCTTCAATGAAACGAATACTTTTTGTACTGGAGCCTATCTAACGGCAGATTTTTTTCCAAAAAACACTACAGATCTCAGTTCGTAGTCGAAAACAACTTATGTTTGCAATTTTTCAGAGAGATTGTATGACGTGCAGGAGTGTCAGCAAAGAAAAAAAGCACTTATTTTCAATCAAACGTTTAATTTTTGTACTAGAGTCCATCTAACGATTCATTTTTTCAAAAAAAACTTGTGGTACTTGATTCGTCATAAAAAATAAACTATGCACCCAAATTTTAAGATTGGTGGAACGACGTGTGGAAGTGTCAGCCAATGATTAAAAAATGGTATACAGCCATTTCATGCCTATCGTAAAAAGATCTGCCACACCCCTTCCGATATCGCTGAAATTTGGTACATGGTTTCGTTTCATGCTTAAACTTTGAAAAATGGCAAAAAAAAAAATTTTGCGATTCTTTTGTGCAAAAAGTCGAAAAATAGGTAAAATGTAACAAACTCTCCTCAAATAATTACCAATAACTTGGCCATTTCTTAACCAATTTTCATGTTTAGACCTGTTTTGGAAAGGCATTGAATCAGGCTATAAGCTGAAAATAAATTTTTTTGTAGTTGATAAAAGTACTACATTTATTACTATTTTAGTACTAAACTACAAAAAACGTGCCTGTGTACACTTTTGTTACCTTACAAAATATTTTTTTTGGAAAGAAAAAAAAAATAATCTTTCAGGCAAAAAAGAGAGAAAATTGGTATGTCTCGAGGCTTAGAAGTTATGATTTTTTGAAAATTTAAAAAAGGTCCGATCAGAAAATGGCCCATAGCTGGAACATTTCTTATCTCATTTTTATGTTTGGATCATTTTTAGAAAGGGATTGAATCATTCTATGCGCACAAGTAAAAGTGTTTTGTATTTGGTAAAAATTACTAAATTTACTACTATTTTAGTACTAAACTACTAAAAACGCTATAGTACCTATTTTCGACCTTCCAAAATAATTTTTTAGAAAAGAAGACAAAATTACCTTTCAAATGAATCTAAAATTTGGATGGTACCATTAATGGTATAGGAGTAATGATTTTTTGAACATTTCAGTACATGCAACATTTCGTATAATGTAGGTTTTTTTGTAATTTACGTCATTTTAAATTCCTCGAAAGATTTTGAAAATGAAATACGCCGTGCTGCAATACGATTACCATGTACCAAATTTCAGCGAAATCGGAAGGAGTGTGGCAGATCTTGTTACGATAGGCAAGAAATCGCTGTATACCATTTTTTAATCCTTCGCTGACACTCCCACACGTCGTTCCACCTATCTTAAAATTTGGGTGCATTGTTTATTTTTTATGACGAATCAAGTACCACAAGTTTTTTTGAAAAAATGAATCGTTAGGTGGACTCTAGTATAAAAATTAAACATTTGATTGAAAATAAGTACTTTTTTTTCTTTGCTGACACTCCTGCACGTCATACAATCTCTCTGAAAAATTGCAAACATAAGTTGTTTTCGTCTACAAACTGAGATCTGCAGTGTTTTTTGGAAAAAAATCTGCCGTTAGATAAGCTCCAGTACAAAAAGTATTCGTTTCATTGAAGATAATCGTTTCTTATTCCTTTGCTGACGCTCCTGCACGTCATACGATCTCTCTGAAAATTTGCACACATAAGTTATTTTAGACCACAAATCGATATCTATGGTGTTTTTTGGAAAAAAATTTACCGTTAGATAGGCTCCAGTGCAAAATCACTCGGTTTTTATAAACAATGGCCATTTGGCCAGCTAGGAATTTATTTTAAAGTCAAAAAATTTATATTTCCTGAGTTGTTTATCTTTCTTCTTTCATAATTTTAGTGTGGAATTGGGTTTTAAAACTCGCCCATATATTTCAATACACACTAATATGTATATATGTGTAATTTATATATATGGATATGTATATACATACATACATACATACATACATACATATAAAAGGTATCGTTTTTATTTTTTAAAAAAATCGGTTTTTTCGTATTTAAGAAAAACACAAACAAAAACCGGAAACAGAAATATTTATTCCAGATGTGATTTTTGATGCTTAATCCGATTCCGGTATTAGAATTGCTCTATTACGTCTGGACTTTGAGATATCCTTACATATATGTTTAAAGGACACCATTTTTTTCCTATTTTTGAAGTTATATAACAAGATAAGGTAAAATCTGGTATGACAGTTAATAGCCCTAGTCTTTTCCTTCAAACCGATAACGATATCTTTTTTTTTGTCGGAGATATCTTTGCCTAAAAAGTTAAAAAAGTGCAAAAACACGATTTTTGGCTATATTGGATGTTATATGCAGGACATACAAAATTTTTTTGTGAATTTCTATTACCAGAAGTATTTGTTACTTTCTTTTGGCTTTAAATTGAGCTATCAAATGTTTATCTGCAATATTTCTCTGCAAAGTTATGTTAACTTTAAAATCACACCATGATACTCAAAGTGAAAAATCTCGGTTTTCGGCTATATTTGAGGTTGTATACAGTACGGACGAAATTCGTCTGCTCTTTTTTATCAACCGACACATTTAAAACCATTCTTTATCTTCAAAATGACAAGTGGTCTCATGTAATTGTTTTCTAAAAAGTTATGACTATTTTAAGACGACATGTTGCAGCAATATAAGGAATACTCGTACACTGTGAGTTTGCACTCCATAATGTAATTTTTAAATGGTCATAACTTTGTGGAAAACAATCACAAGAGACCTCTTGATAGCTCATTTTGAAGATAGAGAATGGTTTCAAATGCTTTGGTTAGTAAAAAAGAGCAGACGAATTTCATCCGTACTGTATACAACCTGAAATATAGCCGAAAACCGAGATTTTTCACTTTGAGTATCATGGGGGTCTGTTTTAGGTCCAATTCTGTTTCTTGTGTATATAAACTCCTTATTTGAACAACCTTTCAAAGGGAAAGTTAAAGCATTTGCCGATGACCTAGGAATTGCCTATGATTCCACAAACCCTCTTAACTTAATAGCGGACATAAACCATGATGTTCATTTACTTAGGTACTGGTTTGCAGATCACAAGCTAATGGTTAGTAATAAAACCAAATTAATGTTTTTCGATACTAAGCTTCATAATGCAGTAGACCTTGACATTACCTTTCATGGGTCTAATTGTATGAAAGTTGCGTTATATAACAAAAACTGCGTTAATCGTTGTTTAGATAAAATTTATGATTGTAACTTATCTTGCGATGCTAGTTGCTTTAATATTGAAAAAGTAGATGCCTTCAGATACCTTGGCGTCACAATAGATCGTTATCTGAATTGGAATGAGCATATAAATAATTTAAGAAAATATCTTCTGCAAACAATTAGAATTTTTTACCGTCTGAGAAAATTTGTTTCCAACAACACCTTAAAAACAATTTATTTTGGGATTTTTCAGTCGAAACTTGAGTACGGTATAAGTTGTTGGGGTAATACCCATTACTATAAAATAAACCAATTAACCATACTGCAAAAGGCTGCATTAAGAAAAGTGTGTAACCGTTCACGTTTTACTAACTCAATGACGCTTTACAAGGAAACTAATGTTCTGCCAGTTAGGCATTTGTACTTTTATAAAGTTCTGAAAGTATTTTTTATTAGAGGTGGTTATTTAGAAAGTCCTAATAACATAAATTACAATTTACGGAGTGCTTTTAATACTGCTGTTCCATTGCTTAGTTTTAGGACAACTCAATACAGAAATTCCTACACTATTCTAGCACGCAAGTTATTTAATACTCTTCCTTATGATATAAGGATTATAAGAAATAAAATCTCGTTTTTAAAAAAAATCAAATTATGGCTTCTTAATTTTGATATTAATCATGTCGAATTTTTGATGCGCTACACTACTTAATATACTTTATTCGTATAAGTTGGCTACTTTTTATTTTTATTATGTTCACTTTATGAAATAACTGTTGCAACATGTTTTAAAAAACTTTGCTTATATTTTTTTTTTGTTTTTTCTTTTTTGATAATTTTTTTGCTAAATTTAATTAATGTCCACCCCACATTAAATTAATAATTGTAATGTTATTATTAAGATGTGACATTTATCACTATTTTTTTTAAAAAAATACAAATGTCACTACTATTCTCTTTAAGTAATTTATTTTATTGTTAATCAAGTAACCCAGGTTATAAGATATTTATTTACCCTGTTAAAAAGAGAATATTGAATAAAATTGAATTGAATTGAAATTGAATGGTGTGATTTTAAAGTTAACATAACTTTGCAGAGAAATATTGCAGATAAACATTTGATAGCTCAATTTAAAGCCAAAAGAAAGTAACAAATACTTCTGGTAATAGAAATTCACAAAAAAATTTTGTATGTCCTGCATATAACATCCAATATAGCCAAAAATCGTGTTTTTGCACTTTTTTAACTTTTTAGGTAAAGATGTCTCCGACAAAAAAAAAAAAGATATCATTATCGATTTGATTGAGTTTTCAAGGAAAAAACTAGGGCTATTAACTGTCATACCAGATTTTACGGCATAATGTTACGTTATCTTGTTATATAACTTCAAAAATAGGTAAAAAGTTTTGTCCTTTAAACATTTATGTAAGGATATGACTATTTTTGTTTCCGTTTTTTGTTTGTGTTTTTCTTAAATACAAAAAAACCGATTTTTTTAAAAAATAAAGGGTGCGGAAACGATACCTTTTATATGTATGTATGTATGTATGTATATATATATATACATTAGAGAGGATCAATTCATTTTTTGACTTGGTAACATCCAGTTTCGGATTCTATGTCAAATTTTAAGTTAAAAACTCCCAGTGACCATATATGTGCGGTGAATTTCGAGGCGCCTTAAAATCGTTTGAAGTTTTGAGTGTTTTTTTCTATTGTGAGGTTGTCTTTAAATATTTAGATCTTCCAAACGATTCATTGTAGTACAATGATTTTGGCTTCGTTGAAAAGGTTTTATTGCGTATTATCAACTTATGGGAAACTTTTTGAAAAACGTCATCGGGTTGTAACGTTATGACCTTCTGAATGAAGATATATGAAAAATTTATACTAAATGTATTAGAAATCACATCTTCTTCGAAAAAAAATGTTAACTTTTAAATTTTTTTATAGTGCATAAAAATACCTTTCTTACGAGGGTCTATCCATCAAGATAGAACTAGCCATTCCAAAGCTATCACAATTTTGAATGAAGTCAGTTGCGGACTTCATACAAAGTGTATTAAAAATCACATCTTCTTCGAAAAAAAAAATTGTTACTTTAAAATTTTTTTATAGCGCATAAAAATAACTTTCCAACGCAGGTCTGCTTTTCAAGATATGGCTAGTCATTCTAAAGTAATGATCTTTTTAATGAAAGCAGATTCTGAATTTAGTTTATGAACAAACGAAATATTTCTTCTGCTAATTAGGAAGCAAGTAATTTAGAAGGTTCATTCACTAAATCCGAAATATAGTGGTCATTTTTCATCCGATCTTGGATCGCGGGGTCTCAAAATTTTTGTAATTAAATACGTTATTGATGAACATAAAAAATTTTTAACTTTCTAAATTTTTCAGTCCGGAAATGGGTTCTGTGTAATATTGAGAGATATCCTTTCATTAAAGGCTTATAACTTGGAGAGAAGGGACTAAATTTAAAAATGATTAAAATACGGATTTTTGGTGTTAGTTTTAGCTATCCGTATCAAATGACAAAAAATAGTTTTACTATATGCTGTTTTAGTTATTAAGCTATAAGTAGGTCTCAAAAAAGTGTTTTCTTCACTTTTGGGAGGGATTAACTCAGGATCCTGACATGATACAAAAAAACCAAGCTGAGAGTAGTAATAAGGAGATTTCATTCTACCATAAACGGCTTTAAAAACCGAGGACGGAAAACTATGGTTGGACAGAACGGGAGTTAGGAGATAAAAAATGGACCACCGCAGATCCTGGCAACATCTATTTCTTGTTACTTTGGGTTTACCTATGTGCTCAGTTTTCGGTGCTCCTATATTTCGTTGGTCAAGCTTTTTTATCCCCTAACCCCCGTTCAGTCCAACCATAGTTTTCCGTCCTCGGTTTTTAAAGCCGTTTATAGTGGAATGAAATCTCCTTATTACGACTCTGAGCTCGGTTTATTTTTATCATGTCAGGATCCTGAGTTATTTCCTCCCAAAAGTGAAGAAAACACTTTTTTGAGACCTACTTAATAACTAAAACAGCATATAGTAAAATTATTTTTTGTCATTTGATACGGATAGCTAAAACTAACACCAAAAATCCCTATTCTTATAATTTTTAGTTCTATCTTGATGAATAGACCCTCGTAAGAAAGGTATTTTTATGCGCTATAAAAATATTTAAAAGTTAAAATTTTTTTTTTAAGAAGATGTGATTTCTAATACATTTAGTATAAATTTTTCATATATCTTCATTCAGAAGGTCATAACTTTAGAACCCGATGACATTTTTCTAAAAATTGGCCATAAATTGATAAAACGCAGCAACACCTTTCCAAAGAAGCCAAGATCATTGTAATACAATAAATCGTTCGGAAGATCTAAATTTTCAAAGATAATCTCGCAGTAGAAAAAAACACTCAAAACTTCAAACGATTTTAAGGCGCCTCGAAATTCCCAGCACATATATGGTCCTCAGGAGCTTTTTACATAAAATTTGACGTAAAATCTCAAACTGGATGTTACCAGGTCAAAAAATTTAGTTTCGAACAATTTGATCCGCTCTAATATACATACATATATATTACACATATATACATATACAAGTATATATATGTACTTATATACATATATATGTGTACATAATATGTATATAAACACCGAGACATACTCAAAAATCATTAAAAAAACTAAAATGTCGAAAAAAAAACGGCTGGACGTTCGATTTCGCGGTTTGCGGATTTAGATACTAGAAGGGTCCCCCAACATTATCTCTGAAAAAAATCGTGGGTGGTATTTCAAAAAGTTAAAATTTTTTAAAAACCACCGTGATTTTGACAGCAGCTGATTTCCAATATTTTCTGAAAGATTTAATTATAATTTAATTAAATTAAAAATATTTCGGGACATAGAGGAAGATGAAAACCATGTGGATTTTCCCAGGAAAAGATGCCGACTGAGGTACTCATTAAATCCTTCAGCATTTCTCATGGATCTGTTAATTCGTTGCTTGGAGCTTTGGTGATTCGACAACACTGATGAAGACAAGAACCATGTGGAATTGGCCAGGGAAACACGCCGACTGTGGGACTCATCCAATCCTTTGGAAATACATAAAAGAAAATATGTTCGTATTCCAAAAATTGCATTTGCTGAATTGCTCGCACTATTGGATGGCCAAATGAAAAACATCTTCAACTGTATGTCAACACTAGCAACTACAAAGCCACATTTTGCTCCATTTATCCCACGAACCGTCCAAGTCGCCTTTTGTTGTTGAACATTTTTGCTCTGAAATTAGCAAAATAACTTTTAATGTATTAGTTATTACAAATATTTCTTGTAAATCCATTTATATTACATAAATTTTTACTTTTTAACCATTTTTTCTTCTATTTGAGCAAAATATTCCGGGAAAATAAATTCATCTATCAAAACAAAATGATAGAACAGCCATCGATTGCGTTGCTATTAACAGTCGACAAACGTTCTACAAAACGCTGAACGCAATAGAAAAGACAATCGAAAAAGAGCGTTTATCTACTGCCAATCGATAGCCGCAATAGGGGCCTAAATTTTGAGATAACCCCTTTTCTAGTTGGGCCATTTTCCCATATATAAAAAAAAAAAATTGTTTAACTACAATAAACAAAAATCAAAACAAACACATTCGATGTGTTTTGTGATGCTGAACGCGAATCTGACCTCAAAATTGCTCTATTAAGTATAGTTTTTGAGATATTCTAACCTAAAAACCAAAAAAAAATCTTTTTTTTACCATTTTTGAAGCTATATAACTATTTATTTAACCTATCATTTATTTGTTAAAACTGTTTAAGGCACTTGAAAGCCCTAATTTTTTTCTTTAAAACCTAATATAAAATATGTTAATAGCTTTATGTTTCTAAGAGATATCGTAGACCGAAATATTAGAAAAACGGTTTTTTTGCACTTTTTTGTCTATTTAGGTTAGGATATCTCTGAGGAAAAAAAGATATCAACATAAATTAAATTAGGTTTTAAAGACAAAGATTAGGACTTTCTAGTCTTTTAACAGATTTAACGAAATTAAAATTTCTTTGACATTTTAAACATGTTCAACGAATTCAGCCGCATGCCATTCATGTAACAAAAAAATATTCACTACATTACAGAATAGTTGACAGTTTTTCTTTTTTTCTTCTTGAATCAAGTATTAATGTTTAGTTTACGTTGCATTGCATTGCCATAAAAATTTGAAAAAACATGAATTTTATTACTGAAAATCTGTTTTTTTTTTTTCAAATTTTACTCGGGGTGTCAAACGGCTGAATTTAGAAGTAGTCGAACATGTTTAAAATGTGAAAGAAATTTTAATTTCGTTAAATCTGGTAATAGACTTGAAAGTCATAATCTTTTTCTTTGTCTTTAATTTATGTTGAAATCTTTTTTTTCTTCATTTTTTTTTCTAATATTACGGTCAACGATATCTCTTAGAAACATGAAGATATTAAAATATTTTAAATTAGGTTTTAAAGAAAAAGATTAGGGCTTTCAAGTATTTTAACCAGATTTATATAGTTATATAGCTTTAAAAAATGGAAAAAACGATTTTTTTTGTCCTTAGGTAAATATATCTCAAAAACTATACACGATAGAGCAATTCTGAGGTCAGATTCGCGTTTAGCATCACAAAACACATCGAATGTGTTTATTTTAATTTTTTTTTATTGTAGTTCAAAAAATTAATTTTTTTTTTATATGGGAAAATGGCCCACTAGAAAAGGGGTTATCTCAAAATTTAATCGAGGAGTCACGAGCGAAAATTTTTGAATACATTATTTGAAATGACAACTAAACAGAATCCGGAAAAAAAATTTGATGTGCTACGACGTTCGATGTAAAACGGGTTAAGGCACGCCGCACAGTGTCGCGAGTCCATATATAGAGCGGCCAAAACTAGTAATCGTTATCCGATTTTGATGAAATTTTGCACAGTGATGATTTTTTTTAAGATTATGAAAATTTTAGAAAATGGGCGTGGTCCGCCCTTTTTTAAGCCTACTCCCAGTATAAAAGTATTAGTATCGGTTGATTTTTTTTAAGGTTTTTGATACAATTAAAAAGGCTAGATATTAACCTTTTAAATGCTTTTTGACTTTTTACGATCGCATTAGAAGAAAAAAAGTTATAGCAGTTATTGCTTACAATCAAAGTGAAATATTTCAATTTAGGAAATTCAACTCAGCTCAACTCAGTTCGTAAGTACGTGAGTTTTGAGCTGATCGTTTGATCGATCAGCGAATTCGTTGTGAGCTGATCGTTTGTTTGTTGAGCTAGTAAGTTATGAGTTTTCTCGTTTGTTTGGTTACGTTCAGTGTTACGTTCGTTACGTGTTCGATATGTGTTGGATATGATTGCAATCAGCGTTGTAAGAATTGCTTACGAATTGGGATAAGTATTAAGATTTAATATTACACACGATTATTAAACAAATATTTTGCATAGTTGTTTTTTAGCCTTAAATCGAAATTGTGAACTTAATAAAATTGAAAATAAAACTAAGACGTTTGACAAATAATTTTGAATATAAAAAATAATTTTTTAGGGTTGCCACCTGTTCTTTTAATAAAATCAAAATTTTCCATCAATAAATTGCTAAAATCATCATTTTCTTTCTATAAATTTACATTTTGGGTCCAAAAACGACGAAACAAAAAATTAGGGTTGCCATATCAGGGTTACCAGACGTTTTTTTGCAAAATTGCATTTCTTTGTCAACTTTCTTTATTGAAAATTATAGAATCGACCCAAAAACCCATAGTAAATTTTTTGGGGCTGCCACCTGGTTTTTTTAATAAAATCAAAATTTTCTTTCAATAAATTGCTAAAATCATAATTTTCTCTCTATGAATTGACATATTGAGTCCAAAAACGACGAAACAAAAATTTAGGGTTGCCATATTAAGGTTGCCAGACGTTTTTTTGGAAAATTGCATTTCTTTGTCAACTTTCTTTATTGAAAGTTATAGAATCGACCCAAAAACCCATAGTAAACTTTTTGGGGTTGCCACCTGGTTTTTTTAATAAAATCAAAATTTTCTTACAATAAATTGCTAAAATCATAATTGTTTTTTCTATAAATTGACATCTTGGGTCCAAAACAATAAAAAAGTTAACAGTGAAATGCAATTTTCGAAAAAAAGTCAGGCAACTCTAATATGGCAATACTAAATTTTTCTTGCGTTGTTTTTGGACCGAAGATGTCAATTTATTGAAAGATAATTTTGATTTTATTAAAAAAACCAGGTGGCAGCCCCAAAAAATTTACTATGGGTTTTTGGGTCGATTCTATAACTTTCGATAAAGAAAGTTGACAAAGAAATACAATTTTGCAAAAAAACGTCTGGTAACCCTGATATGGCAACCCTAATTTTTTGTTTCGTATTTTTTGGACCCAAAATGTCAATTTATAGAGAGAAAATAATGACTTCAGCAATTTATTGATAGAAAATTTTGATTTTATTAAAAAAAAACAGGTGGCAACCCCAAAAAAATGTGTTGGATTTTTTAAAAGTTTATCGAAGCGGTTAAAGGTTAAAATTTTATTTTTTTTTTTAATTTTTGAAATGTACCTATGGCTTAAGCAAAAAAAACATGTGGCAATCCTGAAAGTTGTCGAAGTTCGTGTATAATATTAAACCTTAAACTTATCCCAATTCTTACACAATTCTTGCAACGCTGATTGCAATTTGCAATCATATTCAAAGCATATCGAACACGCTGAATCTAACCAAACAAACGAGAAAACTCATAACTTCTTACTAGCTCAACAAACAAACGATCAGCTCACAACGAATTCGCTAATCGATCAAACGATCAGCTCAAAACTCACGAACTTACGAACTGAGTTCAGCTGAGCTAAACGAACTCAGTTCGGTACTGAAATTGTGTAAAAAGCTCATGAGTTTTGAGTTTGATCGAACTATTTCGGCTCGTTGCACAGCCCTAATTCTGATAGGCTGAGAAAAACCAAAAGTTATGAGTTTGAGTCCAAAATTAATATAATATATTTACAATTTTGGTACTCGCTCTTTTTAGAAAACGAAAAAAGGACTCTTTAAAATTACATATTTCAGTCAATTTTTATACTAGAAAGATGTTTAAAAAACCAAAATGTGCAAAATTGCATCAACTTTAATTTTTGCCCGAAATTTTTTTTCTTACTAACAGTTTTTAAGTTATTGTTCAAAAAATTACTTTTTTGATCTTTGAACCCCCAAAAAGGGCAGTTACACCCCTTATTGAGCAAGAAATTTTTTTTTTGTAAAGTAACTATTTTTCCATAAAGAACTATGTTAAGTTTCAAGGCCGCAGCGATTTTTTTTCATTTTAGATATTAAATTTTACTGTCCTAAGAATATTAATTTTTTAATGAATTTTAATCGAGGTCACTTTAGAAAATTAACGAAAAAAAAAATTGCGGCACATTGGGGCACTTTTTTTTTCGTCTGCTTATACACTGTACATCTCTCTTTTGTTTCTAATTAAGGCAATAGGGTCTTTTGCGTCATTCTTTTTTATGGTATCCCAAACTTTTCTTTAAAATTCACAAATAAGTAAAAAAACACATGTCCAATAAAGTAACTGTAGACTGTAGCGCAATTAAAAATGAATTTTCAAAAACCATCAATTTTAAAGTTTTGATATTATTCTATTGTTTCCGATACCATTTGATACTTTCCGAGGTTTTTTTTATATTATTCTCATCAGTACAGTCTGTTAAATAAGAGCGTGGTCACGATTACTCGCGATCGGTAAAGTATAATGCTGTAATTTTTTTTTCTCACACAGAGGGCAGTATTGTCCTTCATGCTTCGTGAAAGTGAATCAGCTGACCACTCTTTTCAATGCGTTCTCAGCATTTTTCCAAAATGAGTACCGCGTACGCGTCGCGCTTTGAAGCCGTTTTTTGTGTTTGCACCCCAAAGGTCCCAAAATGACCCAAGCGGCGGCTGCGAAGTATATGCAAAAGTCGAAACAGTTTGTGAGTAAGTGGGTGAATCGCTTCAAAGAAGAAAAAATGTCGATGACTTTCCAAATCGCGGGTCTGTCGGTGTAGTGACGGAAAAACAGGAAAAACTGATCTGTGCTCTATTTTCGAAAAATCCAACATTAACTTTGCGTGAAGGTGCTTCGAAATTGTCCCAAAAAGGTTTGAATATCTCCCACGGAACTATTCGTAATCATTTGATTGCAAATAGTGTGAAATACCGAAGTACTTTGCAAAAACCGATGCTCAGTGAAAAACATGTCCAAAAACGTCTTGAATGGGCCAAAGACAAAATGGTGTCGTGACTTTGGATTGGCCGTCTCAGTCGCCCGATGCCGATCCAATTGAAAACGTTTGGGCGCAAAAGAAGATGAAGCTTCAGAAAAACCGACCCTGCAACTTGAAACAGCTGGTTCGACGCATTCACAAAATTTGGAGGTCGTTTTCAGAAGAGTATGCGCAAAATCTTGTTCAAAGTATGTCGCGAAGATGTCAAGCTATAATTGATGCTGGGGGTGATTGGACCTGCTATTAATGTATTTGCATTGAAGTTTTCGATCAAATAAATCAATATTAAAAAGAATTTTCGCAATGGGTATTTTCATTTTCTCACAACAATGACCACGCTCTTATTTAACAGACTGTAAATTTATCATTTTGAAAGCATGAAAATTGGAAACGAAAAGATACGAATTTGATCACAGAAAATAGCTATGAATAAAAACCAACGACTAAAATAATAAGATCAGATTGTTAACCGAGCAGGGATCGGTCTCCAGGTACTTTATCGCGATTCCTGCGACTCTGACTACAAGTGTTCGGATATTCAATGGACACGAAACGATCTAAGCGTGGACGACCCAACGAGCAGTTTAAAACTTACGAGCTAATAAAATAACGAATATCTCAAAACACACGAATAAAAATCGAGCAACTATAGAGCTGCAATCGTATGCAACGTATAAAAAAGCTCGATTCACTACACTCAAATCACGTCAAGACTTTATTTAAATGAAAATTAATTCATTACAAATTTCAAAAGAATGCTAGTATTATAAAAATCAGCATTTTTGAAATTATAAAAAACGTAGCATATTTTCTGGCAAAATTTTCAACGGGTGATTCGTTTGAAATTAGAGATTTTTCACTGTTTCTAAAATCAATATCCTGAGACAGAGCGCGATTTTCGAAAAACTTTTGATGCATAACTTAACCATTTTTTATGCTTAATTTTGGTAAATTTTTGTTTTGCTCTATGTATCCAAACAAAAAAGTTCTCCATACAAATTTTGTGTTTTTGGCCCAAAAAATTCTAGCACCATCAAAGTTTTCACCAGAGCCAAAATATTTTTTGGGAAGTCTAACAATAAGCCAAAGAACATATGAGGACTATATGATGAAACAAAGGCGATAATCTCCACTTTTTTCAATTTTTTGAAAACTAACAAAAAACGTGTATCTCTGAAGATGCACGAATTTAGTATACTGTATGTTTTGCAATTCTGTAGAATAGAGTTGGATGAGGATGTAAACCAAGTTTGAATCAAATCCTCAAAGGGGCTTATGGACAAATTCTATAAGAAATTTGGAGATTGTCGTGTTTGTTTCAATCAAGTGGAAATCGCTAGGTTCGAATAATCAAACTGCCACACCCTTCTTCGATTTTGCTGAAATTAGGTACATGACTTCATTAGTTGCTAAAACCAATAAAAATGGTGAAAAAATAATATTATTTTTTGGCGGAGCTCTAAGAAGTTTTGCTTAAGAAGTTTAGTAATCAAAGCAAAGGCAGCAATCTGCAATGTAGATTGCTGCCTTTGCTTTGATTACTAAACTTCTTTGATTGGCAGTTTTCAAACTTAAATATATGTTGGATAGAGACGTATTTGGTATTGAAAATTTCACTGATCACAAGCTTAGATCAAATACAACTATTGGGTGTACGACTTAAAAACCGGAATTTTTTAGCGAAATTTGATGCTTTATTGTGGAAAAATGTTACAATATATTTTATTCAAAGTATTGTCCATTGGAAGCTACAACATTTCCCCATCTTTCAGGCAATTTATGAATTCCATCCCAAAAAAATTGCGCCGGCTTGGCGGCCAAAAATGAATTGAGCCAATTTTCGATATCTTGAACTTAAGTGAACCGTATTCCTAATAGGGCATTCTGCATCGATCGGAACAAATGGTAGTCTGATGGTGCAAGGTCTGGGCTATAAAGCGGGTGAGGCAAAATTTCCCATCCGTTGTTTTCCGTTGTTTTCCAGGTAATTTTTGGCTGGGGCAGCAATATGCGGCCGAGCGTTATCGGGGTGGAAAATGATCGACTCATGTCTGGTCGCATACGTTGGCCACTCTGCCTGGATTTTCTGCTTCAATTGGATCAATTGTTGACGATAGAATTGAGCATTAATGGTTTGGCCACCTGGCAACAGCTCATAATGGATCACACCTAGCTGGTCCTGACCAGGACGTTCTTTGTCTTCGACATCAAAATAACCACTTTTAAACCACTCACGACAGCTTGATTCAGCTGGAGCATAGTCCCCATAAACTTCTACAAGAATGCGATGACTTTCGGCAGCTGTTTCTTTGCAAAAAATTACCCACTAGAACCCCCCCGCAAATGCTGTCTTTTTCTCGAGTTTTCGAAGTTATTCATCGTGAAAAATAATAATGATGCACACAAGATAAAATTGTTTTGTTGACTGATTTAGACAGCTGTCAAATGTACCTTCAAAATGACATATATATAAAGTTCGAGCTTTCACGATATTTGTTAGTACGGACATCCACCGTCAAATTCCGGTTTTTAAGTTTTACACCCAATAGATGGCACTCTCAGATGCATCCATGAAAAAAATGGAGATTGTCGCCTTTGCTTCTATACCCATAGGTGTTTTTTTTAGAGGTATAGAACTTCGAATTGAAATAAAACACAAGAAAATCGTTTTAATGTCCATCAATTTGGCTTTATTGGAAGGATAATTTTATGTCATTAATGTTTAAATATGATTTCGGGCATGTGGCCGCCGCGGCTGGCTCGAATAAAGTCAATTCTACAGGTCCAATTTTCAACCACTTTTTCGAGCATATGGGGCCGTATGTCGGCAATAACGCCACGAATGTTGGCTTCCAAGTCCCCTAACGTTTCTGGTTTGTAGGCGTTGACGAGCGTCTTCACATATCCCCAAAGAAAATAATCCAATGGTGTCAAATCACACGATCTTGGTGGCCAATTGACAGGTCCATTCCGCGAAATAATGCGCTCATCGAATGTTTCCTTCAATAAATCGATTGTGACGTGCGCTGTGTGGCATGTAGCGCCGTCTTGTTGGATCCACAACTCATCCACATTCATGCCATCCAATTCGGGAACAAAATAGTCGGTTATCATGGAAGAAGTATGGCCCAATGACTCCACCAGCCCATAGAGCACACCAAGCAGTCAGTTTTTGTGGATGTAATGGCGTCTCAAGGGTCTCATGTGGATTCTCTTCACTCCAAATGCGGCAATTTTGCTTGTTGACGTAGCCATTCAACCAAAAATGAGCCTCACCACTGAACAAAATTTTGCGATGAAAATCAGCATCGAGATCAATCTCATTTTCGGCCCATACACCAAAATCACGACGCATTGCATGGTCTCGCGGCTTTAATTCTTGCACAAGCTGGATCTTGTAAGGTCGCAAGCCAAGATCTTTGCGCAAAATCTTCCATAAAGTTGATGGACAAAGCTCCAATTGCTGTGCACGGTGGCGAATCGATTCATTCGGGTCCTCTTCAACATTTTGCTCTACAGCGGCAATTGTTTCTTCGGTCCATGGTTAACCGAATTAATTGCTCTGATGGACGATTATGTCGACCATAAAATGGACGGAGCTTGCGGTAAACTTCGCGAACTGAACCATTATTTTCGAAATAAATTTGCACGATTTGCAAGCGTTGTTCTTTTGTCAACCTGTTCATGATGAAATGGCAAACCAAACTGAACATAAATGACATTAAAGTTGCCAGATTTGAAAACAAAATGCCAGTTTTATCTCTATTCGAAAAACAAACCTCTAAAAAAAACACCCTTTATTTTGTGACTGTGTCAGTGAATGTCAATTTTCAAACATGGAATTAGGGTCCTTTTACATTATCGCACGCTACATAGTAATTAACCCAGAAGACTATTCGCTCGGTACATAAGAGTGCTACCACCGTTACAAAATTTCTTGTGTGAATATGAGCAGGGATGGTTAAAAAAAAACCTCACAGATTCTTACCGTTATTAGGCTCTAGCATAATACGAAATGTGTGACAACGAGTAGACGTGATTTTGTGTCGTCGGCTACATTTTTAATAAATTAAATAACTTATTGCACTGAACCAAAAGTCTAACGCGGCGAAATAGAAAAACAATAACATTTTTATTCATCTATAATAAATTTAATTCATTGGCTTTCTTTTCGAGTCTAATAAATTAAAACTAAAGATCTGATACGAAAACTGAATAAAAAAAAAAATAAATATAAGTAATGAAGTTAGTTTATTGACTGTTTTTTATTGCTTGTATAGTACTAATGAAAGTACCAACGCGCTTTTTTTTCTAAATTGAAGTATGATATAAGTAAAACTCGTTTTTTTTTTTTGTTTTCCCGCGATTTCTATTCTTCAACGGAAATGTCAACTGTTACTAGAGCTGCGAAAGCGAAAAGCTCGCTCGCTACAAACTCGCGTATGCAGTACAACTCACTGCTCTCTAGCCTCAAAGTTCCTGTTTTAACTGAGAAAGTGCTTGTTGATCGACTCGGCACTTTGCGTGTAGATTTGCAGAACAGCATAAAAGAATGCAATTACAAAAGAACTGAGTGATTTTAAAGAAAAGTTTGACGAAAGAATAACTGTTATTGAAAAAAAATTTGAAACACAAATTTCTCAAGTCAATGCTGCTATTGCTGACGCTCTTGAGCAAATTAAAGTAGTTGAAGCCGACTGTGAGACAAAAGTAAATGAAGCAAACGCAACAATAAAAACAGTTTCAGAGCGCGTTAGAAAAATTTAAGAGAAAAATGAAACCGATTCTTCTGACGTAGATGCAGTCAGAGATGACCTGCGTGAGATGCAGTCAAAAATCTTTGCCATGGAACGAAGAGAAGTGTCAACTGATGCTATTTTATTTGGATTGCCACAAAGAAATGGTGAGAATTTGCCTGCAATATTCAATATGCTGTGTTTGGCTATAGGTTGCAATGCTCTGACTATTCGAAGTATATTTCGGGTGAACCGTAATGCGTCTCGTATGAAATCTGCAGTCATCATTAAACTC
Organism: Calliopum simillimum; assembly: GCA_951812925.1. NCBI lineage: Eukaryota > Metazoa > Arthropoda > Insecta > Diptera > Lauxaniidae > Calliopum > Calliopum simillimum. The sequence continues at coordinate 52,132,049 of OX638370.1, read as the reverse complement.
AACAGTGCTTATGAGAGAGATTTCTTACTTAGGAAAGCTGTTGCGTACAGAAAAAACAAACACAGAGATCTCTCGCTAAATGATGCTGGTTTTGAGTCCAATGCTAGCATTTACCTCAAAGAATGTTTAACAAAACAAGGGCGCCAACTTCTGCAGAGTGCTATTAGTCTAAAAAAAAATAACCAACTGTTTTCTGCGTATGCGAGTAGGGGAGTTATTTACGTAAAAAAGTTTGAGAATGATGAAAGTTGTGCAATCGACTATCAGATACAGCTCGATAATATAGCCGCGACGGAGTCCTATGATGATGATGATGATAATTAACATATTATTAAGGTATTACCATCAGTATACTATTTTTATATGCATTTTAATTATAACTTTTGAGTATTTTTTTAAGACTATTATTTATATTATTCACTTTATTTGTTTGTATTGTTTAACATTTTTAATTACTTGTAAGGGGAAATGGTTAGGTAAAATTTATATGCAAGTTGTTTCTTGTTCTCTTCATGTGTGGTTGTCTAAATTTCCTTCTATTTTTATTTTATCCTTTCTTTGATGGCTTGCTCTAAAAAGTCTCTTAATGACGTTAACGATAGTACCAATGTTTTGGTTAATATCCTTTGTGCTCAACATAATGGGTTGAAAGTTATTCATTTCAACGCAAGAAGTCTCAATGCGGACAAGCTTGATTATTTGAAATTTGCAGTTGAGGGATCGTCGGTTGATGTCATTTGCGTTTCTGAAACGTGGTTTTGCAATGATGTTAGTGATGCTGTTTATGCTTTGGATAATTTTATACTTTTCAGAAATGATCGTATTGACAAAAGAGGTGGTGGTGTAGCCGTGTATTGTCGTAATAATTTGAACGTGAGAGTTGTTAGCAAGTCTGGTTCAAGAAGTAGTGTAGAATTTTTAAATTTATGCATTTTTGATAATTGAGGGGGTTAGAAGCAAAGGGGTACAAGTGACAAAAAGTAAATTTTGAGTAAAATAGAGTTAAAGTTAACGTTGCTTCATAAATTCCAGAGTGAGCTAAAAAATAAAATTTTGCACGTTAAATAACATTAAAAGTATGTTCCATCTAATGTTTTTTTCAAATTTTTTCTATAAGTCCCCTTTTAAAAGTTATAAGTATTTCAGTGAAAGCCTACACCATTTTACTCAAATTTTTTTTTGTAGTAAAAATAGAGTAAAGTTAGCACCGTGTAGAAACTAACATAGCAAAAGAAAAAACTAAGTGCCAAAACTTTAAGAATCCTTAAAAAATTCTTTGTTAAAGGTATTTTTTAAAATTTTTATAGAGGTCCGCTTTTAAAAGTTATTAGTATTTTACTGAAGTCCTACCGCACTCGTCACTTTTCATTTCAAAACGAAAATATTTTATTCAATATTTTAAACTCGTTTAGAAGCAAAGGGGTACAAGTGCGGTAGACTTTCACTAAAGTACTAATAACTTTTATAAACAGACCTCTAGAAAATTTTTAAAAAATACCTTAAAATGGGAATTTTTCAAGGATTTTTGAAATTGAATTATTTATTTTTTTCTTAACCTATGTTAGATGTTACGCTGTGCTAACTTTGATTCTGATTTACTAGAAAAAATTTTTTTTGAATTTTGTTTTAAAACAAAACTATAATTTCTGAACTGGCTTACCTTAATGGTGCTCTATAGAGGTGTAGGAACTCAAAAGTTAAGATAATATTTGTTTCATAAATAAAGCAAAGCTCCCACTACCTATTCTCATGCTTAATTAAATTTTTCGTGATTTGTCACTTGTACCCCTTTGCTTCTAACCCCCTCAATTGTTCTAAGGTTTTACTTTCTTGTGTATATAATCCTAATAAATGTAATAGCTTAGATCCGCTTTTTACTGAATTGAACAATATCTCAATTGATTTGGACTTCTTCCTTGTATGTGGTGATTTTAACGTTAACCTTTTGTGTAGTGTAGTGCTACAATGTCTTTGCTTGATAATGTTAGCTCTGTCGGCATGTCAGTTGTTAATGATAAGGTCCCAACTCGTTTTTCTGCTAATGTGAGTCCTAGTCTCTTGGATTATTTTATTGTTTCCGATCTGTCTTCAGTATTGTTGTTTGATCAAATCAACTTTGTTTCCGATCATGACTTGTTATTTTGTACGGTTAACTTAAACTTGTCTCGAAACGTCAATTCGATACTTACATATCGTGATTACAAATCGATTAACTTAAATGCTCTCTATAATGATTTAAACTCGACCTCTTGGAATCATGTTTGGTATAAAGAAACCGTTGATGAAAAGCTCGAAATTTTTACTAATGCTATTAATAGAATCTATGAACAACATGTTTCGATTCGACGCATATTAATACAGAAAACTTCCTGTCCTTGGTTCACTAGAAGTGCTAAAAATGCTATAAAAAGACGCAATAAATTGCATAACAAATGGAAAAAAAATCCCTCGCTGCTGAACTGGGAAAATTTTAGAACAGCAAGAAATGCATCACTACGTATTACTCGGCAGTCAAAAACAAGATTTTGCTCAGCTAAGTTGAATTGTAAACTCCCTTCTAAAGTACTTTGGAAGAACCTAAAAACTTTAGGTATTGGCATGAAATATAGCACTGAATGTAATATTTCTCCTGATGCATTAAATGATTATTTTCTCACCAATCCCTTAGTTTCTGAATCTACTAACTTTGATGTCTCTAATGCGTTTCGTGGTCAAACTTTTGAATTCACTGCTGTAAATGAAGATGATGTTTGTAGATGCATACATAAAATTAAATCTAATGCGATTGGTGATGACGGTATCCCCTTAAAATTCATTAAAATGATCATTGCTCACATAATAAGTCCCCTTACCCACATAATTAATCATTGCTTCACAACATCTTCTTATCGTAGCTCTTTGAAAAATGCCTTGGTTATTCCTGTAGCAAAAAAATCAGCTGCAAGTGAACTGAATGATTTTAGACCCATCAGTATAGTTTCCTGCTTGTCTAAGGTTTGTGAAGCCCTTATGGCTCATCAAATGAATACATTTTTAAGTAAAAATAAGCTTTTGTCACCTTACCAATCTGGATTTAGAGCTGGTCACAGTTGCTCTACTGCAACTATCAAGATTCTTGATGATGTAAGAGCATCTTATGATGATGGCTTAATAACTCTCCTCTGTTTTCTGGACTTCTCAAAAGCTTTTGATACTGTTAATCATTCATTACTTTGTCATAAATTGAAACTTTTGTATGGGTTTAATGAAAGTGCGGTTGGCCTTATGAGAAGCTATTTGTCAAAAAGATTACAAAGAGTTAAGGTTGGGAATGTGATATCACGGTCTAAGCTTGTCTGTAGCGGAGTTCCCCAAGGATCAGTTCTCGGCCCGTTACTATTTAGCATTTTCATTAATGACATTTTCTTAATATGTAAACATGCATCCTTACATGGGTATGCAGATGACGTTCAATTATACCTGTCTAGCCGGCCAGGTCCCTTAGAAAACCTTGGGTGTAGATTAAACGAGGATCTTAAATCAATCAAAGAATGGGCTGCAAAAAATTATCTTCAGTTTAATGCAAAAAAATCCTTTGTTTTACCCATTGCTAAAGATAAAGTCTGTCTACAAGACATACCTTATTTGTATATTGCTGAGGAAATGCTCCAGCTAACAAATAAAGTACGAAGCCTGGGTTTTTGGATTAATTCTACACTATCATGCATTGATCATGTGAATGACATTGTAAGAAAGATATATTGCACCTTGCGCAGTTTAAGAATGTCGGCTAATTTTACACCCATAGAAACAAAACGTAAATTAGTTATCCAGTTAATAGTTCCGATTATTACGTACTCAGATACGGTGTACAGTAAACTTGATTCGAGTTCCAGATTGAAGTTAGAAATCGCTTTTAATCATGCAACTCGATATGTGTATGGACTTCGCAGATAAACAATTCAGTCATTCAGTTAGAAGCCATTTGTTAATTATCCCTCGATTCAACTTTTTAAACTCATCTCGTTTGCTCTTCGTTAATGCCATAAGACTATGGAATTCTCTTCCAATCAATATAAAAATTATTAAGGGCGAAAGTAGTTTTAGGCAATCACTTTTTCTTTTCTTAACACAGTTACCATTTCTCTACTTTTCATTATATTAATTGTGTTTACTTAAATATTTAAATTTAATTATCTTATAATAAAATCATCAAAATTTTTTTTTTATTATTATTACGTAGTACGTACGAACATAATTTTTACAAATCATTATTTCCGAATTGCTATTCTAACCAACATACATTTGTATGAATAAACTTTGTATTATAAAAGAACCTGGTTCTTATTATACGTAAATGTTTTATTAATAAATTGAAATTGAACATTGAACAGCCACTAGACGAGTACATACAACGTTACGAACAACAACAGGAACTCTTTAGTACATAGAACAGTTATGGCAAAACTCATGTTCCCTTTTCTAACTTTAGGGACAGTAGCCCACCTTAATACATATACGTTAAGTTATGTGTGCATGCACGGTAAGAATTTATGTACAAGCACCCTAAGTATTTTATATGCTCTGGCCTTAAGAAATGTACTGTCAAACTCTTTGAAGACATGAGTAGTGATGGGTAACGCACCGATTTTTGGTGCGTTGATTCCATAGCGCCAACGCCAGCACCGGTATCAACGCATTGCGCTAGCGCCAATATCGATAACAGCGCCAATAGCGCCTTAATACCAATTTGGTACAACGCAATTTTGCGCGCAAGGTTGCGCTACCGGTGTAGCGCCAATCTTAAATGCATTGAATCACAGTTATTGCAGCAAACACAGAAACAAATGGTTTATCAATTAAAAGATAATAAATCAGACTTCCTTATTATGTAAATGAAACATTTTTGGAAAAAATTATTCAAAATTTTCGAAAAAAAAACTTTAAATAAGAGATTCTAATACTTTTTATCGTGGGACTCACCATTTCATCAAAAAGCTGCCAAAACAAAAAGTAATTGAAAACACACAGATTGCGGAACAGGCCTGATTATCTTTTAACTGATAAACATTAAAAATCCACTATATTGATTTCTGTCAGCAAATGTCAAAAGTAGTAAAATTAAACTTGTATTTAATTTTCTTCTTAATGTTTATCTTCCATTTGCATTGTGTTAATGCCAATTGCCAAAGTTCCAGGGGTTGTCACTAGGTTAAAAGTTGCCTTAATCGGTAGCCTTGCTGAGATTAAGGCACAGATTTGACTTTAAATCTCAGATTTAACTCAAATCTCAGAATTATTTTTATGTGGTAAATCCAGGGATCAACGCCCAAATTTAGCGCTAAGCCCAGAAACTGCATTAAATCACCTTTAAAATCTGCGGTGCAATTAGGCTAAAAGACTGGATTTAAGAAATAAAAAGTTCACTCCATTTTTTTCTTGTGCCTGAGTATCTAAAATTTTTACTTTGGTAGAAAGTGGGCGTCGCAATTATTGAACAACGTCTCCTTTTTGTTATGCTTTAGATAATCATGAACCAGATCTACATACCAATTTTCATTAAAAATTGTAACTCCATTTGCGAGAAATAGATTTTAATGTTTTTTACTTGTATGGGTGGTTCCTCGCGCACCGACAATATTTCGTCAACTTTCAGTTCGTAGGTGCCTAATAGCAGCGTATTAAATTTTTGTGGGCTGTACCACACCCTTCAACGAGTTTTTCCAATTCAACAAAATATAACATTTTGATCCTTGTTTCTAGGGGTAACATCTCCTAAATTTTCATTAAAGTTGTTGGAGTCGTTTTCGCGTTATATTGATTCAAAATTTTCAATGGTTAAAAAGTGGGCGTGGCACTTTCTCAATACCCCTCACTTTTCGTTTGTTACAAGGTATTGGTATCTAAATAAATTGTACGGTTTGCGCCCTCTCATGAGTATCTAGAAAGTTAGAACCTAGCTCATTCTTCATTTAATGCTTATATCTATAATTATTCCTAGTTTCATTAAAATCGCTGCAGCCGTTTTCGAGAAACAATTTTTCCACAGACAGGTGCAAATAAACAAAAAACATACAATTTTATCTCGTATAAGAAAAGAAAAGATTCAAAGATGTAAAACTGGGCGCTACACCGGTAGCTCAATCTTGCGTGCAAAGTTGCGTTGTATCAAATTGGCATTAGGGCGCAGTTTGCGTTATTGGCGCTGTTGGCGTTATTGGCGCTAGTTGGCGCTAGCGCCTTATAAATATGTGTATCAGCGCCAGCAGTGCCGTGCTCGATATCAGCGCATAACGCCAACGCAGCGCTGCGTTACCCATTACTAGATACGAGTTATAATTTTAAGTTAGATCTTCGTAAAACCACATTCAAAAAAGTTGTACTCTATAGCAAACATAAGTCTTTGTTTTAAATAATTAATTAAAATGTTATTCTTGTACTTCAACTATTAAGGGCACAAAATGGTGACCCCGAGTTAAAGAATATTTCGCAAAAATTACGGAGCAACAATCAATGTAGATCTCAATTTAATTATCGGCACATGTGGCACGAAGTTGTTCTTCTGTTGTCCAATGTATTGTTTCTTCTTTTGCTTGTTCTGATCAGCTGCCTCAAGTTTTGTTTTTAGTTTTTTCTGAGTTGTTTTGTTATATTTCTGCAGTCGTCAAGAGGAAAATTTTCTAGCGCTTCTAATCCAAGCACTTTAAAAGCGCTTGCCCCCAATGAAATTTAGAAGCAGTTACACAAAGATTTTCTGTAAGGCTGCAGTAAGAACAACAAGGGTTCGAACCCAGTTAGGGAGGTTTTTTTTATTTTGTTTTTTGATTTGAAGTTGGGGGGGTTACAAAACAGACACTGACAACTGCACTCACATATACAGACATATCCCAAGAGGAAAAATTTCTAGCGCTTCTGATCCAAGCACTTCAAAAGTGCTTGTCCCCATAGAAATTAAGAAGCACTATCACAATGATTTTTTATAAGGTTGCAGTAAGAACAACGTGAGTTCGAACCCAGCCCAGGAGATTTTTTTTTTACTTTTTTTTACTTTTTTTTGCTTTATTTTTTTTTTAATCGGAATTTTTAAGCGAAATTTGATGCTTTATTGTGGAAAAATGTTACAATATATTTTATTCAAAGTATTGTCCATTGGAAGCTACAACATTTCCCCATCTTTCAGGCAATTTATGAATTCCATCCCAAAAAAATTGCGCTGGCTTGGCGGCCAAAAATGAATCGAGCCAATTTTCGATATCTTGAACTTAAGTGAACCGTATTCCTGATAGGGCATTCTGCATTGTTCGGAACAAATGGTAGTCTGATGGTGCAAGGTCTGGGCTATAAGGCGGGTGAGGCAAAATTTGTATAGATTTCCCATCCGTTGTATTCCAGGTAATTTTTGACTTGGGCAGCAATATGCGGCCGAGCGTTATCGTGGTGGAAAATGATTGACTCGTGTCTGGTCGCATACGTTGGCCGCTCTGCCTGGATTTTCTGCTTCAATCGGATCAATTGTTGACGATAGAGTTGAGCATTAATGGTTTGGCCACCTGGCAACAGCTCATAATGGATCACACCAACTGGTCCTGACCAGGACGTTCTTTGTCTTCGACATCAAAATCACCACTTTTAAACCGTCGAAACCACTCACGACAGCTTGATTCAGCTGGAGCATAGTTCCCATAAACTTCTACAAGCAAACTATGACTTTCCGCAGCAGTTTTCTTTGCAAAAAATGACCCAACAGAACCTCCCGCAAATGCTGTCTTTTTCTCCAATTTTCGAAGTTATTCATCGTGAAAAATAATAATGATGCACACAAGATAAAATTGTTTTAATGTTTGATGGCAGGCTAATGATGGTCCTCTTCTTTTTGTTTATAAAAACATTAAATTATTTTTTCCCAACGTTTCGTAAGAGATTCCTTACTTCCTCAGGGGATTATTTATTGTTTTTTTATATACTCAAAAATTTTTCACAAAATTTTTTTAACATATTAAACAAAAATTTTGAAAGTTAAAAACATATGACAATAAATAAACAAACAACACCGAAACATATTTAGACGAATACTAATAAAACCAAATTATTTCAATCAGCTGGTTGCTGTTGTCTTAAAACGATTAGGTAATTGGAGCTTATGTTGTCCTTGTCTTCTTTGGTGTTCATTGTTCTTGTAATTTTCTCCTGAATGCGAAGACTCTCTAAAATATATCGTCTGTTTCCTTTTCTTTCTTTGTCCAAAATCTTCGTTTTCTCAAAATCAGCTGTGTGTTGACAGTCAAACATATGTTGTGCTAAAGCCGTAGTTTGTTTTTTATATTTTATGTCTGTTTTATGTTCGTTCATGCGCACTCCAAGCGCTTTCTTCGACGTGCCGATGTAAACCATATTACAGTCCTCTCCTTCTTTTCCCTGGCAAGGGATCTCATAAACTATATTATGCTGCTGTTCTTTTTCTATTTTTGTTTTCGTGTTGGTAAAAACTTCGTTGATCGTCTTGTTGGGTTTGTGAGCAAACGAAACGTCTTTTTGCTTAAGCGTTGTTTTGTATAAAAGTTATGAATTGAATAAAAACTAGTAAGCGTGGTATCTTTGGCCTGGCCAAAAACTAAATACCCTACACTGCATTTCAAGTATATTATTAGGAGAGTATAAGAACAAATTGCTTATATGAGAAGTGCCACGCTCTCGCCTCCGAGCTTACCTTGATTATGCGTAGAGCTTGCATTTATTGTTCTGAGTGTTTAAGTAAAATTCGGTTATGTTTTCTTAAAAAATCTTCAGTATAGAATTTTGAAACTTTCGCTTGTATGGGAGGTGCCACGCCCTCTAATCCTACTTCGCCTACTTTAAGCTTAGAGTTTACAATTAATGTTCTTCGTGTTTGAGTGAAATTTGGTTGGATTATCTCAAAAAACACTTTCATTATATAATTTTGAAACTTTTGCTTATATGTCCGAGTTTACCTAGACCTTGCGTATAGCTTGCATTTGAGTGTAATTTGGTTGGGTTATCTCAAAAAACGCTTTCCGTAAAACATTTTGAAACTTGTTTATATAGGAGGTGACACGCCCTCTAGTCCGAATTCTCCTAGTTTTTGCTCAGAGCTTATACTTACTTTCCTTAGTATTTATATGTATTTTGCTTCTGTTATTGCAAATAATGCTCTTATTAATACATTTTGAATAATTTTTTTGTATGGGCGGTAGGCGTGTCCGTTGATCGATTTTGCACATTTTCAATCCCCCGAGCTAACTTTTAGGACAGAGGCAGAATACCAAATTTCATTGAATTATGTTGCTCAGTTTTCACAAAAAATGTATTTCCACATACACCCAACCAGTCAGCAAGCCAGCCAGACAAACGGACATGGCTATATCGACTCAGATGGTGACGCTGATCAAGAATATATATACTTTTCCATACCTGCCACGCCTCCTTTTCTGCGTTATAAACGGAAGGACAAAGTGAATATACCCTGGGTGTAGGGTATAAAAAGTGTACTGTTTTTTTTTGAATTGTACTGTTTTTTTTTTTCATGATGTACTGTTTTCTCTTATTTCAAATCTGGTCACCCTAAGAAAGGCTGACAAATAAGTAAGTGCAATATTTTTAAACTTTTTGTTGTTCAGTGTGTGCCTTTTTTAAATGTTGTGATTTTTGTTGTCAAAACTGGAGTTTTTCATTTTTGTCAGTTTTTTATATAATTTTATTATATTTTGATTTTGTTCGTAATTGTGTTTAGTATTTAATGTACTTTTAGTCCCTGAAGGTTACTTCCAAAGGATGTCGAAATATTGGAAGTTATATTAATGTTAATAAAAATTAAAAACAAAAAAAGGTTTTTAATTTAATTTGACCTCGAGCCCGAGAAACAAATGAGAATTTAATATATGTATAACGTCATTAGAACAATAAATACAATAGAAAAATATCAAAAGTTCAAAATTTATGGTTTTTGGAAGAATAGAAAAAAGTACCAACCGAAACAAAGAAACCTAACGAAGCAGAAATCGTGATACGAAATTTCAATAAAATATTAGAGTTGGTTCTACTTAGATATATAAGTAAACGAATAATTTACCTTGCCTGAAGTTGGAGAAAACGCTGTTTCCAGGCTTGTGGGGTAGCTACAGGAAAAGGTTAAATTCGTTTTTTTTAATGGCACTAAAATTTAACTTCGAACTTTTCCAATAGGACTTTTACTTTCCGAGTTATGATTCTTTTAAGAGAACGTCCCGCTGGCGAACGGCACGAAGATTTATCAATGACAAAGACAAAACTAGATCATGGAAGACAAACGGAGACATTTGTTTGACTTCATGCATGAACTTTTAGAGCAAATGTCCAAAAAATCACTGTTGACTTATGCTGATAATGTCACTGAGTCGTCAGTGTGCTAGTAACTCGTAGCAGACAATATTAGTCACTTATGCATATACTTCCGAGTGAGTTGTAGAGGAAAATTGCATCGAGTTGTCATTAATGATTTTGTCATGTAACCGTCAGTGTGGTAGCGACTCATAGTATATATATGTCAGTATGATTCAAGCATGATTAGTTCACCTATGCCTATTCATCTGAGTGATTGGTAGAGCAGAATGTCATACAGTTGTCATTAATGATTTTATCCCTGCTTTATTTTTTATTTTTATTTACATAGATATCAATCATATTTTAGATCAGTGGTCGGCAAGCCATAGCTCAATTGAGGAGAGACACTTCACACGCATTCTTACGCTCTTTCATTCAGTCGTCGCAAAACCATCGACAAAACAACATCGAGCGCATCTGTCGTTCTGTTGTTTTTTTTTATGCACATGAAAAAATTTCTTTACAGCTATGACAAATTCTAAAAAAATTTTATTTTATACTTTTTGTAACTAGATTCAAATGTTTAGTTTGGGAAACGCTCAGATAAACTTTTTAAACATTATACAAAAACTTTTAGGGCTGCCACCTGTTTTTTTTATTGTAAATTTTGCTAAGCCCATATATTAAAAAAAAAAAAAAAAATTTGGTCTTCAAACGCTTAGATAAACTTCTTAAAAATCTAACATATATTTTAAGGGTTGCCAGCTGGTTATTTTCTGAAATTTTGTAAAAATCATACTTTTTGTGACTAGATTCAAATTTTTAGCTTAGGAAACGCTCAGATAAACTTTTTAAAAATTATGCAAAAACTTTCAGGGTTGCCACTTGTTTTTTTTTTGTAGATTTTGATGAAACCTTGTATGTACAATATATAGGGTAAGGGAGGGAAATATGGACCACCCATCTTTCTTTTTTAAATAAAATCCAAAATACATAAAACAAAACAATTAATTTTATGTCATTCAGTAAAGGAAACAATTTGCCTTTATTCTGATGCGATTTTAGATAAATATCTCATCAGGATGAAGAAAAAAAATTAAAAAACTGAAAATACTCAAAATGAAGATTAAAAAAAAGTGTAGTGTAATATGTGTAATTGAGATTTTTGGTCATAAAAGAGTTTCTTCTTTTCTAGCCTATTAGCAAAATTATATCTTAGAGGTTTGGCTTTTGCATGCATTTGTTTGCCATTGCTAGCTACGTCGGTAAAAAGGGGGGAATTCTTGTCATGCTCTAAGATGCCTCAACACAAATTTATTTAGCATGCAAAATGTTTAGTTAAAAAAAAAAGGTTAAAATTAGGTTTTGCATATAATTACCACACATTATTGGCTAAGATGTTAAGCCACGCTACTTTACCTGAACCCTACCCTACCATGGATTTTCTGTAGCACTAGTTTAGTGAAAATCCCCAAAACTACTACCACACAACCAAGATCAGAAGGGAATGTTTAATTCAAATCATTATAAATCATTTTATTTCATAAGAAATCCTCAAATTCTTAAATAATGAAATTACTAATCACATTTGCTGATTAACAAAAAAACAATTTGTGTAATTTTTATAAAGTATAATTAAACATTTGCAAAATTCAATATTTTAAATAAATACTCAAAATTCGAATTCCAAAAAAAATGAATTAAGGTATATGAAATTTAAAATTTAGTCTTTAAAAATGTATAAATCATTTTTTTTTATATATTTTTGGAAAACTAGCGTAGCCTTTAAACTTTTTGCAAAACCACCAAATTGACTTAACTGTCCGTCAAAAAAAAATCAAAATTTAAATATAACTTTTTCTAATCACATACCTTTGATCCTCTGCTGCGACGACAAATGTTGAAGGCCTCCACCAATTGATACCGCTACAGCTGGAGAACTAGATGTTATGACCACTAAAATAACATTACGATCTTTGCAGAAAGTGAAAAGCTAAACCTTTTCTGACAAATAAAATAGTAGTTACTTTAAATTACAAAACCTTGAATTATTATTTTTACAAAATATTCAAATTTAAAAATATTGATTTTACTTCAATTAAGTTCATAAATTACGCGAATCATTACAAACTTAACACAATTGATTTTAATTTAGTTTAATTCATTTAATTAAAACTATATTTAAATGGAAAAATCCTAGTAATTATGCTGGCAAAATGAGGCGGACTTTGAATATCCCGGTTATCAATCTTCTGCATACAACGTTTTCGAATCCTGAGATTCTCGAAATTGCACTCTGCTCCAGATCACAAATCGAAGTTCTGCACAAGGTTGAAATTTTTATTGAACTTTGTCAATTGTGCGCTTAAGCAAGTGACTTCAAAAATTTTCTCGCTAGCTCCACAGATTCTGGACACAGCTTTCCAAAGTGGTCTTCACCAGTGGTTAAGTAAATACCAACGATTTAGTTGGATTTTTGGTAATTTTTCTTTTTTTAGAAAATTTTTACAATTTTAAGCAATTTAAAAAACTAATTTTAATGAACAAACTTTGTTTCATGTCAATCTTTTTTAAAAAAACTCTATATTTCCCTGTTCTTAGCTCAGAAACAGTAATCGCCAAAATGACTGAGGAATTTTATGCGTGACAACAGCATACCTTTCAAATATCTCGCATATCGGTAGTTCTTTGTTTCAAAAACAACCAGTGGTAAAACGGTATAACAAAAAAATGATATTTGTACTAGGCAAGCTAGTAAGTGCGTGTAAAAAAAACGCAAATGCAATCACAAAGTAAAGCATAAAAACTGCATAGGGCTAAACCTATGAATAAAAAATGTGTGGAGACTTAGTCGCCAGAGGTGTCCAATACGACATGCTCTTAGAAAATATTAACTTTAATATTTGTTGAATTTTAGTAATTATTAGTTAAAGTTTTATTACAAAACAGATTTTGGTTTTAAGTTTTACTTGTAAACGAAATCTGAAGACTTATGCTCTCAAATCTTTTCCATGCTTTTACCTATATTTTTCCCATTTTCATTCTCAATTTCGTAATACACATTTCCAATTTTTCGAATTATTTTTCCCCTTTCAAATTTATTACTAAGCTTTGCATTAAAATGGTCGGCTTTACTGCTCTGATAGTACGGCTTATAAAATATGGTTTGTCCAATATCGAAATTAATTGGTCTTGTGCGGAGATCGTATGTACGTTGGTAATTGGTGTAAGCTTTTGTCAAATTTTCTTGCACTTTGTTTCGAATGCCTTCAATCTGTTTATCATCAACTACGCTAGCGTCTAACTCTGTTAATAAATTTAAACTTCTTAGCAAGTCATAGCTTTTCCCATTAGTTATCATATTTTGACCAAAACAGACGTAATAAGGAGAAAACCTAATTGAAGAGTGGTAACCACTTCTAAGAGCACAACTTATTTGAGATAATTTTGCATCCCAATTCTTTTGGCTTTTGTCAACATACGCACGTATAGCCGCAATTATAGAACGGTTTACGCGTTCTGAGGCGTTTGCTTGAGGTGCGTAATGTGCAGTATATCTGTGATAAATGCCGTATTTATCTAACAAATTTTTGAATAGCGCTGCTTTGAATTGTGGGCCATTGTCAGATGTTATCGACTCGGGTACTCCGAAAACATGAAAAATACGATGTTCTAAAAAATCAACAATTTTTTTAGCGTTACATACTTTAAGCGGTTCTAAGAATTGAAATTTAGAAAGATGGTCTAATACTATAAGAATACCGACATTACCACTTGACGACCTAGGGTAAGGCCCTAGTAAGTCAATGTAAAGTTTCTGAAAAATCCTATCAGAAGTAGTTTGTTTTCCTAAAGGTGGTCTTGAAATCTTATTTGACGATTTTGTCTTGCAAGTTTCACAAGATAAAACGTAGTCTTTAACTTGCTGATATAAGCCAGGCCAATAAAAATAAGTTTTTAGCCGTTCGCATGTTTTTTGCACTCCTCCGTGCGCTGCAAAAGGGTGGTTATGACAACGTTTTATTAAATCATTTGTCATTTCTTGAGGAACCCAAAGTTTCCAAATCTCATTTTCGTTTTCATCGCCTCCTATTCGATAATTTGTACGTTTATAAATAAAACCATCACGAATGCTTAAGTCCGACAAGAGTTTAGATTTTACAGAAATTTTATTAATTAGATCGAGATATGATTGAGACTTAAAATGGTTACAACATAAATCAATAAGCAAAGAATCATCATAGTGATCAATTGTTTCAAGAATGGAATCAACATTTTCATCAAATGTTCGCGAGAGAGAATCGGGCACTATATTTTGACTACCTTTTCGATGCACAATTTTAAAGCTAAAGCCCTGTGCCTTATTAAATTTCTTTGACATAAAAGCAACCGCCACTTCGTTGTCATTATCATCTCTTTCGGCTAAGACTGCACCGATACCGTCTTTGCTAGCATCGCATTGAATGGAAAAAAGTTTTACAAAATTTGGGCTATGAAGAACCGGAGCGCTACTAAGAATTTGCTTAAGTTTCTCAAAAGCCACGTCGGCTTCTTCTGTCCAAGTAAACTTTCGTTGTTTTTTTAATAGTTCGGTCAATGGAGTTGTAACGGACGCATAATCTTTCACGAAGCGTCTGTACCAGCCGCATACTCCCAAAAAACGTCGCAATTGCTTAATTGTTTTTGGTATTGGAAAGTTTGTGATGGCGATAACTTTTTCTGTTTTCAGTTTGTATCGTACCATTACCTATTAAATGGCCAAGATATTTCACTTGTTTTAAAAGAAATTTACTTTTTCCAATATTTATTGTAAGACCGGCACGTCGAATACAAAGCGATAGTTCCTGCAGGGTCAAAATATGATCTTCAAAAGTTTCTGTCAAAATTAATAAGTCGTCTAAATATACGAATACTTTAGTTCGTAAATGAGGTGGTACAACTTTGTCCATCAGACGTGACATCGTCTGTGGCGCGTTGCATAACCCGAAGGGCATTGTCACGAATTGATATAGGGGCCTATTTGGAATTGTAAAGGCTGTTTTGTCTCTGGAAGATTCATGCAAAGGTATTTGCCAAAAGGCGTCCTTGAGGTCCAAGCTAGTAATAAATCGCGCTTTTGGAAGCCTGCTCAAAATGCCATCTATTAAAGGCAGCGGATACGCATCTTTTGTTGTCACACTGTTAACCTTGCGTGCATCGAGGCATAATCGCACCTTTCCAGGTTTAACTACTAAGGTAACTGGTGAAACCCATGCGCTTTGCGATTCTTCTATGACGCCTAATGATAACATTCGGTCAACTTCAGCGAAAAGCAATTTTTCTATTGCAGGCGAAACTGCAAAATACCTCTGTTTTATCGGTTTACTGGCTCCTACATCTATTTCATGACTAACTAGCGAAGTTCTACCAAGGCCCTCTACAAAAAATGATGGAAATAATTTAATCACTGCATCAAGTTGGGATTGTTGTTCAAAATTCAAAGTATTTAAAGTTGTATCTGTGTCAATATTTAACTCATTAACAAAGCTAAAACTGCTTTCGCATGTTTCCAGCAAAAGTTTGCCTAAGCCAAAAAGTTTTACAAAATCAATACCGAGATATAAATTTTGTGAAAGGGATGAAATCATCATAAAATTTAGTTTTTTAGTTTGACCTTTAAATGTAACATCAGCAGTAACGGTACCTAAGGTTTCATGTCGATTACCATCTGCTGTTTTAAGAAAGGTTCTGAGGCGTTTAAACGGAATATTTTTTAATAAAAATGTATTTAGAAAATCCGAAGAAATGCAAGAAATAGAAGCACCTGTGTCAACTAATCCTATTAATTCCTCATTAAATATATTAACTTTTGCATATGGTCTTAAATCATCTTCAGGCTTATCACGTAAAATAGCCGAACAGTATAGTTTACGAAAAGTTTTAACCTTACGCCAAAAGTTTTTCATACGTTCAGTTGAACGCTTTCTTGAATTAGAGGATTTTTGAGTTTCTTTGAAAATTCTATTCTTTATTTCTTGATACTCACGAACACGAATATGATATGGCTTGAAGGGTGTCAAAATTTGTGTTGGACTTAAGGAACGAGCTTCATTGCGTAATATAGTAATTTTAGGTGGCGTTTGCATAGTGCTGTTCATTTCAGAAAAATTATTAGATTTAGTTGGACAGTGGGCGAAAGGTTCTACAATTGATCGGTCTTCTGTGTGAACGACTTGTTCACACTGGAACGTGGGAAGTTTTTTGACTTCTGAGCACATTTTATGCAGTTAGGCTTATAAACATTTTTAGCGCCACAGCCGTAACAAAAAACTTTTCGCTCAGCTAAACAATCTTCAAATTTGTGACCAATTTCACCACAGTTCCAACACTCGGGTTGTTTGTGTATCGCTTCAAGTGATTGATCTACTAGCCCTTGTGAATCACATTCATCTGCATTACTGCAAATTTCGCTTATTTGTTTTCGTTGACTTATTGATCGATTTGAGCGAGTTATCTCTTCTTCTAGCTGTTCATGTTTTTGGCAAAACTCACGTAATTCTTGAATATAATAGACTTGAAAATGAAGAAGAGCCTGTCTAATAATAGGTTTTAAATTTCTTCTAATAATATTCACAAATTCTATTTCAGACAAAGGTCGTTCTAATTTATCTGAGATTTTCAACATCGCTTCATAAAATTGTTCGAAAGTTTCGCGCTCGCCTTGTTTTCTATTTCGAAGCATATCCATAATATCATCAGTGGAACGTCTATCTCTAAATTCATTTCGTAGTTCTTCGCAAAGTTCTGTCCAGACAACTCTTTCATGTTGCTGGTGAAATCGCCAAAACCATCGTAATGCCTTATCAGAAAAAAGTATATGAACTTGGCTGCATAATGCAGTAAAATCGCCTTGTAAGCTTTGTCTAGTTAATGCACCAACGCGGTAAATAAAACTATCTACTGTCAGGTTGTCGTCTTTTCCGTTATATCTCAAATTCCAATTACAAATAATACTTAAAATTTTGTCTGGGGTTAGAGAAGTACGATTTCCAAATGACAAAGATCCACCTGCACGATTTATATTTTCGTTGGGGTTTTGGTTAAGTCCGGTTGATGTTCGATTCGTATTGTGTATTGGGTTGGTATTATTATTCTGTAAATTTAATGTGAATAGCGCACGTTGTAGAGAATTTTCTACTAAATTAGTCATCTGTGAATTAAGTCTATCAAAAATTGCATTTTGCTGTTGGGCAATTGAATCCCTTATAAGTTCCTGATCTTGTGCAATCGGTACTGTTTGTTCTTTTGGTTCCTGCTGATTTGTTCTAGTTTCATTAGAGGCATTTGCTCTAGTCATATTTAGATCTAAAATCTCCGGAGAGATATTTCTCGGTAAATTATTTTGAGGACCAGTGGTGAAGCCATCTAACGTTTTTTGCTGTGAACGAGTCAAAGGTCTTTTACGAACTGCCCCTTGAGCCTCATTAGTATTACTAGGGTTAATATCGGCATCATCTGACTGAGTTAACTCTGAATTAAATTTACATGGTATCAACTTCTCTACTGCTATTGTCAATCTACAAATTGGGCACGTGTGAGCATTTTGAATCCATTTAACAATACATGCTCTATGGAATATATGCTTGCATGGTGTGGATACAATAAGATCACTAGATGTGTAATTGATTTTACAAACTGGACAAGCCGGTATCGACTCATCGAATAAAGCGGGTAAATTATCAGTACTTCGTCGCACAGCCATTTTATTTAATCCAAAGCAATACAAAAATTAAAAGAAAGAAAGAGGTTAACTCAAACGAAAATACTGTATAGAATTTTTTCTAAAGCTTTTAGCAAGAAATATGCCAACTCAATTAATTAATAAAAAACTTGACTGTCAATGCACAGCAAGCAGAATCGTCGAAAATAAGGAAATGATATTTACAAATATTATTCAAAACTGTATTTCTATTTTCTTATATATTCTAATCTGACAATTTTCGGGAAAATCGAGGCACTATAATTATTTAATTTTTTTTTTTTTTTTATATTAACGATTTCATAAAATATTGATATTAAATTTATCGTGTTATTTGAATTCAAAATTTATTCGCGAAAAAGCCTAATGAACTTTTCATAAACTTTCACAATTAGACAAAGTTAAATATTTTCTATATATAAGTATATATAGTATAATCTATGGTTGTATCAAATAATATATAGATGTGTATATATAAAGCCAATGTATTAAATTTTGATCTTTTTGGTTGTGTGATATAATTTTTTTGTGTGTATTAAAAAAAAATATGCAAAACCAACTATTGAAAATATGGTACTATTCATCCAAAAGAATAAAATGCAACACTTCGTTGCTTCGATTACCCAGATTTTTGGTGGTCAGTGATTTCCGATCGAAGCGATAATGCACTGCATTTCCGAACACAATCGTCTCAACCACTTCAACGAAAAGGAATGCAATTACTTATGAAAAAATGAATGGATCTAAGCAAAAGAACAGAGCTTTCAACTTCAGATATTTCCAAAACATATTATAAAGAATTACATTCGGGAGCTAAATCCCAGTAAAGACAAAAACACAAATGTTTGAGCTAAATGAAAAGTATATCGTGGAAGATGATAGATGAAAGCAAAGTACTTTTCTTTAATTAAGTGAAAATGAATTGAATAAAATTTTTTTTTCTTCCTCGCAAAAAGGGTTTTTTTTCGCTTAGCAAGCAGTTCTCATATAATCTATTTTTCACTTTATTAAAGCTTTCGAGGCCTTGTGGGCCCCACGTTGGGCGCCAAAACTGTAATTGAGATTTTTGGTCATAAAAGAGTTTCTTCTTTTCTAGCCTATTTGCAAAATTATATCTTAGAGGTTTGGCTTTTGCATGCATTTGTTTGCCATTGCTAGCTACGTCGGTAAAAAGGGGGGAATTCTTGCCATGCTCTAAGATGCCTCAACACAAATTTATTTAGCATGCAAAATGTTTAGTTTAAAAAAAAAAGGTTAAAATTAGGTTTTGCATATAATTACCACACATTATTGGCTAAGATGTTAAGCCACGCTACTTTACCTGAATCCTACCCTACCATGGATTTTCTGTAGCACTAGTTTAGTGAAAATCCCCAAAACTACTACCACACAACCAAGATCAAAAGGGAATGTTTAATTCAAATCATTATAAATCATTTTATTTCATAAGAAATCCTCAAATTCTTAAATAATGAAATTACTAATCACATTTGCTGATTAACAAAAAAACAATTTGTGTAATTTTTATAAAGTATAATTAAACATTTGCAAAATTCAATATTTTAAATAAATACTCAAAATTCGAATTCCAAAAAAAATGAATTAAGGTATATGAAATTTAAAATTTAGTCTTTAAAAATGTATAAATCATTTTTTTTTATATATTTTTGGAAAACTAGCGTAGCCTTTAAACTTTTTGCAAAACCACCATTTTGACTTAACTGTCCGTCAAAAAAAAATCAAAATTTAAATATAACTTTTTCTAATCACATTCCTTTGATCCTCTGCTGCGACGACAAACGTTGAAGGCCTCCACCAATTGATACCGCTACAGCTGGAGAACTAGATGTTATGACCACTAAAATAACATTACGATCTTTGCAGAAAGTGAAAAGCTAAACCTTTTCTGACAAATAAAATAGTAGTTACTTTAAATTACAAAACCTTGAATTATTATTTTTACAAAATATTCAAATTTAAAAATATTGATTTTACTTCAATTAAGTTCATAAATTACGCGAATCATTACAAACTTAACACAATTGATTTTAATTTAGTTTAATTCATTTAATTAAAACTATATTTAAATGGAAAAATCCTAGTAATTATGCTGGCAAAATGAGGCGGACTTTGAATATCCCGGTTATCAATCTTCTGCATACAACGTTTTCGAATCCTGAGATTCTCGAAATTGCACTCTGCTCCAGATCACAAATCGAAGTTCTGCACAAGGTTGAAATTTTTATTGAACTTTGTCAATTGTGCGCTTAAGCAAGTGACTTAAAAAATTTTCTCGCTAGCTCCACAGATTCTGGACACACCAGTGGTCTTCACCAGTGGTTAAGTAAATACCAACGATTTAGTTGGATTTTTGGTAATTTTTCTTTTTTTAGAAAATTTTTACAATTTTAAGCAATTTAAAAAACTAATTTTAATGAACAAACTTTGTTTCATGTCAATCTTTTTTAAAAAAACTCTATATTTCCCTGTTCTTAGCTCAGAAACAGTAATCGCCAAAATGACTGAGGAATTTTATGCGTGACAACAGCATACCTTTCAAATATCTCGCATATCGGTAGTTCTTTGTTTCAAAAACAACCAGTGGTAAAACGGTATAACAAAAAAATGATATTTGTACTAGGCAAGCTAGTAAGTGCGTGTAAAAAAAACGCAAATGCAATCACAAAGTAAAGCATAAAAACTGCATAGGGCTAAACCTATGAATAAAAAATGTGTGGAGACTTAGTCGCCAGAGGTGTCCAATACGACATGCTCTTAGAAAATATTAACTTTAATATTTGTTGAATTTTAGTAATTATTAGTTAAAGTTTTATTACATATGGACCATATAGTCCATTTGGTACAGAAGTTGCATATAAAATGTCACTTCCACATACGCCATATTTTTCATGACTCCAAGAACGTCAGATTACACATTCAACCCAAAATTCGCCACGGCGATCTTCTTAGTAAAGGGTATTACATTATATGCATTTTTTTCCTTTGTAGTAAACGAATTACATATAATGACCATTAGACCCGTCATGAAATCTGCAACTAGATTCCCCATCTGAAAAAGATGATAAATACATTTGTTTTTGAGGCTTTTTTCCCTGGTGGTCCATATTACCCACAGCACGTGTTGGTGAAATAAATGGTTTTTTTTA
Organism: Calliopum simillimum; assembly: GCA_951812925.1. Classification (NCBI taxonomy): domain Eukaryota; kingdom Metazoa; phylum Arthropoda; class Insecta; order Diptera; family Lauxaniidae; genus Calliopum; species Calliopum simillimum. The sequence continues at coordinate 52,110,848 of OX638370.1, read as the reverse complement.
TCAAAAAGTCTTTTGGTTAATGAACTTATTTGTGCTAATAAATTATAAATAGTATTCACTGACTTTATATAATTAACCATTTATTTAAAAACGCGATGTCTTTAAAGTGAAATAATGCAATATACTCAAGAGAAAAAAATTATCACTGATCTTTTTTTTAGAAAAATCAACTTTACAGAAATATGCGACCTCACCGAACGCTAAAATCGCCCTATTATAAGCTTTCGGTATTAGCGTTAAGTTTGAACATGAATAACGGTAAATCCTATGTATGCAGTGGGAAATAACCGTGTGGTCCATATTACCCGCGTAGTCCATATTTCCCTCCCTTACCCTTTATAAAAAAATAAATTTTAGTCTTAAAACACTTAAAAAATCTTTTTAAAAATCCAACATACATTTTTAGGGTTGCAACCAGATTATTTTAATAAAACCAAAATTTTCTTTCAATAAATTTGTAATAGTTGAATATATGTGTGTTTTTTTTTTCTCCTCACTGTACTTAGCAAAACAACATAGAATCGTTGCATATGCATAGGCGAAACTTTTATTTGCAAATTCTCTTAGCGTAAGTACCGATAAGTGTAAGAGTAATTTTATTTGTAAATAAATAGCAAAGGAATTTCGGTAAATTTTTTATGAATAGTTTTTGATGGCAATGCAAGTCCCGTAAAATCATTCGATTTTATACATATGCCAGATGGTGAGAAATCACATTTCGATACCTTTTGTGTGAAACGTTTTGCTATGCTCGAGGAGTTGTTGAAGGAATTGTATAAAGAACGGACGAAATTGAAAATCTCGCGCTAAGTCACGCATATAAAGTATCATATATAAATATTTGAACGTTTTGATTAAATCAAACCAACAACGACGAAAATTAGCATCAAATTTAACCAGGTCAGCGGCGACCAGAATAATGCCGAATTTTTCCGGGAAATTGGAATAATTTCATCTTATAGTCGAGACCATTTTTGTCCGGGAATGTGAACACCCGATTGTCCTAAGACGAAATTTGATCCGGAACATCGTGGTTGCTTTATAAATGGAGTTATTCGTTCTTAAAATAAAAATATTTATATAAAACTAAGTCTGAAATTTTCGCTAAATGAAAAAAATTAGAATAAATTAACATATTTGTTCGTAAATATTTGCCAAAATAAATAAAGTTGCACAAAAGTACAGTGGGCCACAGTAGAAAAAAAGTTTCTTTGGGAAAGAAAAGTAACAAAAAAAAAAAAAATATATATATATTGAAAAAACTACGAATTGTAATTAAAATAAGTCAAAATTAAAAATTGAGTTAAAATTTGGAAACAAATAAAAAAAAATTTAACAAAACAAAACAAAAAAAATAAAAAATAAGTGAAGTGAGTGGGAAAAAAACAAAAAAAAACTAATTACAAGTAAAGAAAATTAGAATTAAACAAATAAAAATAATCATTTAGTGGTTTGCTTTCATACATTTTATGACAGCAAAGTAAATATAATATCAACCATTTTCGAAACTTAATTTACCTAAAATAGAACCATTTGTGTGCGGATCGACTGGCCAGCGGACGGACATCGGTGGGTAAGTTTTTGTTCTTTATACTTATTTTGTTGTTATTTCGTATGAAAGAAAACTTTAAATTTTTTTTATTCAAAATCTATAAAAAAAAACCATTTTAATTTTAAAGATGGTTTATTAAAAAGTTGAAAAAAAAACAGAATTATAACCTAAATCAAAATTAAAAAAAAAGCTACTTCACTATTTTTTTTTGTTTACGTAAATTCAAATTAATTTAAAAATAATGTTAAAATAAAATCCTTAATGTTAATACACGATAACAGAAATTTAAATTCAAAATATTAAATTCTAAAAAAAAAAAAACATTATTAAATGTTAATGTTAATAACATGATATTTTGACTGTAGGGCAACCTAATTGCATCAATACACATACATTCATAAGTCAGATTGCAACTGCTCTCGCGAAAAACGAATTCGCCGTAATTTTTTTTTCCCTGTATTTTGATCAGTTATGTTAACTTCATATCTCTCTTTTGTTATTCAATTTTTGTTTTGCTAAAGTACAAATTGCATTTTGAATATGATATAAAAACACAGAATGTAAACAAACTTTATGATTTGAATTCTCTCTAAATTAAAAATGGAGTAAATAAAAACACAATATGACCTAAAGTAACTGCCGTGAGATTTCTTTTGTGGGTGTTCAAAATAATGGATTTTAGGTAAAAGTTTCGAACACAAGGTTGGGCGGGCATACGATCATAACATCAGATCGTTGATGGTATGGGTTTGTAAGATGGCGTAGTGTAATTAGTTTCCGGTTTTCATAATACAATAGACAGGTTTTGATATTTTTGGATTTTTAGATTTTCGCTAGGCACGTAGATTTTTTGTTAACGATCGTGCTACATTTGAGGCAACAAAACCCTACACCGGTTGCCGACGAGCTAAGCCGCACCAGTACGTGCTGACCGTTGCCAAGGATGTAGGCCAGGAAGACCGAATTCGTTACAAAATGGCGCCCAACGTGGGGCAGGCACAACAACAACTATGGCTAGGTAAACAAAAACTTCAGTTTAGTTTAGTGAAGCCAATAAAACTTAAGTATGTGTTAGTATTTACATAGATGGCTAATACATGCGTTTAACACGTCTCACATACGAAAAAATTTTGGTCTTTGCGTTTTATTCCATGATTTCTTGGACATCTATTTGGAAGTGCTAGTGTAATTGTGATAGATACATATTGCCTAGACCGATAGTGAAACTTGATTTCAAGGTGGTAGATCACAAATTCTTTTATTTAGTAATGCTTGTATAGCACACTAGCTCATGGCGAATCGATGAAATTTCTGGAGATACAAATGTTAGCGAAGGTTGCTCATTTTAGGCCGTTTTATCATCAGGACGCGTATTAAGTTAGATTTCGGAAAAATTTTGTAGTTGCAAGTATTATTTTTGATTTTCTTTTTACACTATCAAACTTTTGCAAACCCAAACATTATGTTTATTTTTCTCACCAGTTGCTAAATTTAGGTCATATATTTATATTATTGAAATTGTTTTTGTATATTCATTTATAAAATAAATTAAAAATAAAATGGCGGTTCGTCACACAGGTGAAAATTTACCCCAAAATACTGAAACAGCTCATAGCTCATACGCAGTATGTTGCCAACAGCTACTTCACTCAGAAAACGTTATAGTTACACGTTGCAGACATTATTTTCATAAGCAGTGCATGCTTGAGTGGATTAATAAGTCTCCAACATGTCCTCAGTGTCGTCATAATTGCACGAAAAATAGTTTAATGGCAGTTGAAGGGCCAAGTGAAGAAATTTTAGAATCAGAATTACCAGTATCTTCTCAAGGTGCAATACCACGAGTAATTACTTCTAAACATAATAAAAAAGTAGCAAAACAAGCTCAAAATCTAGTAAATATTCCGTTAGAAAATCCTCCAGTCTATGGTCGAAATTTTTCATTTCCATCGGCAAATTTGAATTTACCATTACCTTCACAAGTTCCGAGTGCAAATCACAAGTTTGAGACTCAACAAATTGATACTAGAATTAATACTTTAGAAACTCGTATAAATACAGATTTTGCTGCTTTACATGAAAGCATTCGTAACTTAACGCAACAAGTCAGTCAACTTAATATTAACAGACCATCGGATGTAGATTGGCCTAGAGAATATTTTCCCCCACTACAAAGAAATTTTTCTGTGGAAAATTTATCTCAAAACCCAAATTTAAACCACATACCTACCGATCAAGTACATGCGAACGTACAGCGCACGCAAAGCTGTCATCCTTCGTATCCAGCTCCTAATAATTTGAGAGCAAATCCTACAAATTTGAATACAGTTAATAACAGCAGTCAAGTGGCACAAATAATTCAAAGTTGGAATATAACTTTTAGTGGCGCTCTACATAAAATGTCTGTCGACAAATTTATTTATATGATTACTTCATTAACCAATGATAGTTTAGGTGGAGATTTTTCTGCCTTATGTGAACATTCACATATTCTTTTTATTGGCAAAGGCCAAGATTGGTATTGGCGTTATCGTCGTTCCGTCCCACGGATTGAATGGATACCTTTGTGTGAATCCTTGCGTTCTCATTTTCAAGACCACTTATCTGATCAGGATGTTAGAGAACTTATTCACGAAAGAAAGCAAAAAGAAAATGAAAGCTTTGAAGAATTTTATAATTCAATCATGTTTTTATGTGACAGGTTACGATATCCATTACCTGATCAAGAATTGTTACACATTCTTTTAAGAAATATTAAACCAAGGTTCAGAAACGAACTATTTTATCAAAATGTTGTTTCGGTATCTCATCTTCGTAGTTTATTGATGCGTCGAGAAGCTTTGCTCGATGATCTAGAAAAGCCAGGTCCACGTACTATTCGTAGACAGGTACAAGAAATTGAATTTTCTTCGGATAATGAAAATTTTTCAAATAGCAAAGACGAAATTTGTGAGTTAGTGAAAAAACCAATCGTGTGTTGGAATTGTCGAAAAGAAGGACATAGGTTCACAGAATGTTTATCGGACAGAACAATATTTTGTTATGGTTGCGGTGAGGCTAATGTGTTTAAGCCAAAGTGCACTACTTGCCAAAAAGGAAAACAAGCGGAAAACTCAGTAGTGAGCGTACACGAAACGCATCGTTTACGCTCGAAACAAAATTAAAAGTAGATATTGATAATATTCCTAAGCAACATGATGCTACCACACAAACACTTCAAATTTTAACAAATAATAATGAATTTAAAAATTTTGAAAAGTATAAACCTTTACTTTTTCCCATTAAACCTTATCACGAAAGAAAATTGAAATACGATTCTATTCGTTCTAGTTTATTTTGTGATAGCATAATTAATTTTTATCAGAAAAAAGTTAAGAGCAGGAAGTCAATTCGTTCTAGCAAAAGAATTTCTCAGTTTTGGGATAAGATCCGTAGAGTTCGCAAAAATTGTCTAAACTTCCTCTCAACGATTGAAAAATCGAAAAATGATATAAGGCCATACGTAAAAGTAGATTTATTTGGTATGCAAATCTTAGCTCTGCTAGATTCTGGTGCATCTATTTCATGTCTAGGAGGCTCTGCGGCAAAAAATTTTATAGAGAAAAGGATTCCATATAAAGCAGTGTCTGAATTTGTAACCACAGCAGGTGGACAGCAATATAAAATCATGGGTAGCGTAGAAGCCAAAATTAATTTTAAAAACCGTTTTCAAACGTTAGAAATTTTTATAATCCCTGACTTATGTCAAGATTTATATCTGGGAGCTGATTTTTTTCATAAATTTAATTTAATTCCAAAAATTTTGGAATCTTTTGATTGTGATGCTGAAGAAAGTGAAGCACCACCAGAAATGCATTCGTTGAATTCAAACGATAAACGTAGGTTGGACAAGGTCATTGAATTATTTCCCTCTTTCGAAAAAGAAGGGTTAGGTAAAACTCATCTCTTAAAGCACACCATTGAAAGTTTTCCTCAATTTAAGCCTATAAAACAGCGATATTTTTCTGTATCTCCGGCTGTGGAGAAAAAACTTCATACTGAAATAGATAGAATGCTAGATCTTAAGGTTATTGAAACAGCGCCTCAAAATTGTTCATGGAGTAGTCCAGTAGCTATTGTTGAGCGTGAAAATAAAATTAGGTTATGCTTGGACTCTCGTAAATTGAACAGCGTAACGGTTAAAGACGCTTTTCCCTTGCCGAAAATCGATGGGATTTTCAGTAGATTGCCAAAAGCTAGATACATTTCGTCTCTAGATCTCAAACACGCTTTCTGGCAAATCGATTTAGATGAAAATTCTCGCGATATGACAGCGTTCACGGTCCCAAATCGCCCTCTTTATCGTTTCAAAGTCGTGCCTTTCGGGCTTTGTAACGCCCCTATGACCATGAGTAGGTTGATGGATCTTGTCGTTCCAGCGAATCTTAAAGAGTGTGTTTTTGTATACCTAGATGATCTGCTATTAGTATCAGATTCCTTTGAAAGTCATCTTGAGTTGCTTGAAAAAGTGGCTCAAGTTTTGCGAAAATCTGGTTTGACCATTAATGTGTCTAAGTGTAAGTTTTGCATGCGTGAAGTGAAATATTTAGGTTACGTGATTGGTGATGGCGTTATTAAACCAAATCCCGATAAAGTGTCTGCTATTGCGGATATTCGTCCTCCAAAAAGCGTTCGTGAAATGCGTCGTTTTCTCGGTTTAACAGGATGGTATCGACGCTTCATAAATAATTATGCGTCACTTACGGCACCACTCACTGATTTACTTTCCAAGTCTCGTGAATATAAATGGAATGCTGAAGCTCAGTCTGCATTTGACGAATTAAAGCGATGTTTAACATCCGCTCCATTATTAATTACTCCGGACTTTAATCGTCCTTTTATAATTTAATGCGATGCTTCTATTTCTCGTGTTGGTGGAGTTCTTGCGCAAGAAGATGAGGAAGGGGTTGAAAAACCGATTGCTTATTTTTCTCACAAGCTAAATAGAGCGCAAAAGAACTACTCCATAACAGAATTAGAATGCTTGGCTGCATTGCTTAGTGTGCAAAAATTTCGAGAATATGTCGAAGTGCTTCCATTCAAAATAATAACTGATCATGCAAGCTTGCAATGGTTGATGCGTCAATCCGACTTAAATGGTAGACTTGCGCGTTGGTCCTTGAAATTACAAGGTTTTGATTTTGCAATCGAACATAGACGCGGTTCATTAAATGTTGTTCCTGACGTTTTATCTAGATTGGAAGAAGTCAGTGAAATAGAAACAGATCCTACTCCTATCGTAGATCTCGATTCCCCTGCATTTTCATCCGAAGAGTATCTGAAGATTCGAGAAAAAATTCTAGAAAAATCCTCACTTTTGCCAGATCTTAAAGTGATGGATAAATTCATTTACAAAAGGATTAATTTTGCAAATGGCGATCCCATAGCCGAAGCCAATAGTTGGAAACTTTGGATACCGGGTTCTCTTACCCTTGATGTCATAAAAAACGCCCATTGTCCAACTACAGCAGCACATGGCGGGATTAGTAAAACGCTTGAGAGAATTCGTCGACACTTTTATTGGCCCAAAATGGCAATCGAGGTTAGGAACTTTGTCACTAGGTGTGAAACATGCAAACAATCAAAGGCTCCTAATGCTATTTTACGTCCTCCTATGGGTTTTCAACCTAAGTCTTATCGTCCTTTCCAACGTTTGCATATGGATTTTTTAAGCCCATATCCTCGGTCGAGCAAAGGCAATATAGGTATTTTTATCGTTTTGGATCATACATCCAAATTTCCTCTTTTAAAGACGCTTAAGAAATTTTCTTCGTCAAATATTTGCGAATATTTAGAAAATGAAGTCTTTACGATTTTTGGTGTTCCAGAGGTTGTAATAACCGATAATGGATCCCAATTCAAATCCAATATTTTTAACAGTTTTCTTTCTAAATATGGGATAATCCATACCTAAACTGCTATTTACTCGCCGCAGTCAAATGCGAGCGAAAAAGTGAATAGATCTTTTCTGGCTGCTATACGTTCTTATCTTGACACAAATCAAAAACATTGGGATTCTAATTTGTCACAAATTTCTGCCGCACTAAGATGTTCTCGTCACACAGTTATTGGATATTCTCCATATTTTGTGCTTTTTTGGCAACAGATGGTTACCCATGCGGAAACCTATAATTTATTACGAAATCTGAATAGTCTTGAAGAAGGTGAAGATTTGGAAAGAGCCGACAAATTACAAATAATTAGGTCAAAAGCATTGCAAGATATAAAAACTGCATATGAAAAAAGTAAAACTGTGTACAATCTCAGATCAGTTAGTCTTAATTTAGTACCAGGCCAAGAAGTATACAGGCGTAATTTCGTACAAAGCAAGAAAACAGACAGCTTCAATGCAAAATTGGCTCCAAAATTTCTTAAATCTAGAGTGGTTAAAAAAATAGGTCAAAGTTATTACGAGCTTGAAGACTTTCAAGGGAAAAAGTTAGGTACATTTCATGGAAAAGATATTCAACTCATAAAGTAAAATTTTTTTTAAATAAAATTCAACACTTTTCAGATACTTTTACTTTTTATCGAAATAAAAGTACCTGCTTTGTAATAGTTGAATATATGTGTGTTTTTTTTTCTCCTCACTGTACTTAGCAAAACAACATAGAATCGTTGCATATGCATAGGCGAAACTTTTATTTGCAAATTCTCTTAGCGTAAGTACCGATAAGTGTAATTTTATTTGTAAATAAATAGCAAAGGAATTTCGGTAAATTTTTTATGAATAGTTTTTGATGGCAATGCAAGTCCCGTAAAATCATTCGATTTTATACATATGTCAGATGGTGAGAAATCACATTTCGATACCTTTTGTGTGAAACGTTTTGCTATGCTCGAGGAGTTGTTGAAGGAATTGTATAAAGAACGGACGAAATTGAAAATCTCGCGCTAAGTCACGCATATAAAGTATCATATATAAATATTTGAACGTTTTGATTAAATCAAACCAACAACGACGAAAATTAGCATCAAATTTAACCAGGTCAGCGGCGACCAGAATAATGCCGAATTTTTCCGGGAAATTGGAATAATTTCATCTTATAGTCGAGACCATTTTTGTCCGGGAATGTGAACACCCGATTGTCCTAAGACGAAATTTGATCCGGAACATCGTGGTTGCTTTATAAATGGAGTTATTCGTTCTTAAAATAAAAATATTTATATAAAACTAAGTCTGAAATTTTCGCTAAATGAAAAAAATTAGAATAAATTAACATATTTGTTCGTAAATATTTGCCAAAATAAATAAAGTTGCACAAAAGTACAGTGGGCCACAGTAGAAAAAAAGTTTCTTTGGGAAAGAAAAGTAACAAAAAAAAAAAAATATATATATATTGAAAAAACTACGAATTGTAATTAAAATAAGTCAAAATTAAAAATTGAGTTAAAATTTGGAAACAATAAAAAAAAAATTTAACAAAACAAAACAAAAAAAAAATAAATAAGTGAAGTGAGTGGGAAAAAAACAAAAAAAAACTAATTACAAGTAAAGAAAATTAGAATTAAACAAATAAAAATAATCATTTAGTGGTTTGCTTTCATACATTTTATGACAGCAAAGTAAATATAATATCAACCATTTTCGAAACTTAATTTACCTAAAATAGAACCATTTGTGTGCGGATCGACTGGCCAGCGGACGGACATCGGTGGGTAAGTTTTTGTTCTTTATACTTATTTTGTTGTTATTTCGAATGAAAGAAAATTTTAAATTTTTTTTATTCAAAATCTATAAAAAAAAACCATTTTAATTTTAAAGATAAAAAGTTGAAAAAAAAAAACAGAATTATAACCTAAATCAAAATTAAAAAAAAAGCTACTTCACTATTTTTTTTTGTTTACGTAAATTCAAATTAATTTAAAAATAATGTTAAAATAAAATCCTTAATGTTAATACACGATAACAGAAATTTAAATTCAAAATATTAAATTCTAAAAAAAAAAAAAACATTATTAAATGTTAATGTTAATAACATGATATTTTGACTGTAGGGCAACCTAATTGCATCAATACACATACATTCATAAGTCAGATTGCAACTGCTCTCGCGAAAAACGAATTCGCCGTAATTTTTTTTTCCCTGTATTTTGATCAGTTATGTTAACTTCATATCTCTCTTTTGTTATTCAATTTTTGTTTTGCTAAAGTACAAATTGCATTTTGAATATGATATAAAAACACAGAATGTAAACAAACTTTATGATTTGAATTCTCTCTAAATTAAAAATGGAGTAAATAAAAACACAATATGACCTAAAGTAACTGCCGTGAGATTTCTTTTGTGGGTGTTCAAAATAATGGATTTTAGGTAAAAGTTTCGAACACAAGGTTGGGCGGGCATACGATCATAACATCAGATCGTTGATGGTATGGGTTTGTAAGATGGCGTAGTGTAATTAGTTTCCGGTTTTCATAATACAATAGACAGGTTTTGATATTTTTGGATTTTTAGATTTTCGCTAGGCACGTAGATTTTTTGTTAACGATCGTGCTACATTTGAGGCAACAAAACCCTACACCGGTTGCCGACGAGCTAAGCCGCACCAGTACGTGCTGACCGTTGCCAAGGATGTAGGCCAGGAAGACCGAATTCGTTACAAATTACTAAGATAATAATTTTCTCCCTATAAATTCACATCTTGGGTCCAAAAACAACGAAACAAATATTTAGGGTTGCTACGTTAGGGTAGCCAGACGTTCTTTAACTATCTATACAATCTGTACTACCTGTAGCCATCTGACCGTGCCTGAAACCAAGAATTTCAATTTAGTCACAAAAATGATTTTAACAAAATTTTTGAAAATAATCGAGTGGCAACTTTAGCATGTAACCTATGTAGTCAAACGTATTATTAAATGTTAGCGTAAATGATCGGATGCGGATGCATGCTTTTTGATTTCCGGCTGCTAGCTCGTCGACAATCGGGGTGTAGTCTTTGCTATCCGAACACATACCATACCATCACTACAGCAGAAGCAATTTTAATTGCATGCATCAAAAGAAAGAATAAGGAAAGGAAATATAGTACTTAAATGAAAATAGGCCAAACTTTACAACTTGACGACCTGTTTATAAATGTTGATCATATGTGTAAAAGATCAACAATAGCCCTCCCAACCATTATCACAATACCATAAACCGAATATAGACATTAAGTGATCCCTATCAAGCAACACAACCCTTTTACACACTGACGCTTGAAATCAAAACATTTTGAAAAAATTAGCAATCCATATTTATAAATTTATTTATACGTATACAGTACCTAATGATAAACTTACAAATAAATCATTTATAGAATCACGAATGATTGTAATCTATCTTAAGATTCACAATAAAAATAATTTTAAAGAATCTCGCAAAAATAGAAAATGAACAAACTGAAAACTCAGAAGAATAAGAAAAGAAAAATCTGTGAGTGAAATACATGTGAATCTATGCATGCTTGCAATTTGTATCTGCATTTTCTTTTAACTAATTCAATTACAATAACAATTTTTCGGTTTTTTTTTTTTTGTTTTTATATATATAACTTAAACAGCAATCAGAAGTTAGAAAAATTCTTATAATCGTTAAGCGACCAATTCACTTAGGATTTTATCCATTAAGTACATCCAAAATTATAATGATTCTTATTAACGCATTTACTAAACAAAATTCTGTCACGGGTTAAATTTGCATAGCTTTATATTAAATGTAAACAAAAGAGCTTTTGAGAAACGATCAAAGCGCAATGCAATAACAATATTTATGTACCTTTGGTAATACGCGATCAAAACAAAACTGTGTTTTTATGGAGCTGCGCAAAACATAGTATATAAGCTTACATACCTTACTGACGAAGAGAATCCAACGTTGAAAGTACTTTCAGCGATGATGCGATGTTCATGAGCAAAGTTCTATATCGAGTTTTATTAAGCTTAATTGCACCGGTAAAACAAATTGTGTTTATATGTACATATATAGGGTAAGGGAGGGAAATATGGACTACGTGGGTAATATGGACCACACGGTTATTTCCCACTGCATACATAGGATTTACCGTTATTCATGTTCAAACCTAACGCTAATACCTAAAGATTATAATAGGGCGATTTTAGCGTTCGGTGAAGTCGCATGTTTCTGTAAAGTGGATTTTTCTAAAAAAAAAGATCAGTGATAATTTTTTTCTAGTGAGTATATTTCATTATTTCACTTTAAAGACATCGCGTTTTTAAATAAATGGTTAATTATATAAAGTCAGTGAATACCATTTATAATTTATTAGCACAAATAAGTTCATTAACCAAAAGAGTTTTTGATAAAAAACCATTTATTTCACCAACACGTGCTGTGGGTAATATGGACCACCAGGGAAAAAAGCCTCAAAAACAAATGTATTTATCATCTTTTTCAGATGGGGAATCTAGTTGCAGTTTTCATGACGAGTCTGATGGTCATTATATGTAATTCGTTAACTACAAAGGAAAAAATGATAAAAAAGCATATAATGTAATACCCTTTACTCAGAAGATCGACGTGGCGAATTTTGGGTTGAATGTGTAATCTGACGTTCTTGGAGTCATGAAAAATGTGCGGAATGTGGAAGTCACATTTTTTTATGCAACTTCTGTACCAAATGGACTATATGGTCCATATTACACTACACTTTTTTTTATCTTCATTTTGAGTATTTTCAGTTTTTTAATTTTTTTTTTTCTTTATCCTGATGAGATATTTATCTAAAAGTGAATCAGAATAAAGTTAAATTGTTTCCTTTGCTGATTGACATGAAATTAATTGTTTTATGTATTTTGGGTTTTATTTAAAAAAGAAAGATGGGTGGTCCATATTTCCCTCCCTTACCCTACATATTTTTGCATGATCTTTCCTTTTTCTTATGTTTTAATAACCTTAGTATAGAAACCAAAAATTAAATAACGCGAAACAGATTAACGAAACCAATGCAAATGCAAATTTTACCCTTTACCACAATGCGTTTTAACGATTAATTTACTTTAGAACAGTGTAACTAACCTTTTCTTTTAACTTTTTCCTTTAACAATTATGATTTTTTCCTTTTTCTTTAAAACATTATATGCATAAGTTATTCTTATTCTTTCCATTGAATATTAAATTCTATTTTAAACTATTTTAAGTACTAATAAGTAAGTATTTTAAACGATTTCGCCACATTTTACCACGCGTAAATTTATATGTTTCGTATACACACGTCCGTCCGTTCACGATCGACTAACTCGAAATACCCTGGTGATAAGCTGAATAAGCGATGATATTACATATGCGTATGTAAACTAAGCTACCTGATGCAATTATATGATCAGCTCTCGTTGAACCTTTTTACCAAAATGAAGAGAATTTTGTGCATAGCACTGGCCGCCAATCTAATGATAAATCAAGAGAATTGAAAGAAATAGCAAATCTTTGATTGATTATGGAAATTAATAATTTACCCCAATATAGGATGGCACCAATATGGACGAATTTTTCAATTTACTTTCGTCTCCGTTTATTTTTCTTTTAGTTATTTATCAGGAACCAAATTATGGAAACTATAAAATAAATAGGTGCTTTTAGCAAACTGGCTAATGATACCAAAATGGTGATAGAAGGTTTAACTTACGTTTTTTTCTCTTATTCGCTTATGCAAAGTTAAATAAAATTTGTCAAGTTTCTCTCTTACAGAAACTGAATATGAATTAAAAGCTTGTAATGTTTTTGACCTTTTTTTGTAAAGGTTTTAAAGTTCTTAATTTAATTTAAACCACTTTATGCAAATAAAAGATAACGAAAATAAGAAGTAAATCACTTGCTTAGTCCACGTTCCAATCAGAAAGAAATAACATAATATTTCGAAAATACCATGCGGTTTTAGGCATTAGTTCTTCACGATCTCAGTTAACTAATGAAAAAGATTATTCGACATTTGCATTTTTGCAGTTTTAACTTAGAGGGCGCTAACTGTGCATGTTTGCAATAAACAAACTTGTCTATTGCGAATACTATTGCGAATATTTTTATTAATGAAGACAAAAAAATTTGTTTGGCTACAAGCGCCTCTACACAACCTTAAAAATATACGAGCATGTTGGATTTTTAAAAAGTTTATCTAAGCGTTTTAAACTAGAATTTAATTTTTTTTTATATATATGGTTTAAGCAAAATTTACAAAAAATCCAGGTGGCGACCCTAAAAGTTTTTCTATAGTTTTTAAAAAGTTTATGTGCGCGTTTCCTAAACTAAAAATCTGAATCTAAAAGTATAAAGTAAAATATTTTTCAGAATTGGTCATAGCTGTAAATAAATTTTTCATGTGCGTAAAAAGACAACAGAACTACGGATGCACTCGATGTTGCTTTGTCGATGGTTTTGCGACAACTGATTGAAAAAGCATTAGAATGCGTGTGAAGTTTCTCTGCACAATTGTGCTATGACCCGTTGACCAGTGGCATAAGAAGACAGAAATATGCTTGCACTCGATGTTGCTTTTGCAATGATCATTCGGTTTTAACGCATATTTTTTTTCAATGAATATCCACAATATTTGTTTCGTACTCTTTACTGTGAAAATTTCTTTTTCAATGCATTCTCTCTTCTCTCACTAACACACTCTCAAATTTATTTTTGCCGACCGCTGTTTTAGATATACCTACATATATATTAATACAATAACACACAAAACAAAAACAAAGAAAATAACACTATTAAATGCTCAATTATAAATTAAAGTTTAAAATTAGCAACAAATATTTTGGAATATAATATGGAATGAAATAGTAAAAATTTTTAAAATTAGAATCGTGTTTTTTTTTTTTTGACCATTTTCTAGCTCTGAACTGTCTTTTAATCTTGAATTTCTTTTGATGAAGCGATTTTTGATTTTTTTGATGCTTCCGCACAGGTCTGCTAAAAACTCTTCATGAGTTGTGTGACCAGTGGAATCTGTAAAAGAAAAATATAGTTAAGAAATTAAAAATGTAATACGAATGATAGAACCACGGGTCGTTAGAACTCTGTTTTACGTAAAAGTTCTCGCACTTCTGGTTTTTTCATGCAAAAGCACATAAAAATATATACACTAGGGTAGATCAAATTTGGGCGTGGAATTGAGTTTTTAATCATGTCCATACATTTCAATACAGCCTAATGTACTGTAAGGACCAATATTTTCCACAAAATATATGAATCCTAAAATTTTTTCATATTTACAACATTTACATATAATAATAAAATATATTTGTAGAAAGCCAACATCGAAGCAATCACGCGATCATGTGAGCATCACGTGTAAAAAAAATCAGAAAACAGCCAGCAACAACTTTACAGCATACTGCCGCTAGGCACGTGCACCAGAATTTGGGGTTAACAACTAACAACAATGCTGCAGTTACCATAGCTAACCATGTGCAGATTTTTGGAAAACAACAAGCAACAACAAACAATTGAAAAAAACCATCGGAATGTAAATCATGCACTCATCTAGAGTGACACTTTTCTAATTCAATTCATGACTTTGATACAGTACATTTTAATGAAAAATATGTCAAAAAAATGTGAAAATAGTTGAAAACAACACTGACCTCGGTGTCCAATAAAAGGTATCTTACAAGTTTTTATAACTTTTTGCAAAAACTTCACAATTCTATGTCTCTTCACTATTAGTACGAGATTCGGTAGTAAAACAACGTATGGATCGAGTTTTTAGTTAAAATCTAATTTGTACATATATTTATGAATGGGGGAATATATTCTTGCCGGGTTGACTATCAAAATGTGGTCGCTAGTATTTTCAAGTTGCGATAACTTATGAACCGTGGGTCGCACGAGGAAAAGTGCCCAAATCTTTTTTATAAAGACTCATATGCTCTACAACTAATTTTCATTATAATTAAAAAGAAATTTACCGTTTAAGAAATATTTATTAAAAACCGATTTTTTTACGCATTAAAAAATAAACGGAAAAAAAATCAGTTTTTAATAAATAACTCTTAAATGGTAATTTTTTTTACGTATAATAAAAATTACTTGTAGAACATATGACTCTTCATAAAAGATTTGGGCACTTTTCCTTGTAAGTAATCGCAACTTGAAAATACTAGCGGCCACATTTTGATAGGCAACCCTGCCAAAATATATTCCCCCATTCATAAGTATATGTAAAAACTAGATTTTAACTAAAACTCGATCCATAAGTTTTTTTTACTGCCGGATCTTAGACTATATAGTTTTGAAAAAACAAAATATTGCAACACTCCAGTTATACCCGTAGTAAGTCCATATAATCAGTTCACATTCTAAAATATTTTAATAAAAGATTATTTCGTCCTTTTCTCCAATATGAAAACATTAAAAAGAATACTTTTTATTTAAATCAATCAATGTTGCCAATGGCGTCTTTCGTGTATTTTTTGAACTTTTTTTAGGTTACGATATTTCGGAGAAAAAAAAAGATATCGATATAAATCAATGTGAGCTTTGAAGAAAAAGAATAGTACTTTTAAAAACTTTATCGAGTTTTATGAAACGTAAACGATATCGTAAACGATATTTTGTAGGGTTTTTCAGTTTACTGTTTTTTAATCTACGGACAAGCAGGTTACTTTCTGCATACTCTTTTTTTGTATCCGTTTTAGTGAACTTTTTTTTTTGATTTTAGCATAGAGCACTGTGCTAAAAAATGGGTTTTTCGGCCCTGGTTTGAAAAAGTGCCGTTCACTTTGAAAAAAGAGCTATATGTTTGATCCTAGAGGCATTCCGCATATTTCCCCAAAAAAACATTTTGGGTGCAAGCACTTTTTATTTAAAACACGTGGGGACAGGTGTGATTATGTCAATAAGAATTTAGAAAAATGCATGGAATATTGATTCGTGCAATTGACTTAAGTTCAAATTAATCATTTTTATTTTATGTTGTATTTACCCTTTTTTATTGTTAACTTTTTCCATTTTTCGTTTATAAAATATTTTCTTTTGTTGATTTCTTTCTATTATTTTTTATTTTTTTTTTTTTATTTCTTAAATGTCAACTTACCTTCAAATCATCAAAGTTTAGTAGTGCCACATGCTTGAAAATAGTAAAAATCAGTAGCACTGCTCAGATTTATTCGAAGATATAAATTAAATCACGTTGGAAGTAGATAGTATATTTTTGCATGGTGAATCACGCGATATATGACAAGATATAGAGCTAAATCTCAAAAAAGCCGTAAATCGCGTCATAAATCTTTGGTGTAAACATATTCTTAGAGTGATCAACAAGTTATACAGTGTCACACAAAATGTATTAATTTTATTAAAAATACAGTCAAGCTATATTTTGCGTACGTACATGAGCAAATTATATTTTCCGACACAAAGTTTAAGAAAAAACAGTACATTACGTATATTGAAAAAACAGTACTTTTGCGTACTGTTTTGGGTGTTGCTCATTAAATAGCACTTTTTTTAAAAAACAGTACATGTACTGTTTAAAACAGTACGTCTGGCAACCATACACTCATCACATGCCAAAAATAGAATTGTTGGTAGCTGCTATACATTTTTTGGATAAAAATAGCAGTTACTGGCCATAGAAGACCATTGCTTAGTTTTAAGTATAAAAACAAATAATGAAATTTCCTTCTTTTAAATTTTTTCGGAAAAATTAACTCAATGTAAACAATGTATTTTATAACTGATGTTATGTAGTAGAATAAGATATGCATTACTTCTACAAATTTATAAACCTAACTAAGAAACTCTTCGATAAATACGTGTGTTCGCGTCGCAGTCAAAAAGTTGCATGCGACACTTTGGTTGCAACGCGACTTTTAATAATTTGATCATGCCCTTTCCGCATACGATTGTGAATGAGGCTTTGTTTTGTAACACTGCCATACCGACATGTCAAACGACCATGATCGTGACATGACATTTTTGGTTCTGGCACTTGCGATTTTAACTTTGAGTGAGCAGCAGCAAACTTTAACGCTAACTTAAATATAACTTAAATAGAATTAAAGGTAGCTTAAACCTAAATAGTGTAAATCAAAAGGAAATAAAAAGCTTATAACGATAGCAGAAAACTCATCTCGCCTTATCATTTTTTGGCCCTGAGACAATCAACGAGACCACATTTTGTGCACGGTGCGGCGAAGCACCCTCAGAAGTATACTTTGGCGATCGGCAGTCGACTTTGGTGAGTTTAAAGCGTTTGGCGGTAACATAATTTGGTCCTTCGAGCCTAAAGAAGCAACGCGTGGAGCAGCAACTGTGGTATGAAGAAAGCAAGGTGCGTACAATAAAATCTCATCGTTACGTACATACGTATATTTTTGCTCAACTTCAAGTATCGAAATTTTATGGAAGTTGTCTCATGTGTTAACTTACGTTTTACTCGAAAACCTCGTGGATCGTTTTTTTATTGACTTTTTTTGGAAAATTTTGTGCACCGTGCGCCATATATAAAAAAAAAATATTTTTTCAAATTTAATTGACAGCAAAGATTAAATAAAACAGATAGCAACAGATCAGTATTTTCCTTTCAAGTTTTATTTTTCCACAAATGGCGTTCACTTTACAATCTCGAATGACAATGCCGGAAGTCAAACAATCTCTCTATTTTTCAAAATGGTTTCTTATTTAAAGTGAAGTTGGCTGTGCCTATTAATGTCAAAATTAGTTGAACAAGCTGACACAGAAGTCGCTTTCATTAACCCTACATTTATTTATTTATTTAGACAATGACATTAGTACAATAAGAACGATATCTTTTGCTGTACAACAAATTTACAGTGGTCAATTTAGATAATTAAATTTGTCACGAAAGTAATATTAATAGATAACAATATAAAAAATATATAAAACAGTGTTACAAATTGTTAAAAAGAACTAATGAGGTGCCTGGATACTAATAAACATAATATGAAAAAAAATAAATAATAATAATAAATAGAAATATCATATTAATTTTACGAAAAATGCAGAAAGACAAAATGCTTGAAGTTGTTGAAGTTACTTATGGCTTTAATATTACTAGGCAAAGATTTCCAGATTCTAATGGCGTTGATAAAGAATAATCTGGTGGAAGTGTAGAATTTGTGCTTAGGTACGATTAGATTATTGCATATTATAGAAATGCTAAAACGGAGTTTTTCATACAGATACAATGGAGTTCTAACGTGAATAATTTTATGCAAGAATATGCAATTCCTGGCCATAAGATACTTTTCAACAGAGCATCCAAGAATCTTAGTGTTCCAAGCTGATACATGGTCATATCTTCTTAGCCCATACACATAACGCGTGGCATTCCAACTAACTATAAACGACTTCAAAATAAGTAATGTAGGGAACTATTAGTTGTTTAACTAGCCTAAGCTTCATTTCAGTGGGCGTGAAGTCAGCTGACAAACGTAAGCATCTAAGCACCATATAAATTTTGCTGATAAAATGGTTAATGTGTGAAGTGCATGAGAGATCGGAGGTCAAGTGATAACCTAGGCTTATAGCTTTACTAACCATTTTGAGCTCAGAGTTACCTACAAAGAGGGGAGCAATATTTTCCGTAGCAGGTTTCACATGCGAAATTGGAAGTACATATGATTTATTCGGATTCAAGCAAAGATCATTGCTTAAAGCCCAATTGCTTACCGCCGACAAATCCTCATTGAATCTGTGTGTAAGGTCATCAATTAAGCCAATACGACGTGACATTTACATTTGAATGTCATCAGCAAATGCATGCATCTTAACGTTACTACACACCCTGAAAATGTCATTTATGAACATACTAAAGAGTAGAGGTCCCAACACAGAGCCTTGTGGAACGCCAGCACGACAAAAATTATTTTCAGAGAAAATATTATTAATCTTGACCTTTTGTACCCTTTCATTTAAATAACTACTTATTAGCCGTAGAGAATTATCACAAAAACCAAAATAAGACTTTAGTTTTTTATATAAGATAGAGTGGCTTACGCTATCGAAAGCCTTCGAAAAATCGAGAAGACATAGCAACGTCAGCTGATTCATATCATAAGAACAACGTATGTCATCAATGACCTTCGTCATAGCAGTAGAGCAGCTATGTTTAGACCGGAAACCCGACTGGAATGGCGATAACAGGTTATTTAGATTTAAATGTTGTGATATTTGAAAAGATAAAATTGACTCAAATACCTTAGACAAACATGGCAATATGCTCATAGGCCGAAAATCGGATGGCACAGATGCAGATCGATTTTTAGCCACAGGAATAACAACAGCAACTTTCCATAAATTTGGGAAGCAAGAAGTTGTTATGCAATGGTTAATTAAATGAGTGATAGGACTGATCACATATGGCAAAATAAGTTTGATAAACCTGATCGAAATTCCATCAGCCCCAACCGCATTAGACCTGACTTTCATAATGCATTTATAAACCTCATATTCGTCCACTGCATTAAATTCAAATCGTTCCATGGAAGTATCCAAGTCACTCACATTGGGCTCATAAGTAATATTACTATTGCTTACACCATTAGCTGTAAAAGCATTATTCAATGTATTTGGGTCAACACTACATACAAAAGCTTTTTTTTTGTGAACACCAAGCTTCCTCAAGTTTTTCCATAGCTGCCTAGAAGAAAGCGAAGCATTCAGTTTAGAACAAAAATACTTTATTTTGGCATTTCTAACAAATGATACTGCAGCATTGCGAGCTAGCTTATAAGCTTCCCAGTTATCATTAGTAGGTCTCTTTTTCCATTTCACATGAAGTTTATTTCTCAGTTTTAAATGCTGTTTAACTCGGTCAGAGTACCATGGACAAGAATTGCTCCTAGTCTGAAGCGTTCGAATAGGAACATATGCAGTTGCAAGTTCATTGATTTTTTTAGAAATAAACTCCAATTTCTCATCTACTGTGACCAAAAACCAACACTCATTCCAGTTAATATTGATGAGTTCATCACACAATGCAGTACGGTCAATTGAGTTGTAGTCGCAATAGGAGATGCTTGTCGGCTCAGCTGCTTTGCAATTCGAGTTAATATCAAAGGTGCAAAAAATTAAATCATGGTCAGATATAAATGAGATTTGGTCAAAAATGAGTACTTGAGTGTTATCTGAGACCACAAAGAGATCAAGTAAGCTAGGGCTAGAATTATTACCAAATCTAGTAGGCATTGCTGTGTTTACAATAGAAAGTCCAGAGGCACTCACGTAATCAAGTAATCTTTCAGTAACACAATCATTAACTAAGAGGTTAGTATTTAAGTCACCACATATTACATAATGATCAAAGTCAATTGATCGCAAGGTTAGTTCAGAGAAAAAAGATTCAAGGCTGCAGGTTCTGCAGGGATTGTACACACAAGAGACCATAACTTTACTTTTACCATCACAAAGCTCCAAGTTTAAGTATTCAACAGAACTACTAATAGATTTGCTCAACATTTTTGCATTGAGATGCGTTTTGCAATATATCGCAACTCCTCCACCCTTTTTATGCGTTCTGTCATTTCTGAAGAGCTGAAAGTTTTGCAAGTGAAAATAACAATCATTAATTTCACTATCAAACCAGGTTTCAGTGATGCATATGACATCTAAAGATGAGTTCTCAAACAAATATCTAATGTGGTCCATTTTAGTAGTATTTAAACTTCTTGCGTTAAAGTGCACTATTTTTAGACCCGTATTCTGTTTGCAAAAAATATTGATCAAGATTGTTTGATCAACGCCAACATGTCATCACTTATTTCATACTACAAAATTTAATTACATTTCAGTTCGGTCAACCTGACTTTTAGATCGACCACGATCTTGAAAGCAAATAAATAATGAAAATTAACTAATTTGAATGGCATCGTGTTGCCCTTTGTTGCCAGTGTCCACAGTGTCCGCGTCTTTATTCCCTATTAACCATTTCCGTAATCAAATAGCCTCTACTATGCCATTGTATGGTAACTGAGTCAGGTGACAATTGTCTATATCGGATATAACATAGCGGTCATTTGGCAAAACTTTGCGTACGATATAGGGCCCCTATATTTTTGAATAATCTTTTTGTTTGTCCTAACCGATGTATCTATATGCTTCATGACCACAAAATCACCGACTGCATAAACCTTAGCAGGTACGCTGTGATTCAAGAAATACTTTTCATTATATTCTTGAGACCTCTTGATAGCGTCGGATGCCTCTGATCGAATCAACGCCAGACTACGATTCGTTTCAGAATTGAACTTGTCATCTTAATATTCTGTCAGTTCGTCAACCACAGAACCGCGTTGATTCACACCAAAAAGCAGTTTGCTGGGAGTTTCTTTTGTAGAGCTATGTACAGTACGGCTGACTTCCTAAACTAAAGTTGCAATGCAACCATGTTTTCACATGCGCAACATTTACACGGCAACACTGTTACAAATGTTGCTTTGTCAAACTTTGACGTTGCATTTTTCAGTAATAAAGGAACACAAAAATTGCTCGAGGTGGTTGTTGTGTTGTTAAAATGAATAATTTTGAAAACATGCTTAAAATATTATAAAACTAACATAATTGTTAATTAAATTCACTACTTACTTTATTTCTTCCATATTGCTTCGCGCCAAATTTTGAGCAACAATATTAAAATTGATGCGCTAGTTGCGCAGCTGTTGTGTAGTAAAAAGAGTTTCCGTTCAAAAAGGAACATATGACATTGTTAAAAATGTTGCTACTTTATTTAGGAACCGAATGCATTGCAGTGTTGCATTGCAACCTTAGTTTAGGAAGCCTATTATTTATAGTATTATTTATTACAGTATTATTTATAGTATAATTTATTTGACCAATCCGCATGATTCACTGGTTCACTTATTTTACTCAAAATCGCTTTGAGTACCCTGTTTACACGCTAAACCTGACCATTGGCCTGTGGTGAGGCCACCGCAACCTTAACATGTTGAATGTTATTTTTAAGCAAATAATTGCTGAACTCCAACGAAGTGAAACAAGAGCCACGGTCAGAAATAATAGGCGTGTTTCTTTTGACGCGTATATATAATTGTATATGTGTGACAAAAAAAACGCGCATCTGCAATTAAATATAATAATTGAAAGTTTGGCAGCACTGAAAAAAATAGCTGACGAAAAACGAAAATACATAAAATAAATGAATATCAACAAACTAAAAAGAATCCAACAAGATATCAGCTGAGGAAAATATTTGCATACTATTTATTTAAAAATAGAATATTCAACAGACGAAGTGGTAAAAAATAAACGCATAATTCATAATTTTTTATACATGATAAGTACAATATATACATTTTTTTCTAGGTTTTCAGTCTTTTGACCGCAAGCCATCCACTTCTTGCGCTTGCTACAAATAAAAATTAGGATTTCATTCTTAATTTTCGTTAAATAAATGAAGGGCCAGTTTTTCAGTGCAAGTTTAACTCATTTTCTGGCTTAAACTAAATTTACACTCAGGAATGAGTTTTTCAGTTAATGTTAAACGTAGTTTAAACTAAGTTTAACTGAATGATATTGGCCGTTATGTTTTATAAAAAAAAAAACCAAAAAAAAACAAATAAATAAATAAATAAAAAAATCCTTAATTTGAAGAAGAATTTATTGGAAAATAAAAAATTCACTAACTTCACTTTTGACCACTATTTAATGAAATCACGTTCTGCATATGATTTCCAATCATTATGACCATAAAATTGCTTAAACATTGGAGCAACCAAGATGCCTTTGAGCAAAGCTTTGACACTGGCTCCATATAACAGGTACCAACCTCCCAACTGGGTACATTTTACATTCAATCAGATTCTTCATCGCGATTGCGACGCAATTGCTTTAGTAATTCCCGATCAAAGTTTAAATGACATTTTTCGCGGACCGCATTTCGACTTGATAACAAGGCACTTGCTAAGCGTTGATGTAATCCAACCGTTGTGGTGGCCAAACGCCAATAATTGAAAGCCTGCAATTAAAATTTTTTTGTAGCCACCCGCTGTTAAGCTCGCACTGAAAAAGTCATTTCATAGTTAAATGAGTTTAGCAATTTAAACGCGTTTAATATAACTTAGTTTAAACGAAGTTTTAACTTGCACTGAAAAACGCCCTAAAAATTGTAATTTATCTTTTATCTTGCTCTGCCATTTTTAGAATCAATTCTTTTGACGTTTTGTTTGTTTTTTTTTTGGTATTTTTGTTTGAAATTTATCGATAAATACTCATCTTTGATGGGCAGCTAATAGCTGTGTTTCTTTTGACGCGTATATATAATTAACAAAATATTTGTATGAAGCGATAGTTGGCGATAGCAAGCGTCGCTTAGATCATAATTGAGGATAAAAGCCAGTGCTGCCCATCAAAGATGAGTATTTA
The DNA here is from genome assembly GCA_951812925.1 of Calliopum simillimum. Lineage (NCBI taxonomy): Eukaryota > Metazoa > Arthropoda > Insecta > Diptera > Lauxaniidae > Calliopum > Calliopum simillimum. The sequence goes on along the minus strand of OX638370.1, from coordinate 52,086,908 downwards.
TCGATAAATTTCAAACAAAAATACCAAAAAAAAAAAAAAACAAACAAAACGTCAAACGAATTGATTCTAAAAATGGCAGAGCAAGATAAAAGGTAAATTACAATTTTTAGGGCCAGTTTTTCAGTGCAAGTTGAAACTTCGTTTAAACTAAGTTATATTAAATTCGTTTAAATTGTTAAACTCGTTTAACTATGAAATGACTTTTTCAGTGCAAGTTTAACAGCGGGTGGCTACAAAAAAATTTTAATTGCAGGCTTTCAATTATTGGCGTTTGGCCACCACAACGGTTGGATTCCATCAACGCTTAGCAAGTGCATTGAGATCAAGTCGAAATGCGGTTCGCGAAAAATGTCATGTAAACTTTGATCGGGAATTATTAAAGCAATTGCGTCGCAATCGCGATGAGGAAGCTGATTGAATGAAAAATGTACCCAGTTGGGAGGTTGGTACCTGGTATACGGAGCCAGTGTCAAAGCTTTGCTTAAAGGCATCTTGGTTGCTCCAATGTTTAAGCAATTTTATGGTCATAATGATTGGAAATCATATGCAGAACGTGATTTTATTAAATAGTGGTCAAAAGTGAAGTTTGTGAATTTTTTATTTTCTAATAAATTCTTCTTTTTCAAGTATTGGATTTTTTTATTCAAAAAAAAAAAATTTATTTATTTGTTTTTTTTTTCGTTTTTTTTATAAAATATAACGGCCAATATCGTTCAGTTAAACTGAGTTTGAACTACGTTTAACATTCACTGAAAAACTCATTCCTGAGTTTAAATTTAGTTTAAACCAGAAAATAAGTTAAACTTGCACTAAAAAACTGGCCCTTAACCTATTTAACGAAAATTAAGAATGAAATCCTTATTTTTATTTGTAGCAAGCGCAAGATGTGGATGGCTTGCGGTCAAAAGATTGAAAACCTAGAAAAGAATTCATATATTTATTTATTTATTTATTTATTGTCTTTGGTGACAAAACCTTACAGACTAGCAATTAAAACATAACAATGAGTATCATATGGAATAATAAGAAATGATATAATTAAAATTTAATTTAATAAAGTAATTACAACTGATTTAAAGCTTTCCTTAGGTAATGCAAAATCAAGTAAACTATTTCTATATAAATTATTTAAAGTAATGAGGGTTCTCTTTATAGATTCATTAATAGCATAGTTGGTTCTATGAAATTTAATACTAAAATAATCTGAATTCCGCAAAGTTCTAGATGGTACATTGAAAGTTATAAACTCAAGCAAATCCGAGCAATCAATATTACCGTTTATCAAATCATAAATGATCAAAGTGCTATGAAGAATACGCCGAGTTTCAAGAGATTTCAAATTAATAAGCAAGCAGCGAGCTTTATAGGAAGGAACAGGTTCAGTGAAGGGAATTAAACGCAGCGCAAATTTAATGAACTTTTTCTGAACACGCACCAACCGATCAATATCAATGCCGTAGTAAGGATTCCATATGAACGATGCAAATTCAACATTGGATCTAACAAAGGACATATATAACTGCTTCAGAGTGTAGGGATTTAAAAAAAGCAGAACTATTTCGTTTAATGAACGCTAGGAGTGAGTAAGCTTTGGGTAAAATTCGGTTAATATGACCATTGAAATTGAAATTAGAATCAAAGTAAACACCAAGATCACGCATTTCATTTACCATTACTAAAGGCCTACCACCCAACGAATATGTAAGTACTACAGGCGAATTCAATTTAGCAACAGTCATATGATAACATTTATTAAGATTAAGGGGAAGCTTATTAGTTTCAAACCATGTAGAAACATTATCTTAATCAGATTGAAGAATATGGCAATCAGACAAATTTTTAATTTGCAAAAACACTTTCAGATCATCAGCATATAAAGAAAAATTCACAAATTGTAAACACGAAGAGATATCATTCATAAAAATAACAAAAAGAAGTAGCCCGAGGATACTACCCTGTGGTACGCCTGAAGTCACACGAAAAGGACGTGATTGCACATTCTCTATGACTACATAAGATAATCTATTGGAAATATATGAATTTAACCAAGAAAGAAAACTCGAATGAAACCCAAGATATCTTAATTTAGCAATCAACAGATTATGTGAGACCTTGTCAAAAGTTTTAGAGATATCTGAATAAATAACGTCAACTTGGGAAGATTCTTCAAAAGCAGTGATACAAAACTTAGAAAATAAACTTAGGTTTGTAACGGCAGATCCACCAGGAACAAAGCCATGTTGATTTGGACATACATATCAAATTTTTAACAGCAAATAAGACTTTATCTCTCACTACTTTTTCAAAAACCTTAGACACATTAGTTATTTAAGAAATTGGTCTATAATTTTCAATGTTGTTTTTGTTACCCGATTTGAAGATAGGAGAAATAACGGATACTTTCCACCTATCAATAAAATCACCACTGGAAAGTGAATTATTAAACAGTAGTAGCAATGGCACAGAAATTGATTTTACACAATTTTTCAACAAATATGAACTAAGGCCATCTATATCACATTTGAATGAATTTGTTAAGCAACATATCCCTTTTTCAATATCATCAATGGACAGATATAAACCCCCAAAACTCAAAGCAGTGTCAACACTATTATTAGTATAGCTATGAAAACCATTATCAGTATCAAAGTTTGAAACAAAATAATTTGCAAACAACTCTACAGTATCTGCTAAAGAATTTGAAACCTTTTCACCGTGAAACATAAAAGAGGGGATATAAGATGACCCTCTTTTCGATTGAACATACCTCCAAATGATTTCGGATCTGATGTTAAGCGACTTTCAAGCCTTAAAAGGTATTGTTTGTATAAAAATTTATTCAAAAAATCGAATTCACGTTTATAGTGCAAGAATTTTTCTTTAAATTCAATGCACCCAGATTGTTTAAACATATATGAAAATTTATTGCGCAGATTTTTAAGCTTTTTTAAACCATTAGTGTGCCACGGAAGCTTATGCTTTTTCTTTTTAATGGAATATTACTCAAAACATTATCATCTAACGTATTTAAAAAAATAGCAAAACATTGGTTTATCTCAAGCCCATTAAAAAGTTGGTTCCAATCTATACTACTAATAAGATCATTAAGGACCACAAAGTTACAGTTCTTATAGTCATAAAAATATGTCTCTGAGCAATTATTTTTAAAAAAATCATAAAATTCAATCTCGAATGTAAGTGCGGAATGGTGAATTGTAGCGTCAGAGATCGGACAATCACATTCATATAACTTAAATTTCAGAGACTTGCTAACAAAAATGAAGTCCAAAAGTTTGTTCAACTTATTAAAAACTGAATTAATCTGAGCAAGATCTAAGCTGAGCAGACTATCTATAAAATTTATTTCATGAACCTTATTAACATTTAAAGGAACAAATCCAAGATCAGCATCGGAACAGGGGACCCAAATCAAATTACTTAAATTAAAATCACCCACCACGCAGAAAAAATCTTTGCTACCGGCAGCAGCAGATAAAGCAACAACATTATCAATATGCTTATCATAAAGTTCAGTAGAACTATTAGGGGAATGTAAGACGCACATATAAAAATATTACTATTTGGCTGGCGAACAACAAAGCAAAGTTGATCAAGCAAGCCTTCTAAATTATCTATATTACATGGAGATGCGCAAATATTATTTCGGATACAAATCAAAACACCCCCACCTCTTGAACAACCAGTTCTTAGGACACTGCGATCCTTCCGAAAAATTCTAATAGGGCTATTCTGGCTAAGACAGCAGAAAGTCTTTCTGAATACATGTCAGAATTACTTTCTAAGATTCCCGAAGACATTCGGTATTCTGGCGCAGAAATCTTTTAGAAAAAGCTCATAAATTCACCACATAAAAGCTTTCGAGGTGAACTTGTCAAATTGTGCAAACTAACATGGTTGAATTGCTCTGGTTGCAGCGATAACAAATGCTGCTTCTTCTTAAACTACGAAAATGTCAAAATTCTTTGTTTTGATTATAGACTTTTGACAGATAGCAAGGCAAGATGCCGGGTTACATTTTTTATTTTGACATGCAAAATAAGTTCTTCCTGCGTGCCGCCATATAATATTGTGCAGAAATTGTTGCTATATGTTTTTACACAAACTTTTCTTTTCTTTTGTAACTATTAGAACAAATATTAAACCAAAATAGTTATAATTTTGTTTTTCCCTTTATCATTATCACTCATACAAACAAAAATTTAACAACTGCCAAATCTTAGGCAACAATTTTACTTTAAAAACTGTTGTTGTTTTTTTTATATTTTTTTTTGCCCAAATAGGGCTCTCAAAATTAATTACAACAACAGCAACAGAAAGTTCTGGTCAAATCTACTTTCGGAGATATAGCCAACGGAAGATCGGGATATAGCTTTTATGAAAACTAGTAAAAGTTCAGAATCCCTTAATGGATTTTAATAATATTGGTGTCGTATGAAAGGTATTTTAACTGGCTATAAAAACGATATGCAAAAATTTTAAATCCGGGTCATGGTTTTGGAGATATGGCGAATTTTCGAAAGTTTTTACCAGTTTTTTTGTTTTTAATGCACTATTTTTCCAAAAATGTCTTATTAACAAAAACGGCATATGAAACGCAATTTAATAAGCTAAAATACTGAGATATTACGATTTTTCTGAAATTTGGGCCGATTTTTTTTCCCACAGTAATTTGGCATAAGAGTAGGAGTAAGTGGGCGGCTTCGGCCGCAGCTCCGGATTTAAAACTCCCAGAAATCCAATACCGGCTTCACGGCGGTCTTCGGCCGCGAATCAGTCTATAATATATCCATCAAATAGTTTGCTAGCAAAATTCCAAATTTCCGTTGTTGTTGTTCATGAAAATTTCTTTGGCTTACTTTATTGTTTTCCTATAAAAAAATGAGCTAATGGAGGAAATGAGGTATAAATTGCATATTAAATCGAATGAAATTGATTAGGATTTCATAATTTGTTACAAAAACTATAGGTTAATAAGACATTTTTTGGAAAAATAGTGCTTTAAAAATAAAAAAACTGGTCAAAATTTTTGAAAATACGCCATATCTCGAAAATGTTGACTCGGATTTAAAATTTTTGTAAAACAGTTTTGTAGTGTGTTAAAATACCTTTCATATGCCACCAATATTATCAAAATCCAGTCAGGGGTTCCAAACTTATATCGGTTTTTATTAAAGCTATATCCCGATCTTTCGATGGCTATATCTCCGAAAGTAGATCCGACCAGACATTTTTGATTATATTTTCTTTCTTAAAATTACAAGTTTAATAAGCCAAATTAGGTTTAAAAAGAAAATATTAACAGTCGATAATCTAACATTAAGCCCAGCTGTTTTATGATAAAAAATTATAAGCAAGCAATAAAATAAAATTTTTCATAATTCTGCACTTTTCACATAATAAAAACCTGACGGCAAGCAACTAATAGTTTTAAGATCGCTCTAAGATCTCCTACGTAGCAGGTATTAAAAGTCGTATTCATAAAGACGGAAAAGAGCTTTCGAAATGCTGCCAGAATACCAAAACATCTTCGTTGCTACTTTCGTAGCAGTGAATACTGTGGTGAGCTGTTTGACAGCTCTAATACTGCCGCCAGAATAGCCCTATAAATTTAGATGGATCAACAATTTCCTCGTCATAAAAATCACCATTAAGCCACGTTTCGACAAAGATTAAAACATCATAATCAGAAACTGATATAAAATTACGAATACTAACTAATTTAGTGCGCATGCCAGATAAATTATGAAAATAAAACTTTAAAGCATTAGAAGGTATAAAATTTGAATTATTTAACTCCTGAACTCCTGAGTCCCTTCTTTTTCTAAAAAAGAGAAGGGGTGTACAAAAACAGTTGAGGGCCAAACATTAGGACTAAACACTTTATCATAAAAAGCAGCAGGAAAAGTAAGTTTAAAATTAACCCATTTAACGGTATTCAAATTAGTATCTTTTTTGATTAATATAAAGCATGAAAAATGATCCTTATTAATATTTGTACGCGATGAAACATAATTCATAATATTCTCCGTAGTAGTGGAAGGTTTAAAAGATGAGATATGCAGAGATCTTTTAGAGACAGCAACTTCAAGCTCAAATTATTGTTGTCATTTGTATTGAGATCTGAATGATTATTGTAATTGTATAAATGTATATACAGTTTTGTTGGTAAATGAAACATCTACCAATGGTTTTTTTTTGTATGTTTGATATGTTGGTTTTATAGATGGTGCATCTATTAAACCTGCGACGAATTAATAATCTGATTAATTTGGTTGAGTTGTTTTGATTAACTGACTTTATTAAAATTAAATTTATCGTATATATAGCTTATAAGTTAACAATTATAATTAAAAACAACAACAATAAAGTTAAGGTAAAAATTGCTGACAACAGCAATAAAATAAAAGCAAAAATTAAAATATGAATTTTGCAGCGCATGTGGTAACATGAACCGGGTTTTAGTTACCGAACAAATTTCATGAGAACCAAATGCAAAATCAATTTCCATGCAAACTAAATTTGTCCATAGTAAGCAAATTTTTATGGGAAACAAATTTTTAGCAGTAAGCAAATACCAAATTTATTTCCATGAGAAATAAATTCTTGCAACTGTTGGTCACGTTGAGTGACACTATTTTGTACTAAGGTGACCATGCATGTTCAAGTGATCATATGTGACCATATGGATACTGAACATACTACCCGCCTTGAATTAAAAAATTCAAATTATGTTTTTCTTTGCCCGCCGTAAATTTATAGAATTTAAGAATCGCTGCAGAATGCATGTTGTTTACATCTATACTTATATAAGCATACACATCTTCAAGATAAAAGTTTATGTTTGTAATTTAAGCCTTTGCTGATCATGCAAAAATTTCTTGAATTGAAAAATTTTAAATGTAAATCTCATTCTTATTGAAACACTCTTATGAGTAAGAACAGTCAAATCGTGTTGAATTAAAATTAAGATTAAATTGAATTTGAAACAATTGGATTTATCCTCCTATTTACTGAGTAAGTATCTGAAGTTATTGTCTTAAATTCGATTATTTTTCGCCTCTGTTGCAGGTACTTCAACACGCCGTATCTTGCAGTGAACGTCGTGGTCGTGGTGTAGGTTGCATAGGGACCAAAGATTTCAGTTGTTTAAATTTGTAGATGATTACAATTAGTGTAATAGTAAGCATACAAATGCCAGCCATTGTAGTGTAGCTTATGATGAGTATGTGTCCATGTGTTTTTTCTGCTGCGTGGGGTAGAGTAGATCTATTGATGATTGCGAGTTGTTTCTGAATTGATTCCAATTCGGTAAAATTAGGCAAAAATGCATTTATTTTCGTTGGAACCTTTTCGTATTGTTTTGTCCAATCTCTTGGCATCTCAATTGTAGGGCTGAAGGCATGTAGAGAAGTGACAATTTTTTGATGGCCTTGTATAGTTACATGGTCATTTCTTATATTGCAATCTGAGCGCAATTGCAACAGGCCGCTATCTTTGAGTGTGATTTGATGGTCTTCATTCCCGCAGACAGCATTCAATCTTACAGTGTTTGTAGTTGCATAAACCCATTGATTCGGTCCATCTAGTTGGTACCATAGGATTGTTTCATCCATTAGGTATAGTTTGCATCTAGGGTTGGCTTCGTTGTTTATTAGGTCTAATTCACATTTGCTGACTTCAGATGATTTATGATATGTGGCTTGAATGTTGAAGCACAATAACTCATTTTCTTTTGTTGGCAAGCAAGAATCAATTTGTGGTTTTGATAATGGAATGAAATTGTCATGATGTGGACTGATAGCGAGAAAATCTGATGATAATTGTACTGATGATAAAGTACCGTTCACTGTTGCTGCTATGGGTACCAAATGTAAAAGTTGAAACTGTTGTGAATCTGTCAATGGTAATTCGATGCTGAAGACAATATGATTTTCGGCTACAACTCCATGGACCTCAATAAGTTTGTAGACTTCTAGAATGTTGTTTTGATGAATAGGGAGTTGTAAGTGCGGTGGGAGATGCGCCTTCACCTTCATAATTTCACTTGACAATTGCTTTGGTGTAAGCAGTAGGGGATTTATTTTTCCATGGTGGCTGTCGATCAGTACGTCCATGATTAATGCGTGTGTTCGCTGCAAATTAGATACCATGATAAACATTTGAATGGATAGTGTGAGGATGAGAATTTTGTTGTTTGACATCTCTGTATCACGGCCATGAAGCAAGTCATCAATTTGTTTGTCGATTTCGTCGAATTTTTTTTGAATATCTAATTGACTTGCCTTAAAAATGTTAATGGTTGAATCGATTAATGAAGTTTGATTTTTTAGCAGTCGTTCAAGATGGTCATCATTTTTGTGCAGGGCTGCTATGGTTTCTGACATCTTTGTTGCGTAGTTTGAATCAAGGACTCCAAAAAGCGAATTGGCAACGTTACCAATTACGTCCATAGCACCTCTCTTTGACCTTTTGACTGAAAGGATGTTTATTTCTGCTTCCAGCCCTTCTTTTACATGATCAAAATAATCAATCAAATATGTGCACATTGTCTCATTTGTTGTTTTGTCACATAGTTTTTGCAAGGTATGTGTTCCATCACTCAGGATGTCTAACTCATCTCGATACGGGCCGAGATCATAGTAGACGATAATTTTCCAGCTAGTTGTTACTAGCTTTACTGCACCCAGTTGCTCAAAATATATCCCTGGTTTTGCGCTGAACTGCTTTGTGTTGATTGGATTGCACAAAACAAGTGGCAACAGTAACAAAGCAAATAAGCTAAGTCCTAGGCCAGGTTGAATACGCTGGAGTTTTCTGGGGACAGTTTCCTGACTTATTGGTACCGTCTTTTTTAAACGGTTTAACGGGATGCTCACGATTAAGGAAACTGGTGAATCTGGTTGTTTATTGTTCTTCTCGACAACATCATCAGCCGATTTGTCTGCTGCATTATCTTCTGGAAAAAGTGGAGCTAATTTATGTATGGGTCGCTGTCGTATTCCATCCATAGTTTTGACGTCTCACACCCGAACTGCTCCATCATCTCCCTTGTAGACCTTGATGATTCTACCAAGAGGCCATTGTAGAACCGGACGACTATCATCTTTTATAATGACCATAGTGTCGGGCTTAATCAAAGTTATTGGCCCTTTCCATTTGTGCCGTTGTTGAAGTTCACTCAAGTATTCAGTAGACCAGCGTTGCCAAAAACTGTGTTTGAGACTTGAGACTTCTTGCCATCGCGCTGACAGTTTGGCCGTTGATGGCCTTGAACAAGCATCCACATTTGAAATTAGTGGCTCCCCTATTAAAAAGTGACCAGGAGTGAGTGCTGATAAATCATTCGGATTTGATGACATTGGAGTGATTGGTCTTGAATTAAGCATCGCTTCGATTTCAATTACCACAGTGTTCAACTCTTCAAATGTCATTGATGCTTCGGACAGTCTTGGCACTGATGATTGAATTTGATGCAGAATCTGAATATATTGAGCTTGTGAGCTCCTCCAGCTGATTTTTTGCTCCAACAAAATTTGTAGCATTATCGCAGAATATTGTTTTGCAATGTCCTCTGCGTGAAATGAACCTTTTCAAGGCTCCAATGAAGGCATCTGTAGTTAGATCTGTTACTAATTCCAAATGAACTGCTTTTGTTGCGAAGCAGCAGAATACTGCTATGTAAGACTTTTGTGGTGGTTTTACTCGTGTCTTAAAATGTACTTTAAGTGGCCCGCAATAATCTATGCCACAATGAATGAATGGTCGTGCTGGTTCCACTCGTAACGTTGGTAGGCTGCCCATAATCTGCTTGTATAAGATTGGCCTTGAACGGGTGCATCTCACACAATGTTGAACAACAGATCTTGCTAAGTTTTTACCATTAAGCGGCCAAAACCTTTGTTTTAGTTGTGCTAGCAATGCTAGGGGACCACAATGATAGTTTTCTTTGTGAATTTTTTCTGCTAACAACCTTGCGATTGAATTATTGGCTGGTAGGATCATTTGATGTTTTGTATCATATTCCTGAGTAGATAAACATAATCTTCCTCCCACTCGAATTATTCCTTCTTCATCTAAGAATGGGGTCAATGAAGCTAAATTATTTGATTTGGGTACAAATTTATCCTTTATTAAGATTTTTATTAACTCCCGAAAATCTGACGACTGGATTTGACGTATAATGATCTTGAGAGCTGCGTCTAATTCCATGGGAGAGAGCTGAATGTGTTCTGATCTCGAGCGTTTTGGTCGCTTTGAATTTCTTATAAATCTTAGAATATATCCTAGCACTCGTTGTATATGTAAAAATGAATTTTTTGAAGCTATTGCATATATCCATGGTTGCCCTTCACATGATTGCGTTATTAGAGTGACAACTGAATTGTTGTCTTCGATGGTTAATTCCCTTTTAAAGGGAGCTGGCCACAGCGACTTGTGTTGGTATAAAAACATTGGGCCATATAACCATATGTTGCAGTATGAAAAATTCTCGTGGTTTGAGTCCTCTTGATAGAACATCCGCGGGATTTTGTTTCGATGGTACATGCCGCCATTGATCAGCCATGGTTAAGCGAAGAATTTTAACGATGCGATGAGCAACATAAATTGGCAGCTTGCCAGGGTGATTGTGTATCCAGGACAGTACAATTTGAGAATCAGTCCAAAAGTATGATGCTTTATTCTGATAACCTAGGTCAAGCTTCACCCTTGCCATGAGTTCTGCTGCTAAAAGGGCTGCACATAGCTCCAGGCGTGGTATTGTTTGGAGTTTGATTGGGGCTACTCTTGATTTGGAGCAAAGAAGATTCAATTTGATTGTTTTATCCTTTAGTGTAGTTTTGATGTATACAGCTGCTCCATAAGCTCTTTCTGATGCGTCAGAAAATGCATGTAGTTCTACGTTTTCGAAACCTTGACTTCCAAATACATGCCTTGAGACCTTAACATTGTCTAAAGTCGTTAAGTCCATTCTATAGGATGTCCATTGCCTTTGAATTTCTGCTGGTAGCTCTTCATCCCAGTCGAGTTTTAATTGCCATACATTCTGTAATTGCATTTTTCCTCTTACTAGAACTGGACCGATAAGCACAAGTGGATCGTATATGTGTGCTAAATCAGAACTCATCGTTCGTTTTGTTATTTTGTTATGTTCTTGTACATTGGCCTTAAAGCAGAACATATCAGACTTTGGTAGCCATAATAAACCCAAAGTCTTGGTAGATTGATTACTTTGAGAGTTAAAGTGGAGATCAACCTCTTTATCTTCTGGTGCGATTCCACGTAAAAGTCTGTGGTCATTCGCACACCATTTTTTGAGCTTCATTCCTGCTCCGTTGAGCATAGTTATCAATTGCTGTTGAGTTTCGAATGCCTCATGTATTGTGTCTGCTCCAATCAGCCCATCATCCACATAAAAATCATTTTTTAGAGACTTGGCTCCATAGGGAAATTGGCCTTGGTGCTCCTCTGCTAGACGATTCAAGCAGCGCGTTGCTAGGTAAGGAGCTGACCTGGTACCGTATGTAACGGTGTTTAGCTGATAAATTTTGATGGGCTCTGTAGGATTCTCTCGCCACATAATAAGTTGTAAGTTACGATCCTCTTTATTGACCCATATTTGTCGGTACATTTTTTCTACATCAGTTTTAATAACGTACTGGTGTATTCTGAACCGAAGCAAGATTGAAAAAAAGCTCACTTTGAACTGTTGGACCATTGAACATTATGTCATTCAATGAAGGCCCGGTTGGCTTATGTGCTGATGCATCAAACACAACTCGCAATTTTGTGGTCTAGCTGTCTGGGCGAAGTACACAATGATGTGGTATGAAATAATATGGTGATCGGAAGTCAAAAGAGTTGATTTGTGTCATATGCCCTAGTGATTCATATTCTCTCATGAAGGATATATATTGATCCTTTAGTGATTGATTTCTTATGAGGCGTTTCTCAATGCTTTTAAATCGTTCGTGTGCCATTCCTTTTGAATCTGCTAATGCTGATGCATGTTCCTTAAGTGGTAGCTTAACCACAAACCTACCATCATGATCTCGATAAGTGTGTTGAAGGAAATGGGACTCGCAACGTAGTTCGTCTTCTGTGACCGGAATGCTTGAGTCTGGTATTTCTTCCGTCTCCCAAAACTTTGAAATGGCTTCTTCAAGCTCTTTTGTGGTGCAAACGCCACATGTTGCGTTGTTTGAATAGACAGGTTCTGTGCTGCCAGCTACTATCCATCCAAAAACTGAGTTTTTAAGGGTTGGATGATTTCCTGCCAATTTTATTTGTCCATCTGTCACCAGGTCAAAGAAGATTTCAGCTCCTAATAAGCAATCAATTCTACCTGGCTTGTTAAAATTAGGATCGGCGAGATTAATGTGTTGTGGAATGCCCCAGCTGTCAAAATTTAACTGATGCACTGGCTGATCAGACACAATTTTTGGTATGATGTGTTCTTCTATTTCAGCAGTGAATTCGTTTAAACTTGATTTAATAGAAACCGTTGTTTGATGCCGCATTTTTGTTTCATTAGCTCCAACTCCTTCCACACTCATAGACATCGGTCTAGGCTTGGCGCCCAATTTTTTGTGTAGGCGATCTGTTATCAGGTTGATTTGAGAGCCTGAGTCCAGTATAGCGCGACACTCGACATAATGGCCGCTGGCTGCGGCAATCTGGATTCGAGCTGTTCCCAGTAAAACGTAACTCGAATCTTTTTTCTTGTTGTTTGTCAGAAGACTGACTTTATTTGCTGATTGCTCTTGATTAATTTGTGTTGAAACTGCCTGTTCTTGCTTTTTGGTTGTAGCTGCAGTTATTTGTTGCGGAACTGCCTTGGTTTTCTAATAAGAGGCCTTCTTCTGATTATGCTGGTTGCTGATCCATTGATTATGCAGCAACGTGTTATGATTTTTGGAACATTTAGTACAAGATCCCGACTTGCACTCATCTGCTCGATGCCCAGCTCGCAAACAATTGACGCATCGATTGAATTCTTTAACCCATTTCCACCTTTGGGTCAAATCAGCATTTTCAAACATTTTACAAGCGTATAAGTTATGACGTTCTTTTTTGCATATCGGACAATTGTAATTGTTTTGGTTTATCGTTGTCACTGAGGCACACGTTTTTGTTGCTGAAATTTCCTTAATCCGTTGTGCTTCAAAGGATTGGAACCTACGCTCCAGGAATTGTAGCACCTCATTAATGTTGAGTAGCCGTCTATTATCATTTAAATTCTGCTCAAAAGCTCTTTGTGTTGGTGGATCCATTTTGCGTAGCACTACGTGAACTAGTATCGCATCCCAGTGTTCGACTGGAATCCCTTGCGCCTTCAGGCCATGGATGCATTCTTGTGTGATATCGTGCAATGATTTCATTGCTGCTGGTGACTCGACCTTTATTGTTGATTGTGTTAGAAACTTTTCCAGCAACGTTGTCACCAACAAACGTTTGTTATCGTAACGACTGGTAAGGATTGTCCAAGCTGCTGAATAATTATTTCCTACTACTGTAAGATGTTTTATGAGGTTTTTTGGTTCACCTATTAAGGCTTGTGCTAGATAATGCATCTTTCTTGCATCACTGATGCGTGCGTTATGGACTATTTCTGTGTATATGTCCTTAAACGCTACCCACTGCAAATAATTTCCATTGAACGTAGGAATGGAAATTTTTGGTAACGGCAAGCCACTTTCTGGTTGATGTGCTGCCGCTGTGTCGAGAACTGATTGTTCAATATTCGACATGAAGACATGTTGTCGGAGTTCAATGATCACTGCCTCTACCCTTGCTTCCATTTCATAATACACCTCTGGCGTGTATTCCTGAATGTGGTCATCAATTGTGGAATCCCACAATGCAGCGTTGTTTCTGGCCAAATCTGTCATATGCTTTTCCAGAATGGCCAACTTGATTGGATAATATGTTGATGGATGGTTCATCAGCATCTGTGCTGTTATTTCTTCTATGTTTTTATTGAGCGCCTTCAAAAGTGATCTCTGGTTGCGAAGTATTTTTAGTGTTTGTTCGCTCAATTTTGAAGTTTCGTTTGATTTTTCATCCATCCCAACTGCTGCAGCGCCGTCGCTTGTCTGCCCAGTTTGATTCACATCTTCCATCGAGATTCGCTTTTGAATTCCCTTTTCGAAGATTTTTGTATATTTTCCGACTGTTTTAAATACCTCTTCAAATGTTGCTTCCTCAAGGTACTCATCCTTTGCAGGGATATCTTCTTCCGAGGCCACAACTGCTTTATGATTGCGGTGAAACTCTTCTGCCAGCACATGTAGTCTTCTTAGCCGCTCTGCATAGTAATCTGGTGTTTTGCGCTCGTCTGAATCCTTTTTAAAGTTGGTGATAAGCTGGTCAATCTTTTTCTTCAGCTCCAACTGTCTGCTTAGTAGGGTTTCCATTGTTCACTCGTTGCAATATTTTTATTGTAAATGTTTTTTCGAATTTTATTCGCGACGAACTTTAGCGAAATCACTCACGATATGTACGTTTTTTTTTTTTTAAAAAAAAAACTTTCGCGTTTAAATGTTTGTGTTTTTGTTGCGAAGACGCGTGATCCTTTCAGGTGTAACACCAGCAAGGAAAGCTTCGGGGTCACCAAATGTATAAATGTATATACAGGTTTGTTGGTAAATGGAACATCTACCAATGGTTTTTTTCTATGTTTGATATGTTGGTTTAATAGATGGTGCATCTATTAAACCTGCGACGAATTAATAAATACGATTAATTCCGTTGAGTTATTTTTGATTAACTGACTTTATTAAAATTAAATTTATCGTATATATAGCTTATAAGTTAACAATTATAATTAAAAACAACAACAGTAAAGTTAAGGTAAAAATTGCTGACAACAGCAATAAAATAAAAGCAAAAATTAAAATATGAATTTTGCAGCGCATGTGGTAACATGAACCGGGTTTTAGTTACAGAACAAATTTCATGAGAACCAAATGCAAAATCAATTTCCATGCAAACTAAATTTGTCCATAGTAAGCAAATTTTTATGGGAAACAAATTTTCAGCAGTAAGCAAATACCAAATTTATTTCCATGAGAAATAAATTCTTGCAACTGTTGGTCACGTTGAGTGACACTATTTTGTACTAAGGTGACCATGCATGTTCAAGTGATCATATGTGACCATATGGATACTGAACATACTGCCCGCCTTGAATTAAAAAATTCAAATTATGTTCTTCTTTGCCCGCCGTAAATTTATAGAATTTAAGAATCGCTGCAGAATGCATGTTGTTTACATCTATACTTGTATAAGCGTACACATCTTCAAGATAAAAGTTTATGTTTGCAATTTAAGCCTTTGCTGATCATGCACAAATTTCTTGAATTGAAAAATTTTAAATGTAAATCTCATTCTAACTGAAACATTCTTATGAGTAAGAACAGTCAAATCGTTTTGAATTAAAATTAAGATTAAATTGAATTTGAAACAATTGGATTTATCCTCCTATTTACTGAGTAAGTATCTGAAGTTATTGTCTTAGATTAGATTATTCTTCGCCTCTGTTGCAGGTACTTCAACACGCCGTATCTTGCAGTGAACGTCGTGGTAGTGGTGTAGGTTGCATAGGGACCAAAGATTTCAGTTGTTTAAATTTGTAGATGATTACAATTATTGTAAAAGTAAGCATACAAATACCAGCCATTGCAATGTAGCTTATGATGAGGATGTGTCCATGTGTTGTTTCTGCTGCGTGGGGTAGAGCAGATCTATTGATTATTGCGAGTTGTTTCTGAATTGATTACAATTCGGTGAAGTTAGGCAAAAATGCATTTATTTTCGTTGGAACTGTTTCGTACTGTTTTGTCCAATCTCTTGGCATCTCAATTTTAGGGCTGAAGGCATGTAGTGAAGTGACAATTTTTTGATGGCCTTGTATAGTTACATGGTCATTTCTTATATTGCAATCTGAGCGCAATTGCAACAGGCCGCTATCTTTGAGTGTGATTTGATGGTCTTCATTCCCGCAGACAGCATTCAATCTTACAGTGTTTGTAGTTGCATAAACCCATTGATTCGGTCCATCTAGTTGGTACCATAGGATTGTTTCATCCATTAGGTATAGTTTGCATCTAGGGTTGGCTTCGTTGTTTATTAGGTCTAATTCACATTTGCTGACTTCAGATGATTTATGATATGTGGCTTGAATGTTGAAGCACAATAACTCATTTTCTCTTGTTGGCAAGCAAGAATCAATTTGTGGTTTTGATAATGGAATGAAATTGTCATGATGTGGACTGATAGCGAGAAAATCTGATGATAATTGTACTAATGATAAAGTACCGTTCACTGTTGCTGCTATGGGTACCAAATGTAAAAGTTGAAACTGTTGTGAATCTGTCAATGGTAATTCGATGCTGAAGACAATATGATTTTCGGCTACAACTCCATGGACCTCAATAAGTTTGTAGACTTCTAGAATGTTGTTTTGATGAATAGGGAGTTGTAAGTGCGGTGGGAGATGCGCCTTCACCTTCATAATTTCACTTGACAATTGCTTTGGTGTAAGCAGTAGGGGATTTATTTTTCCATGGTGGCTGTCGATCAGTACGTCCATGATTGATGCGTGTGCTCGCTGCAAATTAGATACCATGATAAACATTTGAACGGATAGTGTGAGGATGAGAATTTTGTTGTTTGACATCTCTGTATCACGGCCATGAAGCAAGTCATCAATTTGTTTGTCGATTTCGTCGAATTTTTTTTGAATATCTAATTGACTTGCCTTAAAAATGTTAATGGTTGAATCGATTAATGAAGTTTGATTTTTTAGCAGTCGTTCAAGATGGTCATCATTTTTGTGCAGGGCTGCTATGGTTTCTGACATCTTTGTTGCGTAGTTTGAATCAAAGACTCCAAAAAGCGAATTGGCAACGTTACCAATTACGTCCATACCACCTCTCTTTGATCTTTTGACTGAAAGGATGTTTATTTCTGCTTCCAGCCCTTCTTTGACATGATCAAAATAATCAATCAAATATGTGCACATTGTTTCATTTGTTGTTTTGTCACATAGTTTTTGCAAGGTATGTGTTCCATCACTCAGGATGTCTAACTCATCTCGATACGGGCCGAGATCATAGTAGACGATCATCTTCCAGCTAGTTGTTACTAGCTTTACTGCACCCAGTTGCTCAAAATATATCCCTGGTTTTGCGCTGAACTGCGTTATGTTGATTGGATTGCACAAAACAAGTGGCAACAGTAACAAAGCAAATAAGCTAAGTCCTAGGCCAGGTTGAATACGCTGGAGTTTTCTGGGGATAGTTTCCTGATTTATTGGCACCGTCTTTTTTAAACGGTTTAAAGGGATGCTCACGATTAATGAAACGGGTGAATCTGGTTGTTTATTGTTTTTCTCGACAATATCATCAGGCGATTTGTCTGCTGCATTATCTTCTGGAAAAAGTGGAGCTAATTTATGTATGGGTCGCTGTCGTATTCCATCCATAGTTTTGACGTCACACACTCGAACTGCTCCATCATCTCCCTTATAGACCTTGATGATTCTACCAAGAGGCCATTGTAGAACCGGACGACTATCATCTTTTATAATGACCATAGTGTCGGGCTTAATCAACGTTATTGGCCCCTTCCATTTGTGCCGTTGTTGAAGTTCACTCAAGTATTCAGTAGACCAGCGTTGCCAAAAACTGTGTTTGAGACTTGAGACTTCTTGCCATCGCGCTGACAGTTTGGCCGTTGATGGCCTTGAACAAGCATCCACATTTGAAGTTAGTGGCTCCCCTATTAAAAAGTGACCAGGAGTGAGTGCTGATAAATCATTCGGATTTGATGACATTGGAGTGATTGGTCTTGAATTAAGCATCGCTTCGATTTCAATTACCACAGTGTTCAACTCTTCAAATGTCATTGATGCTTCGGACAGTCTTGGCACTAATAGTTTGTTGGCGGACTTCACCGCTGCTTCCCACAGTCCTCCAAAATGTGGTGATCGTGGTGGAATGAACCGAAAGTCGATTCCTTTTTCACTGCATGCTCTGATGATTGAATTTGATGCAGAATCTGAATATATTGAGCTTGTGAGCTCCTCCAGCTGATTTTTTGCCCCAACAAAATTTGTAGCATTATCGCAGAATATTGTTTTGCAATGTCCCCTGCGTGAAATGAACCTTTTCAAGGCTCCAAAGAAGGCATCTGTCGTTAGATCTGTTACTAATTCCAAATGAACTGCTTTTGTTGCGAAGCAGCAGAATACTGCTATGTAAGACTTTTGTGGTGGTTTTCCTCGTGTCTTAAAATGTACTTTAAGTGGTCCGCAATAATCTATGCCACAATGAATGAATGGTCGTGCTGGTTCCACTCGTAACGTTGGTAGGCTGCCCATAATCTGCTTGTACAAGATTGGCCTTGAACGGGTGCATCTCACACAATGTTGAACAACAGATCTTGCTAAGTTTTTACCATTAAGCGGCCAAAACCTTTGTTTTAGTTGTGCTAGCAATGCTAGGGGACCACAATGATAGTTTTCTTTGTGAATTTTTTCTGCTAACAACCTTGCGATTGAATTATTGGCTGGTAGGATCATTTGATGTTTTGTATCATATTCCTGAGTAGATAAACATAATCTTCCTCCCACTCGAATTATTCCTTCTTCATCTAAGAATGGGGTTAATGAAGCTAAATTATTTGATTTGGGTAAAAATTTATCCTTAATTAGGATTTTTATTAACTCCCGAAAATCTGACGACTGGATTTGGCGTATAATGATCTTGAGAGCTGCGTCTAATTCCATGGGAGAGAGCTGAATGTGTTCTGATCTCGAGCGTTTTGGTCGCTTTGAATTTCTTATAAATCTTAGAATATATCCTAGCACTCGTTGTATATGTAAAAATGAATTTTTTGAAGCTATTGCATATATCCATGGTTGCCCTTCACATGATTGTTGCGTTATTAGAGTGACAACTGAATTGTTGTCTTCGATGGTTAATTCCCTTTTAAAGGGAGCTGGCCACAGCGACTTGTGTTGGTATAAAAACATTGGGCCATATGACCATATGTTGCAGCATGAAAATTCTCGTGGTTTGAGTCCTCTTGATAGAACATCCGCGGGATTTTGTTTTGATGGGCCATTGAACATTATGTCATTCAGTGAAGGCCCTGTTGGCTTGTGTGCTGACGCATCAAACACAACTCGCAATTTTGTGGTCGAGCTGTCTGGGCGAAATACACAATGATGTGGTATAAAATAATGTGTTGATCGGAAGTCAAAAGAGTTGATTTGTGTCATATGTTCTAGTGATTCATATTCTCTCAAGAAGGATATATATTGATCCTTTAGTGATTGATTTCTTATGAGGCGTTTTTCAATGCTTTTAAATCGTTCGTGTGCCATTCCTTTTGAATCTGCTAATGCTGATGCATGTTCCTTAAGTGGTAGCTTAACCACAAACCTACCATCATGATCTCGATAAGTGTGTTGAAGGAAATGGGACTCGCAACGTAGTTCGTCTTCTGTGACCGGAATGCTTGAGTCTGGTATTTCTTCCGTCTCCCAAAACTTTGAAATGGCTTCTTCAAGCTCTTTTGTGGTGCAAACGCCACATGTTGCGTTGTTTGAATAGACAGGTTCTGTGCTGCCAGCTACTATCCATCCAAAAACTGAGTTTTTAAGGGTTGGATGATTTCCTGCCAATTTTATTTGTCCATCTGTCACCAGGTCAAAGAAGATTTCAGCTCCTAATAAGCAATCAATTCTACCTGGCTTGTTAAAATTAGGATCGGCGAGATTAATGTGTTGTGGAATGCCCCAGCTGTCAATATTTAACTGATGCACTGGCTGATCAGACACAATTTTTGGTATGATGTGTTCTTCTATTTCAGCAGTGAATTCGTTTAAACTTGATTTAATAGAAACCGTTGTTTGATGCCGCATTTTTGTTTCATTAGCTCCAACTCCTTCCACACTCATAGACATCGGTCTAGGCTTGGCGCCCAATTTTTTGTGTAGGCGATCTGTTATCAAGTTGATTTGAGAGCCTGAGTCCAATATAGCGCGACACTCGACATAATGGCCGCTGGCTGCGGCAATCTGGATTCGAGCTGTTCCCAGTAAAACGTAACTCGAATCTTTTTTCTTGTTGTTTGTCAGAAGACTGACTTTATTTGCTGATTGCTCTTGATTAATTTGTGTTGAAACTGCCTGTTCTTGCTTTTTGGTTGTAGCTGCAGTTATTTGTTGCGGAACTGCCTTGGTTTTCTAATAAGAGGCCTTCTTCTGATTATGCTGGTTGCTGATCCATTGATTATGCAGCAACGTGTTATGATTTTTGGAACATTTAGTACAAGATCCTGACTTGCACTCATCTGCTCGATGCCCAGCTCGCAAACAATTGACGCATCGATTGAATTCTTTAACCCATTTCCACCTTTGGTTCAAATCAGCGTTTGCAAACATTTTGCAAGCGTAGAAGTTATGACGTTCTTTTTTGCATATCGGACAATTGTAATTGTTTTGGTTTATCGTTGTCACTGAGGCACACGTTTTTGTTGCTGAAATTTCCTTAATCCGTTGTGCTTCAAAGGATTAGAACCTACGCTCCAGGAATTGTAGCACCTCATTAATGTTGAGTAGCCGTCTATTATCATTTAAATTCTGCTCAAAAGCTCTTTGTGTTGGTGGATCCATTTTGCGTAGCACTACGTGAACTAGTATCGCATCCCAATGTTCGACCGGAATCCCTTGCGCCTTCAGGCCATGGATGCATTCTTGAGTAATATCGTGCAATGATTTCATTGCAGCTGGCGACTCGACCTTAATTGATGATTGCGTTAGCAACTTTTCCAGCAAAGTTGTCACCAACAAACGTTTATTATCGTAACGACTGGTAAGAATTGTCCAAGCCGCTGAATAATTACTTCCTACTACTGTAAGATGTTTTATGAGATTTTTTGGTTCACCTATTAAGGCTTGTGCTAGATAATGCATCTTTCTTGTATCACTGATGCGTGCATTATGGACCATTTCTGTGTATATGTCCTTAAACGCTACCCACTGCAAGTAATTTCCATTGAACGTAGGAATGGAAATTTTTGGTAACGGCACGACACTTTCTGGTTGATGAGCTGCTGCTGTGTCGAGAACTGATTGTTCAATATTCGCCATGGAAACATGTTGTCGGAGTTCGATGATCGCTGCCTCTACCTTTGCTTCCATTTCATAATACACCTCTGGCGTGTATTCCTGAATGTGGTCATCAGTTGTGGAATCCCACAATGCAGCGTTGTTTCTGGCCAAATCTGTCATATGCTTTTCCAGAATGGCCAACTTGATTGGATAATATGTTGATGGATGGTTCATCAGCATCTGTGCTGTTATTTTTTCTATGTTTTTATTGAGCGCCTTCAAAAGTGATCTCTGGTTGCGAAGTATTTTTAGTGTTTGTTCGCTCAATTTTGAAGTTTCGTTTGATTTTTCATCCATCCCAGCTGCTGCAGCGCCGTCGCTTGTCTGCCCAGTTTGATTCACATCTTCCATCGAGATTCCCTTTTCGAAGATTTTTGTATATTTTCCGACTGTTTTAAATACCTCTTCAAATGTTGCTTCCTCAAGGTACTCATCCTTTGCAGGGATATCTTCTTCCGAGGCCACAACTGCTTGATGATTGCGGTGAAACTCTTCTGCCAGCACATGTATTCTTCTTAGCCGCTCTGCATAGTAATCTGGTGTTTTGCGCTCGTCCGAATCCTTTTTAAAGTTGGTGATAAGCTGGTCAATCTTTTTCTTCAGCTCCAACTGTCTGCTTAGTAGGGTTTCCATTGTTCACTCGTTGCAATATTTTTATTGTAAATGTGTTTTTGAATTTTATTCGCGACGAACTTTAGCAAAATCACTCACGATATGTACGTTTTTTAAGAACTTTCGCGTTTAAATTTTTGTGTTTTTGTTGCGAAGACGCGTGATCCTTTCAGGTGTAACACCAGCAAGGAAAGCTTCGGGGTCACCAAATGTATAAATGTATATACAGTTTTGTTGGTAAATGAAACATCTACCAATGGTTTTTTTTTGTATGTTTGATATGTTGGTTTTATAGATGGTGCATCTATTAAACCTGCGACGAATTAATAATCTGATTAATTTGGTTTGGTTGGTTATTAAAATTAAATTTATCGTATATATAGCTTATAAGTTAACAATTATAATTAAAAACAACAACAATAAAGTTAAGGTAAAAATTGCTGACAACAGCAATAAAATAAAAGCAAAAATTAAAATATGAATTTTGCAGCGCATGTGGTAACATGAACCGGGTTTTAGTTACCGAACAAATTTCATGAGAATCAAATGCAAAATCAATTTCCATGCAAACTAAATTTGTCCATAGTAAGCAAATTTTTATGGGAAACAAATTTTCAGCAGTAAGCAAATACCAAATTTATTTCCATGAGAAATAAATTCTTGCAACTATTGGTCACGTTGAGTGACACTATTTTGTACTAAGGTGACCATGCATGTTCAAGTGATCATATGTGACCATATGGATACTGAACAGTAATTATTATCAGCAGTTGTTGTTGTTTTCTTTAAATTATCCAATATACCAACATCAGACTCAGGCGCAGTCCCACCAGCAAGAGCAGTAGTAGGCGAGGCAACATAAGAGACAGCAGAATTCTTACAAATATTTAACACACCAGAAACAGCAAAATTAGCAGATTGAGGCGATGATTCAGAATTTATATTATCAGTGCCAGCAGTCAATTGTGATGACTGCATTCCCTCCTGGGGTTTAGGAACTTTCACGGCAGAAACAGCAGCAGCAGCATTAACGGCAACAACAGCAGACGAAGATTGCAAAAAACCAACACCAACATCATTAGCTTCAGCAGAGTGAGAGCGAGTGCGCACTCTATTTTCAGTGTGCAAACCCGTTTTGGCATTTTTTTTTGTTTTTCTATTATTTTTATGCACTTCGTTTACATCATTCTTGCCATCATTTTTTATCAAAGATAACCCAGAGAGTTTATTTTTAATTTCAACAATTTCACTAGTTAAGTTATTAATTAGGGTTATGATGTTTTCACCCACACAATTAACGCACTTACTTGTGCACAAATCGCAAATCAAAACATAAGACATAGCTCATAGAAAAAAACACGTCCGCTCACAATGAGATCAGTGTGAATTATGCGTTAATTTTAACCACTTCGTCTGTTGAATATTATATTTTTAAATAAATAGTATGCAAATATTTTCCTCAGCTGATATCTTGTTGGATTCTTTTCAGTTTGTTGATATTCATTTATTTTATGTATTTTTGTTGTTCGTAAGCTGTAAAATTTTTTTCAGTGCTGTCAAAATTTTTTCAGTGCTGCCAAACTTTCAATTGTTATATTTAATTGCAGATGCACGTTTTTTTGTCACACATATACAATTATATATTCGCGTCAAAAGAAACACGCCTATTATCAAACAAATATTTTAGTAACTTTTGTCTGACGCACAAAGGAGTATTGTATGCGCTTTTACGCATTTAAGGGGGGCTTCTCATGTAAAATTTTCAAAAAATCAATTTTTTTTTTTTTTCATAGGTTGATAGAAAAACGCGTGTGGCGACATTTAATAAGTCCGCCATTTTGTCATTTTAGTTTTTGAAAAAATGCTTTTTTATAGTTCAAACATGTTGTTAAATATATGCAAAAAATTATTTGTGTGTGTTTTTATTTTCAGAGTGAAAACCAATCCCGAAAAACAACTACTTTTTGACGTGTTACATGAGAAGCCCCCCTTAATTGAAAAAAAAAAAAAATGTTTAAAATACTAGCTTTTTTTATACCGATTTAAAGATAATTAAATTCTGCGTCACAAACAATAAAAATTGTTGACCTAACATTACTAGTTAAAAAGTTATATTCGGTTGAAGATCAACTTTTCTTGCTTTCGTTCGCGCGCTGTGAAAAATTGGAATTTTTTGGCTTTTTTAAAGTACATTTTTATTAAAAAAAAGTTTTTTGTGGAAAAAGTTTTAATGGAACCTTAAACTTCAGGTAATTGTGGTTTTTACTACATAAAAGTTTGTTTGAGTTAATGGTTAAAAAATTTTTTTTTATATATGAATGGGTTTTTTTGAAAGTGGAATAAGTCCACTTTTTCATAAACTGAGATATTAAACGGTTTGCGTACGACTCAATTTTAAAATATTGGCATGCGTTATTAAACCGGTGTTAAGTGTTTACCACTGTAAATTAATCAAATTTTGTTATGCTGTAAAAATTTTTACAAGTTTAATAGAAAATGGTTGAATGGACTTATTCCACTATCATTTATAATAAATTTAAAAATTTGTTATACTTTTATATGACTTATTCCATTTTTACTCACAAAATATTTTGTAAATTAAAGCAAAGGAAAATTAAAACTTAGAAAAATTTTACTTTAAAAACTGTTGTTGTTTCTTTTCTATTTGCTCAAGTAGGGCTCTGAAAATTAGTTACAACAACAACAAAAACAAAAAGTTCTTGTCGGACCTACTTTCAAAGATTGAGATTTATTTTATAAAAATTATTATAAGTTGGGAACCCCTGAAAGGATTTTAATAATTTAAGTGTCATACAAAAGATATGTTAACTTGCTACAAAATCAACCTACAAAATTTTAATCCGACCCGTGGTTTTAAAGATTTTGCAAATTTTCAGAAATTTTTACCATTTTTTTTTTTAAAGCACTATTTTTCCAAAAATTGTATCATCAATGTATAGTTTTAGTAACATATTATAAAAGTCCAATTTATTACCTTTCATTTGACATGTAATTTGTACTTGATTTCTTGCATTACGTATTTTTTTTTTTATAGGAAAATAAAAAAGTAAGTTATTGGAAAACATCGGAAGAGTCTACAGGAATCGGAATTAATCGAAAACTATCTAAAAACATCGTTATTGTTGTTTTTATTGCTGTTATTGTTATTTTTGCAGTTGGTATTATTGTTGTTCTTGTAATGTTTTCCTAAATTTCATGAAAATTTCTTTGGTCGACTTTTTTGTTTTCCTTTAAAAAATATGATCGTGCGCGAAATCCGGTACAAATTACATGTCAAATGAAAGGTAATAAATTGGACTTTTATAATATGTTACTAAAACTATGCATTGATGATACAATTTTTGGAAAAATCGTGCTTTAAAAAAAAAAATGGTCAAAATTTCTGAAAATTTGCAATATCTCTAAAACCACGGATCGGATTGAAATTTTGTAGGTTGATTTTGTAGCAAGTTAACATATCTTTTGTATGACACTAATATTATTAAAATCCTTTCAGGGGTTCCCAACTTATAATAATTTTTATAAAAGATACATCTCAATCTTCCGATGGCTATATCTCCGAAAGTAGGTCCGACAAGAACTTTTTGTTTTTGTTGTTGTTGTAACTAATTTTCAGAGCTCTACTTAAGCAAAAAGAAAAGAAAAAAAAACAACAACCGTTTTAAAAGTAAAATTTTTCTAAGTTTTAATTTTCCTTTGCTTTAATTTACAAAATATTTTGTGAGTAAAAATGGAATAAGTCATACAAAAGTATAACAAATTTTTAAATTTATTATAAATGAAAGTGGAATAAGTCCATTCAGACCAAAAAAACTGAACTATTTTCTATTACACTTGTAAAAATTTGTACAGCATAACAAAATTTGATTAATTTACAGTGGTAAACACTTAACACCGGTTTAATAACGCTTGCCAATATTTTAGAATTGATTTAAAAGCAAAATCTTCTGCATAGCAGTAGATGAAAAAATGGACTTATTCCACTTTCAAAAAAATCATTTTTGTAAAAATGTTTTTCATGAAAAGTTCTTTTGATTAATTTTTGATGAAATCGTGGTCTAACGAGTCTGTAATTTTCAATATAAAAAGAGGACATATATAGCTAGCTATAACTACCATAAACTCAATTTTTCCGGAATTGGACTTATTTCACTTTCAAATAAACCCATTCATATATTAAATATGTGTTAAAAAATTAAGGTTTTTTATTATTCAAGTGGAGTTAAAGTGTTTTAGTCTGTGCAAGATTTTCATCTTATTGTAATTTTCGTTAACTATAGGCTGTCCATAATAAGTGTTAAAAATTTGGTTGTGTCATGTTTTGCTCCTTCGGAATGATTAAACTTTTTGTAAGAGAACTCCAGTCGCTATAATCATTAGAAGCAAGTGCAGCCACTAACAATGCAATGATTTCTTTCCTTTTGTTTTGTTTGTCTTCTAAAATTTTGATGGACCCTTTTAGTTCATGTATTTTTGTAACACAAAATTGGTTTTTGTTTTGTGGAAAAGAGTTTTGTTATATTTAAATTTTATTTTTTTTTTGTTCGTGAGTTTAAAATTTAGTGCATTTTGGCTATATACATAGACATATAGTTGTTCCAAAAGTGAGCTCAAACAAAAATGTTTTTATTTTAATATAGAGTAGACATTTAAGTTACTTTTTATGAAGAAAAGGGTTGCGGGTTTTTGCGCGGCTGTGAGAAATTTTAATTTTTTTAAGGCAAACTGACATGTCCAATATGTATGAAAGTGGATCAAAAAATAAATAAAAAGTTAAATACAGTCATATAGACAGGCAATTAGCCCCAAATCTGCAAGAGGGTGTCATTGAAGTACTCTGAGTTTATTAAAATTTTTTTAAAGTCATTAAGAGGTCGCTCATACCCGTTTTATGCAAAATCTCGGCTTAGTACAGTTTTTATTTTATTACGATTTAAGAAACGCTCGGAATGAGTCATCCGATATATCAAATTTTTTGTCTTGAGTCAAGTTATATAAAAATATTATATCTCGAATTTAAAATCATTCATATATTGTTGCTTTAGATAAAAAACCGAAAGAAAACATATTTTCGATATTTCGGCCTGCTGTAAAACTCTTAAACTACATCTTGGAAAAACTGTTTTTCATAAGTTTATCATAAAATCATACAAGAAACAATTTTCTATTGCATCTTAACCCATTATATCCTGTTTTTATGGGTCTTCTTGACCCTTTTTTCCAAAAACTTGGTTAAAATGGGTTAAAATGTTCCACCAAAATATTCTTCAAAAAATTTCATTAAGGGTCACCAAAGACAGAAATTCTTAAAATTTCAGAATAATGCGTAAAAAATTTGATGACAATTTTCAATTTCCGTTTTTTATTGCTCACGGTGGTTTTTAAAAAATTTTAACTTTTTGAAATACCACCCGCGATTTTTTTCAGGGATAATGTTGGGGAACCCTTCTAGTATTTAAATCCGCAATCCGCGAAATTCAGCCGTTTTTTTTTTCGACCTTTTAGTTTTTTTAACGATTTTTGAGTATATCTCGGTGTGTATATACATATTAAGTACACATATATATGTATATACGTACATATATATACTTGTATATGTATATATGTGTAATATATATATATGGATATACATATACATACATACATATAAAAGGTATCGTTTCCGCACCATTTATTTTTTAAAAAAATCGGTTTTTTCGTATTTAAGAAAAACAGAAACAAAAACCGGAAACGAAAGTAATCACTTCAGATGTGATTTTTAATGCTTAATCCGTTTCCGGTATTAGAATTGCTCTATTACGTCTGGACTTTGAGATATCCTTACATATATGTTTAAAGGACACCATTTTTTTTCCTATTTTTGAAGTTATATAACAAGATAAGGTAATATTATGCCGTAAAATCTGGTATGACAGTTAATAGCACTGGTTTTTTCCTTGAAAATTCAATCAAACCGATAACGATATCTTTTTTTTTGTCGGAGATATTTTTTTTTTTGTCGGAGATATCTTTGCCTAAAAAGTTAAAAAAGTGCAAAAACACGAATTTTGGCTATATTGGATGTTATATGCAGGACACACAAAATTTTTTTGGGAATTTCTATTACCAAAAACATTTGGTACTTTCTTTTGGCTTTAAATTGAGCTATCAAAAGTTTATCTGCAATATTTTTCTGTAAAAAATTTTGTTCCGTTATTCTTTCTTGCAAGCAAAACGTTCACTTTTGTAGTCAGCGAAATTAAAATTCTGTAAAATTTATTAAAATTAAAGTAAAAGTAAAAATATTGAAATTAAATTAAAATATTACTGAAATTAAAATAAATTAAAATAAATAAATTTTGAAGAGAAAAAAAAGGAAAGCTGTGTTTTTTGCCGAAGGAAGATTTTCACCGAAAATTCGTGAAGCAGAATAAAAGCATTCTGCGTGAACATTTGGCGCCCGAGCAGGGACCTGACGCTGTGGAAGCTGTGGAAGGCGTTTTGTGGCTTGCTGCTTTTCGGACATTTGGGACGAGCAAGGCAGGTGTTTGACGCGATCGGTTTGGCATTGGTGTCAGGGTTCTTTACAAACAGGTGAACATTTTTAGTTTTTTGGTATATACCAGTAAAGTGGCGTGTAATAACGGCTCGCGAACGGTTGTTGTTGCTGATGGCAAAGTGTTACGTTGTTGTTGTTGCTATTTTTCCGGGTTTGGTGGCCCACGTGCAGTTTGAAATATTTGTACAGTCGTGTACGCCTTTGTTCTTTTTTTTTTTGCCTCTTTAAATTTATAACGACATTGAAAGTCGGTCATCATGGGAGGAAATAAAAAGGGACAAAGGGATCCTGATTTGCACCCTGCACGCGATAGCTTAATGAATTCGTTAAAGCGGAATAAAACTTTAATCGCGGAAAGCGCAAACACAATGTCAGTTGAGGAATTGGAAACACGATTAAGTTTAGTAGAGTCAATTTTTAAAGATCTTTGCAAAATGCAATCAACAATCGAAAAGGATGTCGAGGATCGTTCTGAAACTAATACTCGTCAATATTTTGAAGATCTTTACTGTGAAGTTAAGGCTAAAATTTTGGAGGTTATATCGAGTAAAAATCGTAAAAGGTTAGGTGCGGCGGATAGGAGTCTCGTTTTAAACTCAACCCAAGTAGCTCCAACTAGAACCTCAAAATTGCCACAGTTAACGCTTCCGAAATTTTCTGGCAAGCATACTGACTGGATCAGTTGGTATATTACTTTTACCACTTTGATTGATTCCGATACAGAGCTAGATGACCTCTCGAAATTTGTGCATCTGCGTTCTTGTTTGGGGGGTGTCGGATTAGGCACTATTGAAGGTTTAGAGTTATCCGCGGAAAATTATAAGAGAGCACTCAAGTTATTAAAGGATAGATTCGAGAATCGTGCCATTATCGTACAGGCTCACGTAAAAGAGTTAGCTGATTTACCGCGAATTTCTAAAGCTAGCTCCGAAGCATTGAGACAGTTAGTGGATCGTGTAAATGCACAATTAATAGCTCTTAAGTCGCTGGTAAACGAGAAAGAACTATTAGAGGTTATGATTTTTCATTCAGTGCGAGCTAAGCTTGATCAAGCTACTCTTGAAAAGTGGGATAATCAGTGGGATTGTGAGCAAATGCCTTCTTGGGAAGCATTTTCGAAATTCGTGATAAATCAGCATACGATCTTAGCGAATCGTGAAATTAATGGGGATACTTCCAATAAACCTAAAACGCTTCCCAACAACAAAAAATCGAACAATTCAGTACTAATGGCATCTTTTAATGCAGATACTAAAAATTCATGTTTTTGTTGTAAAGGTGCGCATACGTTATTGCAATGCCCAAATTTCTTAAAATTATCACCACTCCAGCGATATTACGAAGTTAAAAAATATTCATTATGTATAGTCTGTTTAAATAAACGACATTCAGTGAAGGATTGTAGCTCGAGTCGTTGCTCTATTTGTAGTGGCAGTCACCATGAGTTGCTGCATAGAGATACTAAGCCTAAAAAGGAGCACAATAATGCCACTGGGATGTCAGTTCAAAACAAACAATACTTGGATAGTTCGCTTCACAGCTCTTTGCTGCCAAATTCAGCAATTAGTTTTCTGGCCACGGCAGTCATTTTGGTTAAAGGTCATAATTCGTATCATGAATGCAAATGTGTACTGGATTCCGGAAGCCAGTTAAATTTCATTACAGAGGATTTGGTAGCAAAATTAAATTTGGCTTTAGAGCCCTCAGATTCGGCCGTAATCGGTATCGGTGAGTCTAAAACTGAAATACGAGGACAGATCGCTACTTCAGTGAAGTCACGCCTGACGAACTTTTCAGCGATTGCCAAGTTTTTAGTATTAAAAAGCATAACACAATCTACACCCAATGCTTTCATAAATGTAGAGAAGTGGAACTTGCCAAAAAATATAAGTTTGGCGGATCCCACTTTTAATTCTCCTAGCAAAGTGGAATTGCTTTTGGGTGTCGACCTTTTCTTCAAGCTTCTATCGGTCGGTCAAATCCGATTAGCGGACCATTTACCCATACTGCAAAAGTCATTATTGGGTTGGATAGTGGTAGGCGAGTACAGATCTTCTGAACCCATAGCACTGTCGTCCACGGTTTTGAATAACAAATCTGAAGATTTGTATAAACTGGTTGAAAAATTTTGGAGTTGTGAAGACGTGTTGTCGTCAAAAAATAAATACACCGGTGAGGAGCAACAGTGTGAAGATAATTTTGTAAATAACTTTAAACAAACCGAATCCGGTAGATTTATAGTGTCTTTACCATTCAAATCTCAACACTCCTCACTGGGTGAATCTTATAGTATTGCGTTTAAGCGCTTTCTAAGTTTAGAAATAAAACTTATTAACAACTGTTCGCTCAAGGAGCAATATACACAGTTTATAAACGAATACCGGGTTTTAAAACATCTCGAAAAACTTAATAACCAAAGCAATATCTCAAAAATTAAATATTTTATGCCGCATCATGCGGTTTTGCGACCTGAAAGCTTGACCACAAAATTACGTGTCGTTTTTGATGCGTCATGCAAGACTAGTAATGGGTTATCATTAAATGACGTATTGCTAGTGGGGCCAAAGTTGCAGCCCGACTTATTCGATATATTAATACGTTTTCGTTTTTATAAGTTGGCCTTGACGGCTGACATATCCAAGATGTTTCGGCAGGTACTAGTAGATGATGAGGGCTGCAATCACCAGGGCATCTTGTGGAGAGACAATCGCTCGGATTGTATTGAAGTATATCGCCTTAAGACTGTTACATATGGGACAAGCCCTGCTCCTTTTCTTGCAGTTCGCTGTCTTAACCAGTTAGCAGAAGCCCATAAAGAAATCTACCCCATAGGTAGCAAGGTGTTGCTTAACAATTTTTACATGGATGATGTTTTAACTGGGGC
Source organism: Calliopum simillimum (assembly GCA_951812925.1). NCBI lineage: Eukaryota > Metazoa > Arthropoda > Insecta > Diptera > Lauxaniidae > Calliopum > Calliopum simillimum. The sequence continues at coordinate 52,055,651 of OX638370.1, read as the reverse complement.
GAATACATTTGAAGAGTTAATCGCATTAAAAAATGAAATTTCAAATTTATTAAAATGTGGTAATTTTGACTTACATAAGTGGCGATCAAGCTGCCAAGAATTGTTTGCAGAAAGCGGGCCCTTTATTATTCAATCCGAGGATTGCTCTAAAACGCTGGGTATAGCATGGGATGCGCGTAGTGGGGTATTTTCCCATAATGTCTCAAATTCAGGCAAAATTACAAAGCGAACCGTGTTATCCGAACTGTCACAATTATTTGACCCTCTAGGTCTTCTTAATCCAACTATCGTATTGGGTAAGATTTTTATGCAGGAGTTATGGCTCCATAAATTTGAGTGGGATGAATCCCTTCCACAAGAACTATACGCAAAATGGCAAAGATACCGTGAAGAGCTTAAAACTGTTTCTGATTGTAAATTTCATCGTTCAGTTGTGCCATTAAATTGCTTCGATACTTTGCAGTTGCATGGGTTCTCCGATGCATCTGAGCGAGCTTATGGCGCAGTAATATACGCTCGAGTTTTAGATTCAGAGGGAAAAATTACAGCTAAATCCAAGGTAGCGCCATTGAGTTCAAAGTCCTTACCTCGGCTAGAGCTTCAAGGCGCATTGCTTCTGGCACAATTAATGGACAGAGTTAAAAATTGCGTAAATCAGATAAATCTGAAAGTTTATTACTGGACGGATTCAACAATAGTGTTGACTTGGGTGTCTTGTCATCCTAGACGATGGGTTACATTTGTCGCCAACCGTGTGGCTAAGATACAGGAGCTTTCGTATGCAGAAAATTGGCATAAAGTTGAATCTAAATCAAACCCCGCCGATATAGTATCGCGTGGAATGTACCCCAGCGAGTTGAAAACGTGTCAATTGTGGCAAAGAGGACCTGAAGTTTTAGGTCAGGTTGAAGATAATTGGCCTTCGTCTACTTGGAGTGTGCCAGTAGAAAAATTGCCTGAAGAGCGAAAAATTACGTTTAGTTTAGTAGCAAGGCAGAGCAACATGGAGGACATAGTCGCAAGATGTAGATTTGTTAATGATTTTTTGAAGTTGCAAAGAGTTTTTAGTCACATATTTCGATGGGTAAAACGTACACGATTAAGAATAGGTGGCAACCCCGGTATCTCGGAAGCATTAAATGTGTCAGATTTAAGAGGGGGCTTAGAATACATCACTTTTAATGTACAATATATCCACTTCGCTACTGAAATTGAGTCTTTGCGATTGAATAAAATTATAAAAAGCTCAAAAATTCAATGTCTTAACCCGTTTATAGACGAAAGCGGTAGCGTACCTATTGTCCGAGTAGGTGGCCGTTTGGCCAAAGTTCATCGGCCGTTTGTTGTAAAACACCCAATATTAATGCCAAACAATCATGCCTGCGTAGAATCTTATTTAAAATATTTGCATAAAATTAATTCACACGCCGGTGCTCAAGCGCTATGCGCATTTGTGCGACAGAGATTTTGGGTCATAAATTGCAGAAACCTTGCTCGTGGAACTGTCCGGAAATGTTTAGCTTGCTTTCGTCAACGTCCAACTGCAGCCAAGCAAATGATGGGATCCTTGCCGTCTCCTCGTATCAACGGAGGGGTTCACCCATTTGAACGTGCTGGTATGGATTTCGCCGGACCTATAATGATGCACTTCAACGTACGAGGAAAAAGGCCAATAAAGGCATAGGCTGACTTCCTAAACTAAAGTTGCAATGCAACCATGTTTTCACATGCGCAACATTTACACGGCAACACTGTTACAAATGTTGCTTTGTCAAACTTTGACGTTGCATTTTTCAGTAATAAAGGAACATAAAAATTGATCCCACTATGAAACAAAAAGTAAAGCATTATTTAAAAACATGCTTAAAATATTATAAAACTAACAAAATTGTTAATTAAATTCACTACTTACTTTATTTCATCCATATTGCTTCGCGCCAAATTTTAAGCAACAATATTAAAATTGATGCGCTAGTTGCGCAGCTGTTGTGTAGTAAAAAAAGTTGACGTTCAAAAAGGAACATATGACATTGTCAAAAATGTTGCTACTTTATTTAGGAACCGAATGCATTGCAGTGTTGCATTGCAACCTTAATTTAGGAAGTCAGCCATATCTTTGTATATTCGTCTGCTTCATTACAAAGGCTGCCCATATAGAGATAGTGTCCAATTTAAGTTCAAGCGCCTTCATCGCCGCCCTGAAACGATTCTTCGCCAGGAGAGGTCTAAGTGCTGATTTGTTCTGCGACAATGCGACTAATTTTGTAGGCGCATCTCGCGAAATTAAGGAGCTAGCACAAGAGTTCTTCAAAACATCCACCAAAAAGCAGATCGTAGAGGAGTGCGCTAGTCGAGGAGTAAATTTTCATTTTATCCCACCTCGAGCCCCGCATTTTGGGGGCTTGTGGGAAAGCGCTGTGAAGGTGGCGAAAAGGCTCTTAGTGCACCAGATTAATGGAACATCTTTAAATTTTGAAGAATTAAGCACAGCTGTAGCTCAAGTAGAAGCTATTATGAATTCTCGTCCATTATGTGCTTTATTAACGGATCCAAATGATTTGGAAGCCTTGACTCCATGCCATTTTTTAGTTGGCAGGCCGCTGAATTCAATATTAGAACCATGCGACGACAATCTTTTGAAGCTGACTGTGGTTAACAGATGGAAACGCATTCTGTGGGTGCAACAGACTTTCTGGCAGAGGTGGTCCCGTGAATATTTGCTTTCGTTACAGCAGCGTGCCAAATGGGCTACATCAAATCATAACATAAACGTTGACACCATGGTTTTAATAGCTGACGACAACGCCCCTCCTAACCAGTGGTTATTGGGACGTGTAGTGCAGACGCACCCTGGATCGGATGGGTTGATCAGGGTCGCAACGTTGCGAACTAAAAATGGACTGATGAAGTGCAGTATCCATAAAATTTGCCCTTTACCATCGGAAGACTAGCGTCCACAAGTCCGTGTTGGTTGGAAAGAGCTTCCAAGGTGGGGAGTATGTTAGCGCTGTTTACTAAAAATAAAAATTATTTTCTTTTGCCTTTTTTATGGGCCGATGGTAACGCTAATTGTTACAAAATGCTCTCTTCGTTATGTTATTTTCGTTTAAAAAATAGTTAAAAAGAAGAGAGAAACGGTTTACAAATCAATGTAAAAAATGTTGTTCCGTTATTCTTTATTCTTTCTTGCAAGCAAAACGTTCACTTTTGTAGTCAGCGAAATTAAAATTCTGTAAAATTTATTAAAATTAAAGTAAAAGTAAAAGTATTGAAATTAAATTAAAATATTACTGAAATTAAAATAAATTAAAATAAATAAATTTTGAAGAGAAAAAAAAGGAAAGCTGTGGTTTTTGCCGAAGGAAGATTTTCACCGAAAATTCGTGAAGCAGAATTAAAGCATTCTGCGTGAACACACTCCATAATGTAATTTTTAAATGGTCATAACTTTGTTGAAAACAATCACAAGAGACCTCCTGATAGCTTATTTTGAAGATAAAGAATGGTTTTAAATGCTTCGGTTAGTAAAAAAGAGCAGACGAATTTCGTCCGTACTGTATACAACCTCAAATATAGCCGAAAACCGAGATTTTTCGCTTCAAGTTTCATGGTGTGATTTTAAAGTTAACATAACTTTGCAGAAAAATAGTGCAGATAAACATTTGATAACTCAATTTAAAGCTAAAAGAAAGTACCAAATGTTTCTGGTAATAGAAATTCCCAAAAAAATTTGGTGTGTCCTGCATATAGCATCCAATATAGCCAAAAATCGTGTTTTTGCACTTTTTTAACTTTTTAGGCAAAGATATCTCCGACAACAAAAAAGATATCGTTATCGGTTTGATTGAGTTTTCAAGAAAAAAACCAGGACTATTAACTGTCATACCAGATTTTACGGCATAATATTACCTTATCTTGTTATATAACTTCAAAAATTGGAAAAAAAATGGTGTCCTTTAAACATATATGTAAGGATATCTCAAAGTCCAGACGTAATAGAGTAATTCTAATACCGGAATCGGATTAAGCGTCAAAAAACACATCTGAAATAATTACTTTCGTTACCTGTTTTTGTTTCTGTTTTTCTTAAATACGAAAAAACCGATTTTCTTAAAAAATAAATGGCGCGGAAACGATACCTTTTATATGTATGTATGTATGTATGTATATATATATCCATATATATATTACACATATATACATATACAAGTATATATATGTACGTATATACATATATATATGTGTACATAATACACACCGAATTATACTCAAAAATCGTTAAAAAAAACTAAAAGGTCGAAAAAAAAAACGGCTGGACGTTCGATTTCGCGGATTGCGGATTTAAATACTAGAAGGGTCCCCCAACATTATCCCTGAAAAAATCGCGCGTGGTATTTCAAAAAGTTAAAATTTTTCAAAAACCACCGTGTGCTGTGCGACGCCTAAGATGATCAGATGCATGCAGTCCAAAGGAAAGTGATTTACCATTTCTGTGTCCATAAGTTCTAAGTCACTTTTCTGATTTTGAAATTTTGCACAATGGTGTTCAACCTGATTACGATGGCTAAAGTCCTTCTAACTCCACTCTCAGTCTTGTACACAGTCATGTGCTCTATACTTCTTCCTTTTTGCTGACATCGACTGCATCCATATAAGGAATTATGCCCGACAGTACCAGCAGCGAAAGCGTGAGCAGGTGCATCACAAACAAATGATCTTATCAAACAAGTAAATGCTTGGTATTGCACTGTAATCCTAAATCAATTAACTGTTTTGCTTCATAAAAAAAACCATGCAAAAACGAATTGATGCATTTCGGCTTGCCCTCCCTATATTATGCTCCAATTAGAAAAACCGATTTTATTTTGGTGCTAACAATTTTTATCCAGAATCGGCCTCAAGGTCTTATTTGTGCTTTTAAATAGAGGCACCCCATCTATTTCTATATCTAAGGTTATTGCTGCACCACCATCAAAGCGACCTGCAATCTTCGCCAACTGCTTTTTTAGTCCCAAATGGTAGCACTGGCCATTATTAATATTGCGCATTCGCAATTTCTCTCTTTTGACTCCGAGAAGAGTGTCAATGTTTAACGGCACATCTAAGTGTTCATCCTTTAAAATTTTAAGCAAATCATTGCCAAACGTTTTTCTCACGTTGTACTTAATAAATAGGTCCTTATTTATTTCACGGAAATTTTTGGGATTTTCTTCTATTACATGGTTAATCTGATTGTTGTTGCCATTATCCTTGCCAAGTGCAGATGCAACATTTTCGTATATTTCGCCAACATCTCTTTCATGCTGGACACTGATCTTCCGCCGTTGTAAATATTCCTTTTTTTTTTTTTTTTTTGATTGCCCTTTCTTAACTTTTTCTGGACGACATAATACTGTGAAGGAGATCTTTATGCAGGAAAAATCACCATACGTAAATAACAATGCATTAATTATTATTAAATTACACACATGAAATGTATGCAATTTTAGAAAATATTGTATTAAAAAATTCAAACCGCCTTAACCGACTTCGCTATTTAAATAAAAACAAATCAAATAGTTTTATTTTTATAATTTATTGTAGATGCATTTCGACTTTTAAGTCATCATCAGTCAAACGAATTTAAAGACACAACTTTTTCTTTCAAATGTGTTAATGTGTGCGATGTACTTGAGAGCTGTCTAGCGATCTCTTCAAATGCCATAGAATTTGACAACATTCATCCTTAATTTTTAAAAATTATGCTTCCGAAAATTTTGCCATATATGTTTAACAGAGAATCAACCACTTCGAAATTTCCTAGCAGTTGGAAATATGCAAAAAATATACCGGTTCTGAAATCCAACAATGAGTTTCGGCCTATCTCCGTGTTACCATTTTTATAAAAAGTATTTGAAAAACTGGCCTACAAACAGATGACTGAATTCATCAATATAGACTCTCTGATCTCTAATAAGCAATCTGGATTTAGAACTAAACATAGCTGTATTACTGCGCTACTAGATGTAACTGATGAAATTGGAACTGCTATAGATAAAAGCCAAATAACTCTATTAACCTTATTAGACCATTCAAAAGCCTTTGATAGCGTTAATCATAAGGTGCTTGTTCAGCTGCGTCAAATCACATCCAATTTAATGACAACTAGTTTTTATCTATTTCCATTTTTTCTATTTTTGCTACGCCCTGTTGTTGTTCCTGCTGCTCATGTAGATCGTTAGTTATATCGGGAATACATACACACATACAAACATACGTATGAACTGTAATTTTTGCGATCCCTTATTCCAGTTTCGTTTTTACAATCGCAGCAACCGGTCAATTTTCTAACTATCGTTTTTAATAGTTTTTTTCGGCAGCAGCAACAACAACACGCGTTTAATAAATTTGTCTCGTTTTTGGTTAAATTTATAATAAGTGAAATATACATTGAAGTACAATAAAACACAATTTAAAATACAAGAATACAATAAAATTAATTAAATTAAATTTAAATTCGGTGTTTGTGTTTTAATAGGAATATAAAAACTCTTATAGGGCTCAACATTTGGTGACCCCGACATGATACGCCAAAAAAATTACAGTGAATTTAATAAAATATAAATTGTGAGTTTTGGGCAATTTAAAGTATAAAATTTATTGCATAAAACCAAACTTTAAAAAGTTGTTGTCGCGAGCATTTCATACGGTTGCTGCTGCTTCGTTGTTGTTGTGAACGAATTTTTTTGTACGCTAACGGAAACATAGCAAGCGTTATTTTTTCAAGGCTAAAATTTTAAGGTTTAGCAAAGTGCGTTTATGTTCTTGTTTCGGTTGCGTAGCGCCTGTACAATTTCAAGGTCTCAAATTCGCAAACGCGTTTTACGGATTTTTCGTTTTTTTAAGAATTTACGGGACATTTTCGAGTGCGTGTTTTTTGATTACACTGTACAAAAAGTTTTCATATTTGTATAGTACAAAAATTTTTTTCAATTCGTGATTGTGCAAACATTGTTGGGTCAATTTTAAGCATTTAAATTCCAGTGTGTTTTTTGAAATGGCGGGCGAAAAGGAAAAAGAAAAATTGCTGTTTGTCAGCGCAAACGCGAATCAGTGGTGAAAGATCTCGCAAATATTGAAAATGAAATAATTTAAGGCGGACAAGTGTCAGACCTAGACGAAATCGAGCTGAAAGTGTATTTAGATCTTATTGAGCGCATTTATTCGAATTTTGAAAATGCACAAAATAATCTTGAAAAATTGACACACTTGAATTTGAAGGTACGTCGCGTAATTCGTTTTTTGAATTGTTTAAATCGGTAAAAACAGCTTTCACGCGTGGTTTTAACACAAAATCGCACAACGCGAGTCTGACTTCGTCAACAATACGTGGCTAAGTTTCTGAAGGTAATCGTATCATTTTTGTGATCCCTTCAGTGAAAACGCGTCTACCAGTCGTCCAACTACCCAAATTTAATGGCGATGTTACCGAGTGGCCAAATTTTATCACCATGTTTGAAACTTTGATCGTTTCCGATGAGGATTTATCCAAAGTCGAAAAGTTTCAGCACTTGCGCGCGAGTCTTTGTGGTTCAGCACTCGACGCCATCAAATCTTTGGAAATCAACGACAGCAACTATGATGAAGCAATGACGATCCTGAAAAGGCGGTTTGATAATAAATGAATTTTATTTAATGCACATATTTCTACATTACTTTAAGCTAAGCCTGTTGATTCGCCTCCGTGTAGTGATTTGCGTATCCTCTATGACCAAATCACCTCCCATGTTCGTGCTCTTGAAAATATGGCTACAAAGAAGCAACTTTTAGATAATCTTTAGATTCATCTTTTGTCACAAAAACTCGATAAGGAATCTCTAACTAAGTGGGAAGAACACGTTTCGACAGATAATATTGCCTCATGGGATTCTATGGTTACATTTTTTGATAAAAGATGAAGGACATTGGAAACAATTCAAAGATCTAAGGCTATAGTTTCTGATAAATCAAACCAGCGATCAGTTAGTCAACAAAAACGCAACAAAGCACTCGTCGTTTCTATTTCATCTTGTGCGTTATGTTCATCAAATGATCATACCATCAGCAAATGTGCAGATTTTCTTAAATTATTAGTAAATCAAAGCCTCGATGAAGCAAAGCGCTTGAAACTATGCATAAATTGTCTCAAGCCTAGCCACGCAGTAAGAACCTGCAATTATGGCAAATATCGTCAGTGTTGTGCCAATCATAACACATTGCTTCATCGTACAAATTCACAACGAATTTCATCAGGCAGTACTCCTGGTGCATCAGGTTCGCAACAATTCTCCATCAGCGATAATTCGTTCGTTCCCCGCACACAAAATGAAAATAACCAAAAATCTTCGTTTTCGTCGGCCAACTCTTCTGGTATTTCGTCTTCGCTATAACTGCCAGTTAGTGGCAATTCTTTCGTTTTGCGCAATCAGCCTGAGAATAATCAGCACTCAGGATTAATCGCTTCGTCAACAGTCAGCCCAATCGATGAAGATATGGTTCTTCTGGCTACTGCTGTCATTTTTTGGATTCGGCTTCACAAATTAATTTCGTAACTCATCGTTTTCTCAATTAGTTGCATTAAGCCTGCAAAATCCACAACTTTCGTATCTGGCATAGGTCAGACAGATTCGGTTTTCAATCTATCTGCTCATCTTTACATTCGCTCTCGGGTTACCTCCTTCGAGACATCAATTTCGGCAGTCGTTGTTCCTACAATAACTGATGATCAGCCCAGTACAAATCTACGCAATATCAATTGGAATGTGCCGCCTAATATTTCGGGCTGATCCTGCATTTGCCAAATCTCAGCGCATTCCACTTCTTCAGAAAATCAGGTTAGGCTGGGTCGTTGCAATTGGAAATTTGTTCTCCTTCTAGATAATGATTTTATTGGGCATAACAATCTCAATGAGGCAGTCTTAGCCTTTAATAATACTGTTGTTGAGTGTTTTGAACAGTCTGTACCAAAATATATCAAATCCGCTGCTTCTGGTCCAATCTGGTTTACAAATGAAATACGTAAATTAAGAAACTTAAAATCTAAACTTTACAAAAAGTTTAAATTGTCGTCAAAATCATCAGACTACTCTTCATATACTAGTATCCGGTACAAATATCAAACTTTGTGCAATATGGCATATAAATCATACCTTCATAAGGTAAAACTGAATTTGAAATCCAACGCCAAGTCGTTTTGGAGCTTCATTAACTTAAAAAGAAAGATCAATGCATTTCCAACTGCAATGAAATATGATGAAGAAGAATCAGATAATGAAATTACGATTTGCAATCTCTTCGCTAAATTTTTTCAATCTACGTACTCATCTACCTCCTATAATAGCAATGATTATCCTTTTCAAATACCTTCAGGAGTAGTACAAATGCCTCACATTGATGAAGACAATATCCTTAGCAAATTAAGAAATATTAAAACATCATTTGCTGCGGGCCCCGATGGTATTCCATCTTGCATTCTTAAAAATTGTTGCGAAGCTCTTGTTTTTCCAATAACGGTACTATTTAAAAAATCTATAACTCTTGGTATTTTTCCTGAAGTGTGGAAACCTTCGTTTATAATTCCCTTGCATAAATCTGGTAGTAGATCTCTTATATCGAATTATAGGGGTATCGCTAAATTAAGTGCATTACCTAAGCTTTTCGAGCACATTTTAACTTTGCAAATTGCTCATAGTGTCAATCCATATATTTCTTCTCACCAGCATGGTTTTTTGCATCAACTGTTACAAATTTGTTGGAGTTCTCTACTTGCACAATTAAACAATTTGAAAAGGGCTATCAAACTGATGTTATATACACGGATTTCAGCAAAGCTTTTGATGTTGTTAATCATGATTTGTTGCTATTAAAACTCTCTCTGATTGGGTTTCCAAACCCACTGCTAAAATGGATTAGGTCCTATTTAAGTAACAGAACTCAGAGTGTTATATTTAAAGGTAAACGATCAAATGAATATCCCGTTACGTCAGGAGTTCCCCAAGGCAGCAACATTGGACCATTATTATTTATTATTTATATGAACGATATGCCATCTGTCATAAATAACAGTAATGTGTTAATGTATGCTGATGATGTAAAAATTTTTAAGCCTGTCAAAAACGCATTAGACCATTCTAACCTTCAAATCGATCTTGATAATTTTACTGCCTGGTGTATAACTAATCGCATGACCTTAAACTTAAAAAAATGCAATTTCATGACATTTCCACACAGGCCTCCAATTTCTTACAACTACAAAATTGGCAACTGTATTCTTGAGTGTCTTGAATCTTTTCAAGACTTGGGCGTAACAATGGATCCCAAACTGAGCTATAATTTGCACATTTCTAAAATAGTAAATAAAGCCAACAGTGTTCTCGGCTTCATAAAACGGTGGTCTAAAGAATTTTCCGATCCTTATATAACGAAATTACTATTCACATCCCTCGTACGACCGATTTTGGAGTATGGCCCCGTTGTTTGGAGTCCTCAATATGAATGCCATATAAAATGTATTGAGTCGGTACAAAAACAGTTTCTTATCTTTGCCTTACGAAACCTACGTTGGAATCCTAGCATCAACTTACCGCCTTACGTTCATCGACTCAAACTGATTGACCTGCCCACTTTAGAAAACCGCAGAACAATGCTTAATGCTTGTTTTATCTTAAAACTAATAAATGGCAATATTTATAGTGAATTCCTATTGAGTAATGTTTATTTCAATGTATCTCATCGCCCAACGAGGTATTTTGAATTTGTTTACCTAAGTCATCACAGAACTAACTACATGCTTCAAGAGCCACTTCGACGCTCTTGTAGTGACTTTAATATGGTTTATAATGTAATCAATCTCAATGAATCCTTTTATCAAATCAATAGAAAAATTCTAGATTTTTTGGAAAACATCATTCGATAAGGTTGCTGCTACAGCCTACAAGAAATACAACGATCATTATGACATGTATCGTTACATCATCCACTAATTTCATTTAGATGGCAATTCATCATACCAGCTTCTACAAAGCGTTTTATCTAACGCTGTGGCCATAGCGCTCCTTCCAGTGCTTTTCGTCGAGAAAGTGGTTGCAATGTATAGCGTCCTTCTGGCGCTAGGGTGGTTCGCGAGCACCAATCTCTGCTCTAGTTGCTGGGCAAAGAGTTTGGAAAAGCAATTTAAGGAAACTCTTGCGAGTATCTGTCAAATTGCATATTCCAATAATGCTTTGTTACGGTACTATTTGAACCACTTTCTTTTCTTGTAACCATTACTTTCCTCATACCAGCTTCCACAAAGCGTTTTATCTAACGCTGTGGCCATAATGCTCCTTCCAGAACTTTTCGTCGAGATAGTGGTTGCATTGTATAGCGTCCTTCTAGCGCTGGGGTGGTTCGAGAGTATCATTCCCTGCTCTAGTTCCTGGGCAAAGAGTTTGGAAGAGCGATTTTAGGGAAACTCTTGCGAGTATCTCACAAATTGCATATTCTAATAATGCTTTGTTACGGTACTATTTGAACCACCTTAATTTTTTATAACCACTACTTTCGGATGCAACTGGATGCTACCTTGCTGTTATTTGTGAACTGTTTTTATACAAAACTTATAATTTTTTTGTCTCGATCATCTGTTCTAATATTTATATTTTTGATTGTTTTATATAAAATAATAATTATTGTAATTTATAAGGGCATTATAGCTCAGTAAATGGAACTAAATAAATAAATAAATATGTCTCGACCGAGTCAAATCTGGCTGACATTTTGTCCCGTGGTGCCTTGCCTTCGGAATTGAGTAATTCAGAGCTGTGGAAATGCGGTCCTCCATTTTTGAAATGCAACCGATCAAATTGGCCAATATGCCCAATCGTTCAGCAGATTCTACCCGAGCGTCGAAAGGCTGCTCTATTGACCATTTCCAGATGTCAAGATTTGTCACTCACAACAAAGTACCTCAATTCGTTCGCCAAAATGCAGCGAGTGTACGCTTATGTCTATCGTTTTTGCAGAAAGCGTGGAAATCGTTAGCAAGGCCCTCTTTCGTTAGCCGAATTGCATGGTGGAAACAAAATTCTTTGGCGTATGGTTCAAAGAGCTGATTTTGTACGTGAATATGAATCTTTAGGAGCACAAAGGTGTTTAGATAAATCAAGTCCATTGATGTCACTAAATCCTTTCGTGGATGAGTTCGGGCTGAAGAGAGTTGGTGGCAGGTTGCAGGAATCACTGTTGAGGTATGATGCAAAACATCCAATCATCGTTCCGAAGGGTCATCCTCTAGTCACTGCAATGATTATGCACTATCATCAAAAATTATGTCATGCTGGTCCTCAAGCATTATGTGCAAATATTCGCTCAAAATATTGGCCAATTGGTGGAAGAAAGGAGATCGGACTTAGCATGAAAAAATGTCTTCGGTGTTTTCGGATGCGTCCAGTTGTAATTCAGCACATTATGGGTAATCTACCTGCGGAAGGAGTTCATCCCAGCAGAGCATTTCTCATCTTTGGCATTGATTACTGCGGTCCATTTTTTTGTCGATCTGAAATTCGGAGCCGACCAGCTAACAAATGCTATATTTGTGTTTTCATTTGTTTCTCGACCAAGGAATCTCACTTGGAGCTAGTCGCAGATTTGTCAACGGCTTCATTCCTTGCAGCGTTAAAGAGATTTATTTCCATCCGCGGGCGACCAAATTCAATATGGTCCGACAACGCTTCCAACTTCGTTGGAGCAAATAACCAGCTCAAAGAATTAAAGCAACTGTTTTTAAGCGATGCTCACATCAGTGCAGTACAGCAGCAGTGTTCCGACGACGACATCGAGTGGTGTTTCATCCCACCCAGGTCACCCCACTGTGGTGGCCTTTGGGAGGCAGCAATTAAATCAGCCAAGCATCACTTGCCACGTGCCATTGGTCTCTCAATTTTGACCTTCGATGAACTCAGAACTTTGGCGTGTGAAGTAATCAGCGTATTGAACCATTGTCCCCGTTAGCAGAAGGTCCTGAAAGTCACGAAGTTCTTACGCCAGCACATTTTTTTATTGGTGCTTCATGCAGCGCAATTCCTGAGCCTGATATGACTTACGTAAATGTCAATCAACTTTTTTCGATGACAGCGTGTTTGTTTCATTCAACAAACTTTTTGGAAGAAGTGGACTCACGATTATCTGATCCTTCTTCAACAACGTCCTAAGTGGCAAAAGGATTACCCCAGCCTTAAAATTAATGACTTGGTTATTATAAAAGATGAGACGCTATCTTCTCTCAAATGGCCTTTGGGCAAGATAACTGATGTATCTAAGGCGGACGATGGTGCAGTTAGAGTAGCTACTATCCGTACAGCTAATGGCGTGGTTAAGCGAGCCGTATCCAAATTATGTTCACTTCCAGCGGAATCTTGAGTTTTGAAAGCAGAAGCTTTCAACGTGCGGAGCATGTTCAGCTGCGTCAAATCGCATCCAATTTAATGCCAACTTATTTTCATCTATTTCCATTTTTTCTATTTTTGCTACGCCCTGTTGTTGTTCCTGCTGCTCATGTAGATCGTTAGTTATATCGCGAATACATACACACATACAAACATACGTATGAACTGTAATTTTTGCGATCCCTTATTCCAGTTTCGTTTTTACAATCGCAGCAACCGGTCAATTTTCTAACTATCGGTTTTCATAAGCCATGTTCACGATCCGGTGCAAAAGGTCTTGCATCATAGCATTTGTAAATAAGTGTTGAAAAATTTTGCTATACAACAACAAAATATATAGGATTGAATTTACATTTGCATTTACATTTTCTATACTAAAAACCTATAGCATAAAAAAATCATGTCATTTTTCAAATAAAAATTTTTTGTTTATGCTCTCGTTCTCTTTGCTCATACGATTTTCTCAGAAAAATAAACTTTTTCGTAGCTTGCAATGCTTATACTTTAAATATTGCTCACAATCAAGTGGAAATTATTGCTATTTTGCTACTTTGCAAGTCTAAATGCTCCGGATCGTGAACACGGCTATAGCTTTTTTCGGCAGCAGCAACAACAACACGCGTTTAATAAATTTGTCTCGTTTTTGGTTAAATTTATAATAAATGAAATATACATTGAAGTACAATCAAATACAATTTAAAATACAAGAATACAATTAAATTAATTAAATTTAAATTCGATGTTCGTGTTTTAATAGGAATATAAAAACTCTTATAGGCCTCAACAGTGTTGTTGACGAAATGTTTAAAACTGTATGGTTTCTTGCCTTCTGCAGTTAAACTTTTTAAGTCGTACTTGTGCGATAGATATCAGACAGTGTTTTCTAAGCTCGAAACGTCTAATTTCCTGGCTGTAAACAGTGGCGTCCCCCAAGGACTGTTCACCATCTACATAAAAAAAAAGTTCTCCACAGTTGTAATATTCACATGTATGCAGACGATGTCCAGTTAGCAAACGCAAACTGAATGTAGTCTTTAATAATATAACAAGGTATGTTTTCAGACTAAATTGTTATTATAAGTGACTGGCACAGTTAATTTTAAGATTTTGGATCTTGTTTGTGTTCAGGATAAAATAAATAAATAAATAAAAGTTCAAATTGTCATCAAAATCATCGGACTACTCTTCATATACTAGTATCCGGTACAAGTATCAAATTTTATTCAATATGGCGTATAATTCATGCCTTCATAAAGTAAAATTGAATTTTAAATCCAACGCCAAGTCTTTTTGGAGCTTCAATAAATTGAAACCAAAAATCAATGCTTTTTCAACTGCACTGAAATATGATAAAGTAGAATCAGATGATGAAATTACGATTTGCAATCTCTTTGCTAAATTTTTTCAATCTACGTACTCATCGACGGCCTATAATCGCAATGATTATCCTTTTCAAATACCTTCAGGAGTACTACGAATGGTAAGACAATATCCTTAGCAAATTAAGAAATATTAAAACATCATTTGGTGCGGGACCCGATGGTATTCCATCTTGCATTCTTAAAAATTGCTGCGAAGTTCTTGTTTCCCCAATCACGGTACTATTTAAAAAATCTTTAGCTCTTGATATTTTTCCTGAAGTTTGGAAACCTTCGTTTATAATTCGCTTGCATAAATCTGGTAGCAGATCTCTTTTATCGAATTAGAGGGGTATCGCTAAAATAAGTGCATTACCGAAGCTTTTCGAGCACATTTTAACTTTGCAAATTGCTCGTAGTATCAATCTATATATTACACCTCACCAGTATGGTTTTTTGCAAGGTAGGTCAACTGTAACAAATTTGTTGGAGTTCTCTACAATTAAAAAATTTCAAAATTGCTATCAAACTGATGTTATATACACTGATTTCAGCAAAGCTTTCGATGTTGTTAATCATGATTTGTTGCTATTAAAACTCCCTCTGATTGGGTTCCCAAGCCCACTGCTAGAATGGATTAGGTCCTATTTAAGTAACAGAACTCAGAGTGTTATATTTAAAGGTAAACGATCAAATGACCCAAACTGAGCTTTAATTCTCATATTTCTAAAATAGTAAATAAAGCCAACAGTGTTTTCGGCTTCATAAAACGGTGGTCCAAAGAATTTTCTGATCTTAATATAACGAAATTATTATTCACATCGCTCGTACGACCGATTTTGGAGTATGGCTCCGTTATTTTGAGTCCTCAATATGAATGCCATATAAAAACTGTTTCTTATCTTTGCCTTACGAATTGTTCCGCAGAACAATGCTTAATGCTTGTTTTATCTTAAAACTAATAAATGACAATATTTATAGTGAATTCCTATTGAGTAATGTTTATTTCAATGTGCCTCATCGCCCAGCAAAGCAATTTGAATTTTTTTACCTGAGTCATCACAGAACTAACTACATGCTTCCACAGCCACTTCGACACTCTTGTAGTGACTTTAATATGGTTTGTAATGTAATCAATCTCAATGCTGCTACTTGTCACAGATTGCTACTTTGCTATTTTCTTTAAGCGTCCATTGTGCATGCGTTCTTTTGAATTTGAGCATCTACAGTCCATAACCGTATTAACTCTGTACATCGCTTGACTGCGGTATTATTTCCAGCCTACAAGAAATTCAACGATCATTATGACATGAATTGCCATCTAATAAATTAGTTGATGATGTAACGATGCATCATGTCAGCTTCGACAAAGCGTTTTATCTAACGTTGTGGCCATAGCGCTCCTTCCTGTGCTCTCCGTCGAGATAGTGGTTGCAATGTATAGCGTCCTTCTAGCGCTAGGGTAGTTCGCGAGCACCATTCTCTGCTCTAGTTTCTGGGCAAAGAGTTTAGAAGAGCAATCACTGTCATTCCTAATCACTGTTCTCCTAATTCTCTGCGTTAAAATCGGAAGGACAACGTGAATGTACAACTTTACCCAGGGTATAAAAACAAGCACAATTCGCTCAAAGCTCGATTATTAATTTATATTTCTATACAACGATTGCTATTGCGCAGCAAAATATATTCACAAAACTTGCTTAGAGCTCATGCATTCTTTGCTTCGTATGCAACAAATAATTCGCTTAAAGCTCGTGCATTCGTTGCTATTACGTTCATGTAAAAAAGTAACAAAATTATAATTAATTTAGTACAAAACATTCACATTCAAGGGTATTGATTAGAACTGTCGATGGTCGTCTTGCTACCAGTTCTCTTTGAAATTAGTTTTTAAGTATACATATTTCCACATTATTTTAAAATGTTATGAATTTTTTTTGTCGGTAAATGCCAATCCGAGGAACTATTGCATATTTTTGATGCATAGTATATCGATCGAAAAAGAAATACATATTCCGTTCTCGGCAATAGTATTGCAAATAAACTTATGCTAGAAATTTAATTTATTTAAGTAGGCAGCAAATTATTTATAAGCGATATAAGATTTTGTAAGCCAAACAAATAATTTGTATCAAGCGTTTTTTCATCGTTTGGAAACACATGAGCAAAATCAATCATTTTGACTTTTATCCAATTTGTTGTTTCCAAAATATCATCCTTCAAATGTAGCTAAAAAAGCAAAAATTTAAAATGACTTCAAAAACTTGTACTTAATAAAAAGAAGTTACCTCGTAGCAACATTGCTTATCAAAATCTTTTGTATGCCCAGTGCAGCTGTAAGTAAAATAAATTACTAAGTTTAAAGTTTAAAGGCTTTATCCAAAGGAGAAAAAATTGTAAATCGAATCAAAATTGTTTTACTAGCAATGTGATTTTCACCGAGGGTTTAATATAGAATAAAAAGGTGCCGCAGCGACGTGATTAGCCGGCACGCAACTACGATCAAAAAATTGGCATGACAAATGTTCACCCGATTTAAAGGAAATTTAACGGGGATTCAAAAAAAAAAAAAAAAAATATGTAAAAGGGTATGTTAATAGGACCCTTTTCATACAAAAATGGCCGCCAAAAAGTAGGGAAACAAATTTAAAATTTCAATATCAAAGGTCCAGAACTTTGCAATATCCTTCTAAGTCCTATAAACCAAAACCTTTTGTAGAAAACTCTTACAATTAGCTAAACGTTTCCTATTAAAAAGCTTCCTCTAAAACTTTAGGGTGACCCAAGAAATTTTTTTTTTTTTTTTTTGTTAATCAAGCTACAAAATCACTTTATAACTCCTCAAGGGTGCATTTTGAACCCCCCAGGAGAAAGTTTTTTAGTCTAGGCCTCCTCTATCACCTCCCAGAAGCTTCGCTACTTTATTGTCTACACCCTACATAAAGTGTTTACGGGGAAATTATCTATTTCAAAACATAACCACATTAATGAATATGGGTGTGTTGAGAAAAAGTAAAAAAGTTAAGAAAAAATTATTAAAAAATAACATCAGACTTGGGGGTTTTGCATTAGATTTCATTTTTCACTAAACTTAGTGCTAGTGAAAAAATATTCACTATCAAGGAATTTATTTAGTGTTAGTGCAAAATCTTTTACTATCAAAAAATTCATTAAATGGTAATGAAATAGTTTTTCATTATCACTAAATTTAGTTAAAAGTTATAAATAATATTTCCACTAAATTTAGTGATAGTGAAAATTCATTCACTATCAAAAAATTGATTTAGTGGTAATGGCAAATTTTCCATTATCACTAAATCTATTGAAAGTGAAAATTTGTTCCATTGAATTTAATGAAACATTTCATGAAAATTTTCAATAAATGTTGCAATAAATTTAATGAAACATTTTCACTTTCATTAAATTTAATGAAACTTTAATGGAAATTTTCATTAATGTTTCATTAAATCCAATGGAACAAATTTTCACTATCACTAATTTTAATGAAACTTTAATGGAAATCTTCATTAATGTTTCATTAAATTCAATGAAATAAATGTTCACTTTCAATAACTTCAGTGATTTTTTTATTGGAAATTTCAATTCAATTAAGACAAAATGTGCCGTGCTAGGTTAAAATATTTTGATATCTTTCAATTTTTCCTTCGAGATCTTGTTCGAGACGATTGCGTGAACATTAATCCTACTTGTACTTAAAAAAGCTTACGATAGCTGTTTTAAGCATTCAGTTGACAAAAGGCAGAAATTATTTGGGTCTGAAGACTGAAGAACTTCAATTCTAGTGAAGGTGTTGTACTGAAAGAATGAAGTACTTGTTTCTATCAAATATAAAATGTTTTACATAATATTTATTTCATGACATTTGGAAAAAGAATTTTAAATTTATTTTTAAATACGAGCAACTTAATAGCTAAAAAATGGATTTTTAAGCGACGACAGTTTGAAGGATCCTTCCTGTTCCCTCCCAAAAAAATCCCGGAAGCAAAGATTTCAAGAAATATCAATGTAAGACAGATATTATTATTTTTAGAGATTTAGCTGACGATAGCTCTTCTTCGTCCTGCAGCAAGTTAGACGCAGTGAAAGGTGCAAACCAATTATTATTTGAAAACTTCTATAAAATTGTAGAAAAGGTGAACTCAAACGAGAGTTTTTCGGGTAAAAACTTGCAAAACTTTGGAGTATACGAACAGCCTGGATTTTAATGAAAAATTCTATTACAAGTTTCATTAAAAGCTTCAATTAATTTATTGATAGTCAAAATTTGTTTCATTGGATTTAATGAAACTTTAATGAAAATTTTCTTTAGAATTTCATTAAATTTAGTGATAGTAAAATTTTGTTTCATTGAATTTAATGAAACTTTAATGAAAATTTTCTTTAGAAGTTTCATTAGAAGTTTCATTAAATTTAGTGATAGTAAAACTTTGTTTCATTGAATTTAATGAAACTTTAATGAAAATTTTCACTAATGTTCCATTAAATTTAATGAAACAAATTTTCATTATCACTTAATTTAGTGAAATTTTTATTGGATATTTTCATTAAATTTTAATGATAGTGCAAAACTTTTCACCATCATTTAATGAATTGTTGGATATTGAAAAATTTTTCATTACCATCAAATGAATTTTTTCATAGTGAAAAAATTTCCACTATCACTAAATTTAATAGAGAAAATTTTCACTATCTCTAATTAGATTTAGTGGTAGTGGAAAAAGCTTCACTATCAAACTATTCATTGAACATTAGTGAAAAGCTCAATGAACTAAAAAATTTAGTGCATTACCCCCAAGTCTGATTAATATTTTTAAAATTTTTATTATTTGGGTATTTAATAAGTTGTGTTCTTGATTTAAAGCTTAATAGCTTAGAACACTAATAGCTGTAGTAGCTTAAGTCTATTGTTAATTTACTTAGTCCAATTTGAAATATTAAATTATACATATTTGATAATTTTCAGTAGAGAATCATTAAAAAATTATAAAAAAAATCTATTTTTCAAATGTAAAGCTTTCGTGGAATATCTCATATGTTCGGTACAGCAACACAACAGCCTTCCATATAGATTCTCATACTTTGTTTCACTATTTCGGTGTTATTTAATAACAAACATTTTAGGTTAGATTTACAACTTTTATTTTGAATTAAACTTGGGACAAACCATTTTTCTTTTGAAGGTAATATTCCACAATCATAAGCAATTAATATTGAGCTAGCATATAACTTAAATGCAGTTTGTCGTTTAAAACAGTTTTCAATGTCTTTAAGGTAGGCCAAAATTTTTAATACCAAAGGAGGATACGGTATTTTTTTAGAATGAAAAAATAGTTCGAATACTCCCTGAACATTTTCCGGATGCAATTGCTTTCCGAAGTCTTTTCCATAACGCAATGGTTTTTTTGACTCAAAAGAATATACTTGGAAGCCAGGTATACAGAACCCGAGTGACTGCTTGCATTTACTGTATTTTTCTTCCTCAAGTGTACGTTTTTTGGATGTCGCCAAAGGGTCCCATGTTTGTCTACCTATTTTAACATCCATCACACAAGGTTGGCTCATAGCAGCGGTCATATTTTCCAATTTCAAAAATTTTTGCTGAATTAAAGAAAAAATATTTTTTGGTTAGTGTAAATATGGATATTAGGGCATTTTAATTTGTATGGAGTGAAGAAAATTATAATCACGTAAAATTAAGAAACTCAACAAAAAAAAAAAAAAAACAAAAAAACTCAACAAAATTGCTCAACGAATTTACAATAATAACTATCGTCGGCGTTGCGTTTCCTGATAGAGATTTTCTATCCCACCATCACCCGCAGTACTATCCGGTGTAGGTGCTAGAAGCGCATCTACTGCCACAACTCCAAAAGCATCTCCACATGCATGTTTTCCGCTAGAACCATAGCAACACTACAGCCCTGGCTGAAATTATGTCGGCTATCACAAAAGGGTTAAATTGCAAAGAATTGGAATGATATTAAAGATTTAATGAAAAAAGCACATGTACTTTGCAAAAAATCAAATTTTTTGTATAATTGTTACATGATCCCTAACGTTATTCTACAAAAGATGATGAGAAGTTGTCCAGAGCCTCTTGAAAATGTTAATGTGGTGTATAGTGGCTGATCTAGTGACTAAAAAAATGCGAGATGAATTACATTCCGTCGGCCTAATTCTAATACGACGCAAGTCACAATTCGGAAAAATTAAGTTTATTAGCGATTTTGGCAGATGGATCAAAACAACATATATGCTCTTTTCTAGTTTTTAAAGTTTCTATGACAAAAAAAAAAAAAAAGTAGAGCGTTTGAAACAATACATCATGCCTCAAATGTTAACGGTTTTTTGCTATTTGCGGTCCATCGATTTTTTTCTACTTAGTCTTAAACTCTTTAGAATTTAATATGCTTTCATAACACGTGTGAGATATTTAGAAGAAAAGGTTACTTTCGTTAGAACGTAGATTTTTTCTTTCTATGAAATTTTGTTTTTCTTCGCCTCTGAAATAGTAGACAATTTTGACTTACTTTGTATTAGAATTAGACCGACGATATGCCATGGTTTATCTATAACCAAAATCAACTTGGGGGTGGTTTCATTAAATTACTACAATATTGTGATGTAGGACAGCTCTTATGCCATCTTTTGCACAGTCGATAAAATATGCGGCCTCCTACTTCTGCTTGAGTGCAACAAAAAGGTTTCGAATGTCGCAGCAAAAAGTGTAATATTCTATTTGATTGAAAAACTATTTGGCCTCATCGCCGCACCAAGCCAAGCACCTCCCAATTACTTCTGCTAAAATATATGTAGACATCTTGTTTAAGCTTAAGTGTATTATATCTTGTACCCGCTTTTTATTTATCAAATGCTCAAGTTCAGTGTCGTGTGTAAATGTCTTGACAGAACTAGTATTTGAAAGAAAAACAATAAAACATACTGAGCTGAGCCGTTTTGTTTTCTGTGCTTCAGTTCAGTTTAGTGTATATGGGCATATCCGAAAATAATCTTCCCTTATTAAACCCAGGTTTTCAGCATTTTTTATTTTTTTTTTTTCGTATTCTATAACCAAACGTGATGGAATATATTTCTAGACGTATAAAATGAAATTCCCAATAGGTGAAGAAAAAAAATTTTCGACATTAGAGGATATCAGAAGGTCGTTTTATGCGAAAATTTTGCTGTTTTCGCTTTTTACTCGGCATGGGGAGCGTAAATTAAAATAATAAAAATAAAAATCATGCACAAAATCGAATTATCAAGGAATTTGCTTGAATTTTTTCAGAATTTTTGGACCTGTTATATGGCCGTAAGGGGCTGTTCATAAATTACGTCACACGAATTTCACGATTTTCGGACCCCTCACCTCCCCCAGGTCACACTCTGTCGCATTTTCATTGAACCTCTCCCCACCCTCTGACCTTTTCTACCTTAAAATGAATTAAACGATTTTTTTTTTCTTAGTTTTAGATTTACTTACACATTCTATTTTCAGCACGTCAACTATTTTGTCTCAATCTTGCTTGATTTTTGTGGACAAAATGGGGCTTATTGTAAATCAATATTACCGGGGAATTTTTCTCAAACTACAAAAGAGAATGCACGGCAGTCTGCGAAAAATTTCCTGGTAATATTGATTCACGGTAACCCCCAATATTTCACACTTTGTCACAAATTTGTGAACCCCTCCACTCCTCTTAAGGTTTGACGTAATTTATGAACAGCCCCTAATGAGCGATTAAAACTTTTACTTGAGAATATTCGAAAAGTAAATAAATAAATAACTAAATAAAAGGTGTTTCGTAACATGTTTATCTACTATTTCTGAAATGTGTGCTCTCCCGATTTTCTCGAAATTTTAAAGTACAACGACCGCAACGAGCGATTTAGAATTTTTAACCCTTTTCCTCACCCTTTTCCTGTGCCACATACGATTTTTCTGAATTTTACTTGAGAATATTCGGAAAGGTGCATCGAAGTATATCTACTACTACTGAAATGTGTGCTCTTAATTTTCCCGAAATATTCAGGTTAAACGACCTCCTGACAGCCCCTCATGTCGAAATTTTCTCATCTATTGGGAATTTTCATTTACGCGTTAAGGAATATATTCCACCACATCTATGTTGTAAATATATAAAAATGGTGTGTAACATGTGAGGGACCTCATCACGCTCCAACTAGCTGTCAGAAAAACATGATAAATATTCCAAATTAAAAGATTTCCGAAGATCACCCGAAGGCTTTATAGTCAAAACGAAGAATATCTAGGCATACTTGAGGAAAAACATCTAAGGCGGACTATCAACTATCCTTATCTGATAGTTTTCCGGGATACCCTAAGGTTTCCTAAGGTCACCCGAAGGCTTCATAGTAAAAGCGAAAAACATCTAGGTACACATGAGGAAAAACATTTTTAGCGGACTATCAACAAGCCCTACCTGAAATGTTTCTGGGAAACCCGAAGGTTTCCGAAGGTCACCCGAAATCTTTATAGTCAAAACGAAGGTATATTCGAGGAAAAACATCTATGGCGGACTATAAACAAGCCTTAACTAAAAGTTTTCGGGGAAACCCAAAGGTTTCCGAAGGTCACCCGAAGGGTTCATGTTACAACGAATAATATTTAGGTATACTAGAGAAAAAATATCTATCATCAACAAGTGTTTAATTTTTCTTTACGCTTCGGGTGTTTCAGATGTCGGCAAATTTTCGAACATCTGTAGCGAATTTTGTTTCTGTCTATGCCCATGTTTCTAGCTTTAGGCCTCAAATAATGACTCTGTTTGAAACCTAGGTGTGTGCGGATGCAGATCCGCTTGATTTTCATATACCTGGGTATTACTTATTGTCATTGTTCTCTGCCCATAGGGGTCTCGTCCTTTATATTCGCAGCGATGTTGCGTACCAGTGCCAGCAGCAATTAAACACGACGGACGCCGAATTTAGCTCCATGTGGGTAAAGTTCAAAGTCTAGGCGCACATCCTAAATAAAAGGTGTTTCGTAACATGTTTATCTACTATTTCTGAAATGTGTGCTCTCCCGATTTTCTCGAAATTTTAAAGTACAACGACCGCAACGAGCGATTTAGAATTTTTAACCCTTTTCCTCACCCTTTTCCTGTGCCACATACGATTTTTCTGAATTTTACTTGAGAATATTCGGAAAGGTGCATCGAAGTATATCTACTACTACTGAAATGTGTGCTCTTAATTTTCCCGAAATATTCAGGTTAAACGACCTCCTGACAGCCCCTCATGTCGAAATTTTCTCATCTATTGGGAATTTTCATTTACGCGTTAAGGAATATATTCCACCACATCTATGTTGTAAATATATAAAAATGGTGTGTAACATGTGAGGGACCTCATCACGCTCCAACTAGCTGTCAGAAAAACATGATAAATATTCCAAATTAAAAGATTTCCGAAGATCACCCGAAGGCTTTATAGTCAAAACGAAGAATATCTAGGCATACTTGAGGAAAAACATCTAAGGCGGACTATCAACTATCCTTATCTGATAGTTTTCCGGGATACCCTAAGGTTTCCTAAGGTCACCCGAAGGCTTCATAGTAAAAGCGAAAAACATCTAGGTACACATGAGGAAAAACATTTTTAGCGGACTATCAACAAGCCCTACCTGAAATGTTTCTGGGAAACCCGAAGGTTTCCGAAGGTCACCCGAAATCTTTATAGTCAAAACGAAGGTATATTCGAGGAAAAACATCTATGGCGGACTATAAACAAGCCTTAACTAAAAGTTTTCGGGGAAACCCAAAGGTTTCCGAAGGTCACCCGAAGGGTTCATGTTACAACGAATAATATTTAGGTATACTAGAGAAAAAATATCTATCATCAACAAGTGTTTAATTTTTCTTTACGCTTCGGGTGTTTCAGATGTCGGCAAATTTTCGAACATCTGTAGCGAATTTTGTTTCTGTCTATGCCCATGTTTCTAGCTTTAGGCCTCAAATAATGACTCTGTTTGAAACCTAGGTGTGTGCGGATGCAGATCCGCTTGATTTTCATATACCTGGGTATTACTTATTGTCATTGTTCTCTGCCCATAGGGGTCTCGTCCTTTATATTCGCAGCGATGTTGCGTACCAGTGCCAGCAGCAATTAAACACGACGGACGCCGAATTTAGCTCCATGTGGGTAAAGTTCAAAGTCTAGGCGCACATCCTAAATAAAAGGTGTTTCGTAACATGTTTATCTACTATTTCTGAAATGTGTGCTCTCCCGATTTTCTCGAAATTTTAAAGTACAACGACCGCAACGAGCGATTTAGAATTTTTAACCCTTTTCCTCACCCTTTTCCTGTGCCACATACGATTTTTCTGAATTTTACTTGAGAATATTCGGAAAGGTGCATCGAAGTATATCTACTACTACTGAAATGTGTGCTCTTAATTTTCCCGAAATATTCAGGTTAAACGACCTCCTGACAGCCCCTCATGTCGAAATTTTCTCATCTATTGGGAATTTTCATTTACGCGTTAAGGAATATATTCCACCACATCTATGTTGTAAATATATAAAAATGGTGTGTAACATGTGAGGGACCTCATCACGCTCCAACTAGCTGTCAGAAAAACATGATAAATATTCCAAATTAAAAGATTTCCGAAGATCACCCGAAGGCTTTATAGTCAAAACGAAGAATATCTAGGCATACTTGAGGAAAAACATCTAAGGCGGACTATCAACTATCCTTATCTGATAGTTTTCCGGGATACCCTAAGGTTTCCTAAGGTCACCCGAAGGCTTCATAGTAAAAGCGAAAAACATCTAGGTACACATGAGGAAAAACATTTTTAGCGGACTATCAACAAGCCCTACCTGAAATGTTTCTGGGAAACCCGAAGGTTTCCGAAGGTCACCCGAAATCTTTATAGTCAAAACGAAGGTATATTCGAGGAAAAACATCTATGGCGGACTATAAACAAGCCTTAACTAAAAGTTTTCGGGGAAACCCAAAGGTTTCCGAAGGTCACCCGAAGGGTTCATGTTACAACGAATAATATTTAGGTATACTAGAGAAAAAATATCTATCATCAACAAGTGTTTAATTTTTCTTTACGCTTCGGGTGTTTCAGATGTCGGCAAATTTTCGAACATCTGTAGCGAATTTTGTTTCTGTCTATGCCCATGTTTCTAGCTTTAGGCCTCAAATAATGACTCTGTTTGAAACCTAGGTGTGTGCGGATGCAGATCCGCTTGATTTTCATATACCTGGGTATTACTTATTGTCATTGTTCTCTGCCCATAGGGGTCTCGTCCTTTATATTCGCAGCGATGTTGCGTACCAGTGCCAGCAGCAATTAAACACGACGGACGCCGAATTTAGCTCCATGTGGGTAAAGTTCAAAGTCTAGGCGCACATCCTAAATAAAAGGTGTTTCGTAACATGTTTATCTACTATTTCTGAAATGTGTGCTCTCCCGATTTTCTCGAAATTTTAAAGTACAACGACCGCAACGAGCGATTTAGAATTTTTAACCCTTTTCCTCACCCTTTTCCTGTGCCACATACGATTTTTCTGAATTTTACTTGAGAATATTCGGAAAGGTGCATCGAAGTATATCTACTACTACTGAAATGTGTGCTCTTAATTTTCCCGAAATATTCAGGTTAAACGACCTCCTGACAGCCCCTCATGTCGAAATTTTCTCATCTATTGGGAATTTTCATTTACGCGTTAAGGAATATATTCCACCACATCTATGTTGTAAATATATAAAAATGGTGTGTAACATGTGAGGGACCTCATCACGCTCCAACTAGCTGTCAGAAAAACATGATAAATATTCCAAATTAAAAGATTTCCGAAGATCACCCGAAGGCTTTATAGTCAAAACGAAGAATATCTAGGCATACTTGAGGAAAAACATCTAAGGCGGACTATCAACTATCCTTATCTGATAGTTTTCCGGGATACCCTAAGGTTTCCTAAGGTCACCCGAAGGCTTCATAGTAAAAGCGAAAAACATCTAGGTACACATGAGGAAAAACATTTTTAGCGGACTATCAACAAGCCCTACCTGAAATGTTTCTGGGAAACCCGAAGGTTTCCGAAGGTCACCCGAAATCTTTATAGTCAAAACGAAGGTATATTCGAGGAAAAACATCTATGGCGGACTATAAACAAGCCTTAACTAAAAGTTTTCGGGGAAACCCAAAGGTTTCCGAAGGTCACCCGAAGGGTTCATGTTACAACGAATAATATTTAGGTATACTAGAGAAAAAATATCTATCATCAACAAGTGTTTAATTTTTCTTTACGCTTCGGGTGTTTCAGATGTCGGCAAATTTTCGAACATCTGTAGCGAATTTTGTTTCTGTCTATGCCCATGTTTCTAGCTTTAGGCCTCAAATAATGACTCTGTTTGAAACCTAGGTGTGTGCGGATGCAGATCCGCTTGATTTTCATATACCTGGGTATTACTTATTGTCATTGTTCTCTGCCCATAGGGGTCTCGTCCTTTATATTCGCAGCGATGTTGCGTACCAGTGCCAGCAGCAATTAAACACGACGGACGCCGAATTTAGCTCCATGTGGGTAAAGTTCAAAGTCTAGGCGCACATCCTAAATAAAAGGTGTTTCGTAACATGTTTATCTACTATTTCTGAAATGTGTGCTCTCCCGATTTTCTCGAAATTTTAAAGTACAACGACCGCAACGAGCGATTTAGAATTTTTAACCCTTTTCCTCACCCTTTTCCTGTGCCACATACGATTTTTCTGAATTTTACTTGAGAATATTCGGAAAGGTGCATCGAAGTATATCTACTACTACTGAAATGTGTGCTCTTAATTTTCCCGAAATATTCAGGTTAAACGACCTCCTGACAGCCCCTCATGTCGA
This sequence comes from Calliopum simillimum, assembly GCA_951812925.1. Taxonomy (NCBI): domain Eukaryota; kingdom Metazoa; phylum Arthropoda; class Insecta; order Diptera; family Lauxaniidae; genus Calliopum; species Calliopum simillimum. Next base: position 52,027,956 of record OX638370.1, on the reverse strand, counting down.
AATTTTCTCATCTATTGGGAATTTTCATTTACGCGTTAAGGAATATATTCCACCACATCTATGTTGTAAATATATAAAAATGGTGTGTAACATGTGAGGGACCTCATCACGCTCCAACTAGCTGTCAGAAAAACATGATAAATATTCCAAATTAAAAGATTTCCGAAGATCACCCGAAGGCTTTATAGTCAAAACGAAGAATATCTAGGCATACTTGAGGAAAAACATCTAAGGCGGACTATCAACTATCCTTATCTGATAGTTTTCCGGGATACCCTAAGGTTTCCTAAGGTCACCCGAAGGCTTCATAGTAAAAGCGAAAAACATCTAGGTACACATGAGGAAAAACATTTTTAGCGGACTATCAACAAGCCCTACCTGAAATGTTTCTGGGAAACCCGAAGGTTTCCGAAGGTCACCCGAAATCTTTATAGTCAAAACGAAGGTATATTCGAGGAAAAACATCTATGGCGGACTATAAACAAGCCTTAACTAAAAGTTTTCGGGGAAACCCAAAGGTTTCCGAAGGTCACCCGAAGGGTTCATGTTACAACGAATAATATTTAGGTATACTAGAGAAAAAATATCTATCATCAACAAGTGTTTAATTTTTCTTTACGCTTCGGGTGTTTCAGATGTCGGCAAATTTTCGAACATCTGTAGCGAATTTTGTTTCTGTCTATGCCCATGTTTCTAGCTTTAGGCCTCAAATAATGACTCTGTTTGAAACCTAGGTGTGTGCGGATGCAGATCCGCTTGATTTTCATATACCTGGGTATTACTTATTGTCATTGTTCTCTGCCCATAGGGGTCTCGTCCTTTATATTCGCAGCGATGTTGCGTACCAGTGCCAGCAGCAATTAAACACGACGGACGCCGAATTTAGCTCCATGTGGGTAAAGTTCAAAGTCTAGGCGCACATCCTAAATAAAAGGTGTTTCGTAACATGTTTATCTACTATTTCTGAAATGTGTGCTCTCCCGATTTTCTCGAAATTTTAAAGTACAACGACCGCAACGAGCGATTTAGAATTTTTAACCCTTTTCCTCACCCTTTTCCTGTGCCACATACGATTTTTCTGAATTTTACTTGAGAATATTCGGAAAGGTGCATCGAAGTATATCTACTACTACTGAAATGTGTGCTCTTAATTTTCCCGAAATATTCAGGTTAAACGACCTCCTGACAGCCCCTCATGTCGAAATTTTCTCATCTATTGGGAATTTTCATTTACGCGTTAAGGAATATATTCCACCACATCTATGTTGTAAATATATAAAAATGGTGTGTAACATGTGAGGGACCTCATCACGCTCCAACTAGCTGTCAGAAAAACATGATAAATATTCCAAATTAAAAGATTTCCGAAGATCACCCGAAGGCTTTATAGTCAAAACGAAGAATATCTAGGCATACTTGAGGAAAAACATCTAAGGCGGACTATCAACTATCCTTATCTGATAGTTTTCCGGGATACCCTAAGGTTTCCTAAGGTCACCCGAAGGCTTCATAGTAAAAGCGAAAAACATCTAGGTACACATGAGGAAAAACATTTTTAGCGGACTATCAACAAGCCCTACCTGAAATGTTTCTGGGAAACCCGAAGGTTTCCGAAGGTCACCCGAAATCTTTATAGTCAAAACGAAGGTATATTCGAGGAAAAACATCTATGGCGGACTATAAACAAGCCTTAACTAAAAGTTTTCGGGGAAACCCAAAGGTTTCCGAAGGTCACCCGAAGGGTTCATGTTACAACGAATAATATTTAGGTATACTAGAGAAAAAATATCTATCATCAACAAGTGTTTAATTTTTCTTTACGCTTCGGGTGTTTCAGATGTCGGCAAATTTTCGAACATCTGTAGCGAATTTTGTTTCTGTCTATGCCCATGTTTCTAGCTTTAGGCCTCAAATAATGACTCTGTTTGAAACCTAGGTGTGTGCGGATGCAGATCCGCTTGATTTTCATATACCTGGGTATTACTTATTGTCATTGTTCTCTGCCCATAGGGGTCTCGTCCTTTATATTCGCAGCGATGTTGCGTACCAGTGCCAGCAGCAATTAAACACGACGGACGCCGAATTTAGCTCCATGTGGGTAAAGTTCAAAGTCTAGGCGCACATCCTAAATAAAAGGTGTTTCGTAACATGTTTATCTACTATTTCTGAAATGTGTGCTCTCCCGATTTTCTCGAAATTTTAAAGTACAACGACCGCAACGAGCGATTTAGAATTTTTAACCCTTTTCCTCACCCTTTTCCTGTGCCACATACGATTTTTCTGAATTTTACTTGAGAATATTCGGAAAGGTGCATCGAAGTATATCTACTACTACTGAAATGTGTGCTCTTAATTTTCCCGAAATATTCAGGTTAAACGACCTCCTGACAGCCCCTCATGTCGAAATTTTCTCATCTATTGGGAATTTTCATTTACGCGTTAAGGAATATATTCCACCACATCTATGTTGTAAATATATAAAAATGGTGTGTAACATGTGAGGGACCTCATCACGCTCCAACTAGCTGTCAGAAAAACATGATAAATATTCCAAATTAAAAGATTTCCGAAGATCACCCGAAGGCTTTATAGTCAAAACGAAGAATATCTAGGCATACTTGAGGAAAAACATCTAAGGCGGACTATCAACTATCCTTATCTGATAGTTTTCCGGGATACCCTAAGGTTTCCTAAGGTCACCCGAAGGCTTCATAGTAAAAGCGAAAAACATCTAGGTACACATGAGGAAAAACATTTTTAGCGGACTATCAACAAGCCCTACCTGAAATGTTTCTGGGAAACCCGAAGGTTTCCGAAGGTCACCCGAAATCTTTATAGTCAAAACGAAGGTATATTCGAGGAAAAACATCTATGGCGGACTATAAACAAGCCTTAACTAAAAGTTTTCGGGGAAACCCAAAGGTTTCCGAAGGTCACCCGAAGGGTTCATGTTACAACGAATAATATTTAGGTATACTAGAGAAAAAATATCTATCATCAACAAGTGTTTAATTTTTCTTTACGCTTCGGGTGTTTCAGATGTCGGCAAATTTTCGAACATCTGTAGCGAATTTTGTTTCTGTCTATGCCCATGTTTCTAGCTTTAGGCCTCAAATAATGACTCTGTTTGAAACCTAGGTGTGTGCGGATGCAGATCCGCTTGATTTTCATATACCTGGGTATTACTTATTGTCATTGTTCTCTGCCCATAGGGGTCTCGTCCTTTATATTCGCAGCGATGTTGCGTACCAGTGCCAGCAGCAATTAAACACGACGGACGCCGAATTTAGCTCCATGTGGGTAAAGTTCAAAGTCTAGGCGCACATCCTAAATAAAAGGTGTTTCGTAACATGTTTATCTACTATTTCTGAAATGTGTGCTCTCCCGATTTTCTCGAAATTTTAAAGTACAACGACCGCAACGAGCGATTTAGAATTTTTAACCCTTTTCCTCACCCTTTTCCTGTGCCACATACGATTTTTCTGAATTTTACTTGAGAATATTCGGAAAGGTGCATCGAAGTATATCTACTACTACTGAAATGTGTGCTCTTAATTTTCCCGAAATATTCAGGTTAAACGACCTCCTGACAGCCCCTCATGTCGAAATTTTCTCATCTATTGGGAATTTTCATTTACGCGTTAAGGAATATATTCCACCACATCTATGTTGTAAATATATAAAAATGGTGTGTAACATGTGAGGGACCTCATCACGCTCCAACTAGCTGTCAGAAAAACATGATAAATATTCCAAATTAAAAGATTTCCGAAGATCACCCGAAGGCTTTATAGTCAAAACGAAGAATATCTAGGCATACTTGAGGAAAAACATCTAAGGCGGACTATCAACTATCCTTATCTGATAGTTTTCCGGGATACCCTAAGGTTTCCTAAGGTCACCCGAAGGCTTCATAGTAAAAGCGAAAAACATCTAGGTACACATGAGGAAAAACATTTTTAGCGGACTATCAACAAGCCCTACCTGAAATGTTTCTGGGAAACCCGAAGGTTTCCGAAGGTCACCCGAAATCTTTATAGTCAAAACGAAGGTATATTCGAGGAAAAACATCTATGGCGGACTATAAACAAGCCTTAACTAAAAGTTTTCGGGGAAACCCAAAGGTTTCCGAAGGTCACCCGAAGGGTTCATGTTACAACGAATAATATTTAGGTATACTAGAGAAAAAATATCTATCATCAACAAGTGTTTAATTTTTCTTTACGCTTCGGGTGTTTCAGATGTCGGCAAATTTTCGAACATCTGTAGCGAATTTTGTTTCTGTCTATGCCCATGTTTCTAGCTTTAGGCCTCAAATAATGACTCTGTTTGAAACCTAGGTGTGTGCGGATGCAGATCCGCTTGATTTTCATATACCTGGGTATTACTTATTGTCATTGTTCTCTGCCCATAGGGGTCTCGTCCTTTATATTCGCAGCGATGTTGCGTACCAGTGCCAGCAGCAATTAAACACGACGGACGCCGAATTTAGCTCCATGTGGGTAAAGTTCAAAGTCTAGGCGCACATCCTACATTTTTGCTTCATTTATAGAAACCCTAATTTAGGGAGGAATCCCTTTTTTGAAAAAATTGACTTTCTCTCTGATTCGATTTCCCAAATTTTAGAGTCATATCCAGACAGTGAAATTATTGTTGCTGGGAATTTCAATGTCCATAACTCCTGATGGCTGCGTCATACCGGCCGAACAAATCCTGAAGGCCGTTATATTGAGCACTTTGCCGAGTCAAATCACTTAACTCAATTAGTGGATGACCCCAAATATATTCCTCGTATTGGGGGGCCTAAGTACTCTAGACCTTTTTCTGACGTCACATCATGAGAAATATAATGTGTCTGTTTTTGCACCTCTTGGTAATTCGGACCATTGCACCGTTCCCGCTGCTTTTCAATACATTAGTTTACACACTTTTTCGCCTTAAGCACCGAAACGGATGGTATGGCTTTATGATAAAGCAAATTGAGATGCGTTAAATAATTTTTATCGCAGTTTCAATTGGAAATTGTATTTCGCTGACATAAACGCCGCGGCACTAATGGTACAGGAAATTATTTTGTTGTGTATGAGGTCCTTCATACCTAATAAAAAAGTTAACATTAAACCAAAGGACCATTCTTGGTATAATGAGACTTGCAGGATTGCAGTCAGGTCCAAAGAGCAAGAGTTTCATAATTGGTGTTCCAATAGAAATGCTGATACTGAAAGACTTCGCAATGAGGCTAGAAATCGTGGCATTAGCCACGATTCAGCGCAGCATCTTCACGAGCTTGTTATGCGCAAAACAATCCTTTTACTACCGAAATGAAGTAAAATCTTTTGGTCATTTGTTAAGAGAGTGAAGAATCAGTCTTCATCGTCTATTCCAACTCTCTTAACGAACGAACAATTCTTCACTGATCCTGTTGATAAAGCAAATCTCTTGGCTAGCATTTTTTCCAAGAATGCTACTCTTCCTGATAGGATTCACTTTCGAACTAGGGCAGTGAAGAGGGTCCTTGCAAATCTCAATGTTAACAAAGCGTCAGGGCAGGATGGCATATCAGCCCATGTTTTGAAAAAGTGTGCATCAACACTGGCTCGTCAATTACAGAATCTATTTAGCATTTCCTACACTTGTGGTGAATTTCCATCATGTTGGAAGGTTGCTAATGTTCAACCAGTTCCCAAAAAAGGCGAGGCTACCAACCCTACTAATTATCGGAACATTGCAATATGGAAAGCGTTATAAACTTTTACTTTATCAATTATCTGGAGCGCAACGAAGTACTTAATGATTGCCAATATGGCTTCAGGAGAGCTCGCTCTACTAGTGACTTAATGGCGTTCGTCACTGAGAGGTGGAACCAATGTGTCCACCTTCTTGGTGAAAGTATGGTTGTTGCTCTAAATATATCTAAAGCTTTTGATCGTGTGTGGCAAAGCGCCCTCATAACAAAACTAATTGCAGTGGCCGCTCTATACGTGTTGTCGTAGACGGTTTCACATCTAACGAATACTCCATTAACGCCGGAGTTCCTCAGGGTTCGGTCCAATCCCCGTCTCTTTTTCTTGTTTTCATTGATAATCTTCAGTCATCGACGCTTCTTCTTTTTTCAACAAGAACACCACGTTTCTTCGCTCATCCAGTGTTTCTTATTCAAGGGTTGGAACCCAAGTATTTTTTCACTGGAGCTTAAGAAAGCAGCCTTGGCGGCACTCTATGATGTTTCGTCATATTCGCCGGCACCGTTCCATCTACACTCGCTTAATCCTAATATCTCAATGTTAAATTTGTGGAATTATCTTACGGCTTGATGTATTGTGCCTGTATCATTAAGAGTTCGGACATTCCAAGAGCCGATATGTGTTTGAGTTTTCATCGAAAGGATTTTAAAATTTTGACGAACCATATTAGTTCCAGTTATAAGTAGGAGAATCATTTCTAACTATGCATGTTTCTCGCACCTCTAAATCCGATGTGCATGCCGAGCCAAGTGGATTGACCACATTCTGGTGGAATGCTTTACTTTTCAAAAATGTCAAAAATTAAATTAAATAAACTTCCGTCAAACACTAATTTTTAAGAAATTCAATAAAGAATTCAAAAAAATTCAATAATTTTAAAAAACTAATGGATCTCGAATTGTGGAAAATGTTTTCACGCAGTAAACTTAGCCAGAGGAAAATAGTTGGCTAAAAATATTCAATATACATGTTCTATGTGGTCGTTGGCTTTGCCCCGTGTTTGGGCATGGATCTACCCAATGTAATTTTTAATTTTAGGAAGTATGTAAATTAGTGCTTTGTACCATGAAAAATCCACTATGACAAAAGTGAATACAAGTTGGTGATATCATGTTTGGTTCACGTGTATGACCTCGAGCAAGTTATTTAGGAGAATGTGTATGGACCATAAAATAAAACACCAAATAAGTACAATTTTTAAAAATTGATTGCATTTTAAATAAATCATAGTAATTCTGTAGAAGGAAGCTATAGCAAAATGTTCCCGGAAACTTATTTTGGAACTTTTAGTCTAGTAGATTTAGTAAAAAAGCCTTTAAACAAATCATAACAACTAAACAAATAGATCAGTCAAAGAAGAAATCTTTGATTTCCGCCTTTTTTGCATGCAATATCCGAAATTCGAACGGTTTTGACACTCGCATTCGTATTAAAGAGTTTAAAAAATCCGGAAAGGGAAAATGTGAATGCAAAAATTGAAATACGAAATGCGAAATTCGAATTATAAAGTAGTACTTGCTCGAATGCGAAGATGTTTGCACTCACATTCGAATTACATAGTTACCTCCCGGAGTCTTTCGCTCACGAAGCGGTGGTGACCGTTGTTCACAAAGCAAAACCGTCTATGGCCCTAGGCCCTGACGGAATCGCTATGTCATGCTGAAGAAGTTGCCTCCGTCGGCAATGCGCTGCCTAACTAAGATTTTCAACCTCAGCATCGGACTTACCCACATGTGGAAGAATGCTCGTGCAATCCCTATAATTGAACCGGGTAAACATGCAGACTTAGGCACTTCATATCGGCCCATTTCACGAAGGTGCTAGAGGTGCTTCTCCTGCCGCAACTTCAGCAGCACCTTAAACTCGCTGACCACCAACATGGTTTCAGACAGAACCACAGCACCACCACTACCCTGCACACCCCTTCTATGGGGTTTTCAGTAAACAAACTTCGCATAGGTGTATTAGGGTGGACTTTCGGAGTCATAGGGGAGTCATCTTGGACTTACTGAATGATTCCTGGGCCTATCCGCGAGGCTCTCAATGCCCTGTATCGGCACCTTACCAGGCTGTTGACTCACTGGCACTTAATAAAGTGCTCAATGCCGCCCTCCACTCATCTACCATAGTGAAAAATTACTTTCGAGGGAGGCAAGGAGCACACTTGCAAAACTTCGTTAGGGCTACTTCATCATCTTTATGAATTATAGAGCTTGAATCATTGAAGGATCGGTGACAATTATGCAGTAGCAGTCCGCACAACAGTATAAGTAGCCCACTTTCTTGGCGTCTCGGACTAACCTCGACCAGATTTCAAATTTTATTTTCACCCAAACTAGGGGACGAAAGAAATAATTTTTGTTGTTTCGAACAGATAATGATTTACATTAACTAGCTACCAACAAATCACGTGTCAAGTGGTTTTGAGGTGTGAGCTTACTGTTCTATGTTTTTGAGTAAAAACACCAACATAAAAACAAGGCAAAATGTATAGGTAAAAAAACCAAAAAAATTTTTGGTAGGTTGGTTTTCTATACGTTTCATCCATAACCTAGGTGAATTCGACTGAAGATTCCGTATGGTTATGGATGAAACGTATCGAAAACCAACCTACAAAAATTTTTTTGGTTTTTTTACCTATGCATTTCACCTTGTTTTTATGTTGGTGTTTTTACTCAAAAACATAAAACAGTAAACTCACACCACAAAACCACTTGACACGTGATTTGTTGGTAGCTAGTGAAAGAAATAATTATTTTTCTAATTTACAGGCCCGCAATGGGAGATTGTGGCCATAAATAGGTAAAATTTGAAAGTGCTATGAATTTAAAAATTTTTTACGCCAATCGTCAGATAATACTTAGTGACTCAAAAAAAAAAAAAAAAAACTATAAAATCTTAAAATTTTGCTTTGCTGGATAAACGCTCAAGTTAATTTGTTTATATTGTTTCTACTTTGATAAAAATAACCTATTTTTTTTTGTGAGATTTTATGTAAATTATAGTGATTTTTCAAATATTAACCCTTTAACTGTTTATGTCGAGTATACTCGTCGTGAAGATAAACAAAAATCGCATTCGTATTATTATTAAACGAATCAATTGTAATTTTTTTTTTCCTGAAAAAGGGCAAATAAAGATCTTTTAAAAAATGTACATTCTAGAATATTCGTTAGTCTGGCAACCTTATTTATTTTAATTCACAATAGCTGAAATAACAAATTCTGGGGAAGTACCGTTACAAAACGATTTTATGTGATATTTTTTTTACAATGCAATAAATTTTGTTTGTTGACATCGAATAAAAATATATATTTTTTAAAAAACCAACACGCAACTTTTGATCATAATTGCCATAATTTTATAGGCAGAAACATTTTACTCTGTTTATGTCGAGTATACTCGCCTTCGATGGAAAATAATTAAACAGTTAAAGGGTTAAAAAAAAAAATGGTAAAAATGGAAAAATTGACTTGAAAAATTGAACTTTGACATTAAAAAAAAATACATTTTCTGATTTTCATTATTTTTCAATATAATATGTGGCCAAGTATGCTTAATCGAAATGCAAAGTCTCTACTGCCTTTTTTGAGATCTTTTTTTCTATGAATTTTTTCCTGTTGCAGTTTTTGAGAAAACAAACTATTTTTATTTAGTTATATTCTTCAAACAGATTCATCAATTTTAAGCTTACAGTCTGCTTAAATTCGGAAGATGCTTTTTTTAACGAAAGGGTAACAGGTAAAAAGCATATTCCCCGCTTTTTAGCTCCTTGGAAATTGCTCTCTCTTTACTTGGACCTACCATAGCGAGGCATTTTACCAAATCTTATAATTTGCACCAAGTAGCGTTAGTAATATGACAAATTTTATTTTCGTAGGGCGTGGCACTGCCCATTTTTTCATAGAAAATTATTTTTCCAAATGCCCTTTGCATATGTACCAGATTTTGTCTATCTACGTCAAGCAGTTTCTGAGATATGATGAATCAGCATTCAGAGGGGCGTGGCACCGCCCATTATTTGTTCTAATTGTATTAGCATATGTACCCAATCATAACTAAGTGCGGCAAATATTGCCAGAGAAATAATGAATTTATTTTTTTGAGGGCGTGGCACCGCTCATTTGTCCGGTGAACATTATTTGTCCTGATAATTTTTACACATTTACCAAATCTAACTTATCTGCGTCAAAGAGTTTCGGTGATATGGTTAGTAAATTTTTTTGGGGGGCGTGGCACCGCCCACTTTTTTAGTATATAACTTAGCCTTTTTTGTACTAACACAATATAAAAACTTCTTTAAAAACGGTTACTTAGTTTCCGAGTTAATAAGGGACAAATACACAAACAAACAAAATCTAGTTTTTATAAAGTAGATTTTTGTTTATTCCTCATAACTTGAAAACTATAAAAGATAGCTCAGAATTTTTAACATTTTTGAAATCAGCGAGGTCAAGTTATTGGAAATTGGTACCTATTTTGAAAAAAAAATTCGGACCACGCCACAACTTTGTATGGGAGGTAGGCGTGTCCGTCGGCGGATTTTGTTCATATTCAAGGATTTTTTTTATTTTAATGTAAAAAATATCTGTACCGAATTTCAATAGCCTAGCTCTATTATTACTATATATGACCGCCGTTCCATACAAACCCTCCCATTGTGAGGCCTGGCGTTCAAGTCAACAGCAACAATAAAACAACTACCAACTCTACTTTTGATTTCAAAAAATTTTGAAATTTTTATAATAGCTTCGTTCGCGTTAAAAAAATTTTTAACAATTGTTAGCAAGAAAATTTCGGAGAGCAAGTAGAATTTACTCTTAGAAAAACAAACTAGTAAGGGTGTAACATTTGGCCTGGCCCAACATTAAATACCCTACGCTGCAGTATCTTGAAACTGTTGCTTTTATGGGAGGTGGCACGCCCTCTTCACCGAGTTCACCCAGTTTTTGCTCAGAGCTTGCATTTATAGTTCTTAGTATTTGAGGTTGCATTGTCGTGAAAAATACTCCTAAAGTTGCATTTTGAATATATGATATTTTCAATCTCACGAGCTAACTTTGAAGACGGAAGCAGTCACGGTGGTCTTGAACTGTCGATAGGTTTGATGAAAATGTGGAGAAAATTTGTGAATGGGGTTTCATTTGCATTAGTTAAGTGGTCTGAAAAATGCAAACCCCGAAATCGTAGCTGATCATCGCCGCGATATATCGCAAAAATACACATCCCATATAAAATAAAAGAAATTCAGAAAAAAAACGCAACAAACATATATAAAAATATTTATTTTAATGTATAATAATAATAATAGCTCCAAAATATAGCAAAAACGGTATTTTTTCCTTGTTTAGGCTAATATATCTCAAAAACCGTATGAGATACAGCAATTCTAATTCGGATTTAGCATTACAAAACACATTAAAAATATCTATTTTTATTTTTGTTTGTTGCGTTTTTTTATTTTCTGAATTTTTTTTTTATTTTATATGTGATATGTATTCTTGCAATATTTCGCGGGGATGATCAGCTACGATTTCGGGGTTTGTATTTTTCAGACCACTATACTAATACAAATGAAACCCCATTCACAGATTTTCTCCACATTTACATCAAACCTATCAACTGTAAAGAGCACCGTGCAGTGTACGGACATGGCTATATCGACTCAGGTGACTCTGATCAATAATATACTTTTCTATATATGCCACGCCTCCTTTTCTGCGTTACAAACGGAAGGACAAAGTGAATATATCCCGGGTGAAGGGTATAAAAATTAAAAAGTACGAAAACGAAAAATTGTTGAAAAGTTGTTAGAAATTAAATCTGTTATCAATTAATTCAAGATACATCAAGTCAAATGAGTATTTTTGGAGCCCCATTTTACGTAACAATTTTAAAGTTTTTAAAATTAATAGTAAGGCTGTTTTTTTTTTTTTTTTGGTAGTGTTGCATTGCGTTCTGGCGTTGTTAAAAATTACAAAATTTTAAGAAAATTGTTCCGGTCAATTTTCCTTTTTTTCTATAAAGATGTACTAATGAAGCAATTTCAGATACAAATGCCATATTTTCCATATTTTGTTATTAAAATATGGGTAAACAAGACATTTTTCAGAAAAAAATAGTGTTGTAAAAAAAAAAAACATCAAAATTGCCGAAAATCGCCATCATGGGGTTCAAAACTTATATAGGTTTTCATAAAAGCTATGTTCAGACGGCTATACCTCCGAAAAGAGGTCCACGCAAAACAATTAGTTGTAATTTATTTCTAAAGCCTCATTTTGACAAAAAAAAAAAAAAAAATGGGCTTTAGGTAAATTCGTTTCTGTTTTTGCTATTACTGTTGTTGTTATTGCTGCAATTGTTGGTTTTTGAGTTGTTGCTGTAAAAGTTGCTAGTTGTACTTCCGAAATTACTAGTCTTTTCAAACGATTCAGACGTATTCAACTAACACATAAAGTTTTGATGTAACCAGAAGTAACTTATTTAAATAATATTCGTTTAGGTGAGCCTCCATTCATTTCTAATAAAATAAAACAAATGAGTGAAATCTTATCATGAGTAAGACATTTCAGTGTCATATACCTTTACCTTTTTGTCGTGCAGGTCAAGTTCGACTACGCCGTAAAATAGAGGTACCAACAATTGGAAATCGACATATTTTGGGTCCAATGATCTGAGTGACTCATAAAATCCAAGTTCTCTGTTTCCAGTCAACAATTTTCCAAGTGGCTTTAAAACACATTTAGATTTAGAGTCTATCAGCAAACCAAATTTACCAGCATCGAAGTCGAATGTGTGACCAGCTACTTGAGTTTCAAGTGCCTCAAAGCCATCAGGAAGGCGAAGAGATTTCATCATGACACAAAATAAAATTACTTAAAAAGAAACCGAAGACACTTTTAATAATACCGGAATCAAATCAGTTGAATGTCAATTTGAGCGGTATCATTAGACAAGTCGCAACCAAGGATGATATTATTGGTACAATAGTACCTTTTTCGGTACAGTTCACGACCATAATACTACGTTTCCATCGGAGATTTATGTGGTGACTTAAGGCAGATTCTGGACTTAGCTCTAAATCTGAGCGATATGACATGATTGATTTACCATACAAAACTAAATCTGTTAATTTAAATTTGTGGATTAATCGGAGATGTGAAAAACACTTTTTTAAAACAGTATTTAAATACAAATAAGAACGTAATTTTCATATATCATTTACAAAAACCATAGTTTTGGAAAAAATGTATTTAAAAACAAATGCAAAATACGTATTTTAAAAAACTTCTTTTACAAAATTCCTTTAGTTAATTGGCATTCATATTTTTCTTTTATTTGTGTAATAGCCTGTTAAGATTTAGCTGTGCTGAGATTTGTAAATCATATTATTAAATCCTACCTGTATCCACCGGCCGAAATAGATTTATTGATGTCAGTAAATGTCAGAAGCAGTAAAATTAAACTTGTATTTCATTTTCTTCTTAATATTTATCTTACATTTACTTTGAGTGTATGCCAATTGTCAAAGTTTCAGGGGTGTCACTATGTCACCAAAAATTCCCAAAATCAGTAGCCTTGTGATATGGGCACAGATTTATCTTTAAACCTCAGATTTAACTTAAATCTCAGATATATTTTTGTATGGTAAATCATGGTATCAACGCCCAGATTGAGAGCAAAATCCAGAAACAGCCCTAAATCCCACTTTAAACCTTTCGATTAAAGGAAAATACAACATAGTGAGATAATTTTTTCTAAAACTATACTACAGTAGACGACTGAAACAATTCCTAGGGGCTAGTTTACAAAGGCATTCATAATCAAAATAATCATATATTTGGTGATTATTTTAATCATGAAATAAAGGAGAAAACGATGCAATTTCATGAAATCAAACAGAGTCGTGTTGTTAAATGTTTCACAATTTGCTCCTTTTGGGAGTAAAATAATACAATTTTCGTGAAGAAATCTGCGAGATGGATAAATAAGTGCTTAATAGCAATCTTTGAATCAGTACCTTCAAAATTTGAGAGCCCAAACAAAATTAACTCACAGATTGAAAAAAATCTGTCGCTTGAAAAAATAACACAAAAAAGTATTAAAATAAATAGAATTAAATCAGTAGTAAAACAGTATTAGTAATCTAAAATCACATGAATGTGAACAAAATACAGTTTTAATCACGAAGCAAAAAAATTCATGATTATTTTGATTATGAATGTCTATGTAAACTAGCCCTAAAGGGCCGTCCACACGTACAATCTTACCTGCGCAAACCTAGTTCGTGCAAACTAGAGAGTTTGCGCATACTTTTTTTATCGCGTCCACACGACACATGCAAGTCTGTGCAGTTTTCAACATACTTCATTTTCATAGAAACATGACGTCTAGCAAACATTTTATTTTCATGTGAATTATTTTTCCTTTTGCATATTTTCTAAAATAAATCAATGAAAAAACGTACAATTTTCATGACAGAGCTATCACATGCAATATACATGCATTTGAAGACTGAAATTTAAGCGACAGATTGAAGGCACGGCCTGTACGCCGTCCACACGTTCCAACTTGCCTGCACAAGCTTAGTTTGCACAAAAAAATCTTTGGAAAGTCAAAGAAAGCACAGGCCGCACTTTTGAACTGTGCAAACTTGACTTTTGCCGTCCACACGTACAGACTTACCTGCACAAACCAGTTTGCGCAGGTAAGTCTTGAGTTAAAACTGTGCGTGTGGACGGCCCTTTAAGCACCATGCACATTTCCATATAACTACACGCTAAATAAGCCTTGCATAGGAAAACCACATATTAGAAAAACACTGCTATAGGAACCATATTTTGACGGAAAATTGTATTCATTACATAGAAAATTAAACATGTATAAGAAAGAATTGTCTGAATCTAACTTTTTGTCAATTTATAGAAAAATGTATGTAATTCTTTTGGGAAAGTTTACAATTTACATCGATTTACATTTTATCGGTATTTAACAATTTTGTTTAAAATATGTACTCTTAATATGAAATCTGTGGACTTTTGACAAAGCAACCCAACTCGAAATAAGACAATTTTCCATGATTTTAGTCAGTTAGATTTAGTCTTCTTTTGGTGTAATCGTCATATCTCTACGACTTTTTGTTGCAGAGATTTAGAATCGGAATTCAACCTATTTCGATGTTTTATTCCAAATTCCATTTAACAAAACAACTCTCTAATTGGTTAAAAAATTCAAGCATTTGCAATAACAAAAACTTTTACAAATGCTTTTCACAAAACAACTTAAGTCGACATAAGAAAAGGGTGTTTTTCTTCACAAAACACCTTAAGTCGAGATAACATACAGGTTAAATGGCAAACAAAAGTTTGACAGAAGCACTTCTTCGAAATAAGTTACTTTACTGAATTTCTTTAATCAAAAAATACTTGACAAAAACATCTTATTTCAATTTTATTAAAACTATCGACCTTAGAGCAAAAACAATTACTGGAAAATATTCGTTTAGTATTCATGTATCAAAGAAATCTTACATTTGTTCCAGCTCCTACACTAAAAGAATTGAAAAGCATCAAAGTAGTTTTTTAGCTCTCCTGAAAAGTTGCCAATTTCGAGTTAGAATGTTTTATCAAAAGTTCACAGAAATGTTCCTACATGTATGCTTACTACTGATGCATATAAGAAACTATCTCTCTTATATGCGTATTACTAATATAAGAAAATAATTTTCTTATATCCATTTACAGTTTATAAGAAAACACGGACATAAGAAAGTAATTTTGTGCATTTTTGTACTTTCTTATATCCGCCATATACTGTATATTTTAAATTTAGGCACAGTACTAAAAGTCGGAATATCATCTTTGATCACGATGACAACGATTGGTACGGGGTGGTTTACACCTCAGAAAAAAAAAAACATTCCCATTACAACTTTGTAATTGACTTAACTTAAAGGACCGTCCACACGTACAATCTTACCTGCGCAAACCTAGTTCGTACCATAGTTGAATTACCCTGGTTGCAGCGATAACATATGCTGCTTCTTCTTAAAATACGAAATTGTCAAAATTTTCTAGTCTTTTGACAGATAGCAAGGCAAGATCAGGGAACCCTGAGATTATTGTTCCACAGGCTATATCTCCGAAATCAAATCAAAACGAACGTTTTTTTTACATTATTTTTATTGATTTAAAAAACAATATTTGTGTTATGTTATAATTCTCCGTAGTTATCGTACCTAACGCGGGTCCACCACAGCTAACTCTGGACTTTCAGGGGGTTCTCAACCCACCACGTTAGGTCGAGGGAGCTAACAATAAATTTCGCTGTGAAATTTTTAAAAATAAAATGTACCTGTCCAAAAAAATTAAAAAAAAAAAAACCAACTACTGAATTCCCTAAAACATCCCCAAACAAAACCCACAAAAAAGCCCACGGAACCATAGATCACGAAACCTAAAAATATTTTAACCTTTCCTAAAACCCGCTCATGCACTTTTAGATTTCTTGATGACACCCACAAACAGCCACAATCAACCATACTTCACCTTACTTTTCCACCACCATCATCGACCACAGTATTCCCCCTCCCTCACAAATTAATTTAACGATTCATTTTTTAAATTTAAAATTCACAAAATTAATTTTATTAGAGATATTTTTATAAACGGAAGCATCCGTATGATCTCCCAAAAATCATGAATACAAATTCAAAAATGATATAAAATAGTTCAGTGATCGTTGCAAAATATTTATGCAGTTAGGACCGTCAGTACCACAAACATATTAAACGAAATCAATAGTACGAAAAAAACACGAAAAAAAAAACTAAATTCCCGAAAACAATGAAGAATACGATCAAAATTAAATTTTACACAATTGATTTCACTGTGCTCGAATCGGAGCAATTTTTTTTCTAACATTAATGGGACCCATGTAGTAAACATATTTCGGATACGCTGATTTCAATGGTCATTGTCATTTTTATAGTTTGGCTCTTGTTTTTGAAAAATTCAAGTTTGAAAACTTGACCAAAAAAAAATAAAAACATTTGAATAAAAAACAGGTACTATTTTCCAATTCAACAATTTTTTCAATAGAAACATTCAGTTTTTTCGATGGTGGCCCTGCCGAGTTTAGCTCATCCTCAGCCTTGCTCAAAAATCTGGTAAGTTCTTCTTTGCTGCTCTTTTGGAAACCTCGTGCAACATCGGGATGAGCTTGTATTAAGCTTAAAAGCATTTCAAGCTGTTGTTTATTTGTAGTTTTTGACCTAAATAGAAACATTTTAATTGCTTTTCTGTTTTTCAACGCAAAGTTTTTATATGCACTTACATTTTCCCTCACAAATTATTCAATAAAAAATTATCATTAAATATAATTAAATTTTCACTTTTTTTAAATTTGTGATGCCTACTTTTTCCGCAAAAAAATTTTTAAAATTTTCGAAGTTCGTTTAGAATAGGAGAAAAGTGAAAAGGGAAAAATTTCCCCAAATTTTTTCATTCAGAATATGAGAAAAGATAAAAAACTCCCAACAAATTTTTGTTAAGAATTGGGCTGATATTCTCTGCATTTGTTGCATCTTAAAACTTTAGCCTTTTTGTTAGACAAATTTTCGACTAGATTTACATACTCAACCCTACAATTGTAAACTTCCGACTTTGAGTTAATGCAGTAGACTTTTGCCAATTTACTAAAATCGTCTATAAAAGTTAAAAAATATTTTTCACCAGAATAGTCTGTTGTCGCATGTGGACCATTTAAATCTGTATATATTATTTCCAGAATGTCTTTTGCACGGGTTCTATTATTATTAAACGGAATATTATGCATTTTACTTGCAATTCAAATAGCTCATTTCATAAATTCTGATTTTAATTCGCTAGGAACTCCATGCAATAATTCGTTTTTACAAATGGTATTTAAATATTTAAAATTAATACGTATATGTCCTAGCATTCGATGCCACTTTTCTTTTAAAGACATTTTGCCACTTACATTTTGTGCAACGCTTGTACTAATGTTTTTATGAATTTTATAGCTATAATTTATTTGACTTGTCATATAATATAAATTGTCCTTTTTTTGAGCAATTGCTATCAACTCATTATTACTATTGTAAATTTTAGAAACACTGCCCTCAGATATAATTTTGTTTGATTTTGTCACTTTCGAATAGCAATCAAGTCATTGGCGGATCCAGGGGGGGGGGGGGCGATGGGGGCGATCGCCCCCCCCTCTCAAACCAAGTGGTTACATTTTTTTTAAAATTATATGTAAAGATTTCGAAAACATTCTGTTTTTTTTTTTAAATGTATAATAATATAATATAATACAACAGATTATTATATATTTAAATAAGATAGAAATATTAATTATTAATAAATATGAATTAGTAATTTACTATAAAATAATATTTATTGTATTTACAGTAAAATATCTACTTGCTAATTTGGCTTCAAAATATTTGTCATGTAATTTGCCTTTCAATAGCATACATTCACATGTCGATACCTTAGAGCGCTATAGTCCTATCTCCATTTTTCCAATTGTTGGGAAATGCAAGAAGAAGATTTCAAACAGTGGTTATTTAGGATTGGCTGCTATTTTGATATAAAGATACATGCAATATTTTTACCTATAGTATATTTTAACATAATTTAATGTTTTTAACCAATTTAATTAATTTCTAACGAAATCCCAGCCAATTTAGAGTATGTCATTACTTTTGCCCTTATATAGAATTCCACTGCTATTAAAAAAAAAGACGTATTTAGTACATTTTTTGAATTTTTCCACTAAAATGTCGTAAAAAGTCATGAAACGCGTAGAAAACACGAAAAAACGAATTTTTTTTTTTTTTTTTTGAATTTTTGTTTCCAACAAACAAGAGTTCAGCCTTGGGTGTAACCAAATTTGTTGACTAAAATATCGCAAAAAGTCATGAAACGCGAAGAAAACGGGAAAAAACGAAGATTTTTTTTTTAAAATGTGATTTATTTGAATACTGTTGGAGATAGGATTTTTCTTAATTATCGAATATTTTGGTATTTTAGTGGTATTTTGACATCAGACAGTTTTCCACACGGTAAAGAAGCCCACAATGATGCCATAGCTGCAAAAATCTCAAAATCGCAAAAAGTGGAGATAGGACTATAGCGCTCTAAGGTATCGATGTGGTGTACACTAGACTGCTTCATAATTTTTTTTTTTGCTTCCGATTTGCTTTCCAACAAGTTTTTTTGTTAAAACAATAGAAACTAAAAATTCTGGTGCAAGGAGAGCCTATAATATTAATATTTACTGGTGGCGCATCGTATTTCTCTGTTTTAAGTTTGAAAAAGTACTCTTCTAAACACTTTTGTACAAAAAAAAAATTATGAAGCAGTCTAGAGTACACACTATCAAATTGCAAAAATTAAATTGATGAGCTCGAATTTGTTTGGCATCACCAATTTTGTCATAAAAAAAAAAAAAAAATTTTATGGATTTGATGAGTTTTTGATCGTTAGAATGCTTCTTCAAATAATTTGTCAAAAACTTTGAAGGAAATCAAAAATTTTCGACATTTCGCTGATTTGACGAGTGACTTGATGAGTTATTTGAAAATGTGAACACAAATACATTTTTCTGTATGCGTATTTTCATTTCAAAAAAAGATTTCAACGAGTGCACGTCGCACAGTGGGGTATTAGATACCAAAACACGCTATTAATTCATCCAGACTATTGAGGGTTATAAAAACTTATTTTTTTAGTTAATTATGCATAAAAAAGTAGAAAACTTATGCAGTTGTACATTATGTAGTGAAATTTTTTTTTAATAGCAATAAAAAACGGAAATTGAAAATTGTCATCAAATTTTTTACGCATTATTCTGAAGTTTTAAGAATTTCTGTCTTTGGTGACTCCTAATGAAATTTTTTGGAGAATATTTTTGTAGAACATTTTAACCCATTTTAACCAAGTTTTTGGAAAAAAGGGTCAAGAAGACCCATAAAAACAGGATATAATGGGTTAAGATGCAATAGAAAATTGTTTCTTGTATGATTTTATGATAAACTTATGAAAAACAGTTTTTCCAAGATGTAAATTAAGAGCTTTACGGCAGGCCAAAATATCAAAAATATGTTTTCTTTCGGTTTTTTATCTAAAACAACAATATATGAATGATTTTAAATTCGAGATATGAATGGGTTTATTTGAAAGTGGAATAAGTCCAATTCTGGAAAAATTGAGTTTATTGTAGTTATAGCTAGCTATATATGCCCTCTTTTTATATTGAAAATTACAGACTCGTTAGACTACGATTTCATCAAAAATTACTCAAAAGAACTTTTCATGAAAAACATTTTTACAAAAATGATTTTTTTGAAAGTGGAATAAGTCCATTTTTTCATCTACTGCTATGCAGAAGATTTTGCTTTTAAATCGATTTAAAAATATTGGCAAGCGTTATTAAACCAGTGTTAAGTGCTATATCACTGTAAATTAATCAAATTTTGTTATGCTGTAAAAATTTTTACAAGTGTAAAAGAAAATAGTTGGATTATTTTGGTCTGAATGGACTTATTCCACTTTCATTTATAATAAATTTAAAAATTTGTTATACTTTTGTATGACTTATTCCATTTTTACTCACAAAATATTTTGTAAATTAAAGCAAAGGAAAATTAAAACTTAGAAAAATTTTACTTTAAAAACTTTTGTTGTTTCTTTTCTTTTCTTTTTGCTCAAGTAGGGCTCTGAAAATAAGTTACAACAACAACAAAAACAAAAAGTTCTTGTCGGACCTACTTTCGGAGATATAGCCATCGGAAGATCGAGATATATTTTTTATAAAAATTATTATAAGTTGGGAACCCCTGAAAGGATTTTAATAATATTAGTGTCATACGAAAGATATGTTAATTTGCTACAAAATTGATCTGCGAAAAAATTTTAATCTGAGTCGTGGTTTTAGAGATATTGCAAATTTTCAGAAATTTTGACCATTTTTTTTGTTTTAAAGCACTATTTTTCCATAAATTGTATTATTAATGCATAGTTTTGGTAACATATTACAAAAGTTTAATTTATTACCTTTCATTTGACATGTAATTTGTACTTGATTTCTTGTATTACGTATTTTTTTATAGGAAAACAAAAAAGTAAGTTATTGGAAAACATCGGAAGAGTCTACAGAAATCGGAATTAATCGAAAACTATCTAAAAACATCGTTATTGTTGTTTTTATTGCTGTTATTGTTATTTTTGTGGTTGGTATTATTGTTGTTCTTGTAATGTTTTTCTAAATTTCATGAAAATTTCTTTGGTTCACTTTTTTGTTTTCCTTCAAAAAAGTATGATAATGCAAGAAATCAGGTACAAGTTACATGTCAAATAAAAGCAAATAAATTGAGCTTTTATAATATATTACTAAAGCAATGCATTAATGATACAGTTTTTGAGAAAATAGTGGTTTAAAACAAAAAAATGGTCAAAATTTCTGAAAATCTGCAATATCTCTAAAACCACGACTCGGATTAAAATTTTTTGTAAGTTGATTTTGTAGAAAGTTAACATATCTCTTGTATGATACTAATATTATTAAAATCCTTTCAGGGGTTCCCAACTTATAATAATTTTTATAAAAGATATATCTCAACCTTCCGACGGCTATATCTCCGAAAGTAGGTCCGACAAGAACTTTTTGTTTTTGTTGTTGTTGTAACTTATTTTCAGAGCCCTACTTGAGCAAAAAGAAAAGAAAAGAAACAACAAAAGTTTTTAAAGTAAAATTTTTCTAAGTTTTAATTTTCCTTTGCTTTAATTTACAAAATATTTTGTGAGTAAAAATGGAATAAGTCGTACAAAAGTATAACAAATTTTTAAATTTATTATAAATGAAAGTGGAATAAGTCCATTCAGACCAAAATAATTCAACTATTTTCTATTACACTTGTAAAAATTTTCACAGCATAACAAAATTTGATTAATTTACAGTGGTAAACACTTAACACCGGTTTAATAACGCTTGCCAATATTTTTAAATTGAGTCGTACGCAAACCCTTCAATATCTCAGTTTGTGAAAAAGTGGACTTATTCCACTTTCAAAAAAACCCATTCATATGATGTTTTTATATATCTTGACTCAAGACAAAAAATTTGATATATCGGATGACTCATTCCGAGCGTTTCTTAAATCGTAATAAAATCAAAACTGTACTAAGCCGAGATTTTGCATAAAACGGCGCTGAGCGACCTCTTAATGACCTTCAAAAATTTTTAAAAACTCAGCGTACTTTATTGACACCCTCTGCAGATTTTTGGTGGTAATTATCTGTCTTTATGTCTGTATTTAACTTTTTATTTGTTTTTTGCTCCACTTTCATACATATTGGACATGTCAGTTTGCCTTAAAAAAATTAAAATTCCTCCCACCCGCTCAAAAACCCGCAACACTTTTTTTTCACAAAACAAAAACCACTTTTGTATTACAAAAATACCTGAACTAAAAGAGTCCATCAAAATTTAAGAAAAAAAACAAAACAAAAGGAAAAAAAATCATTGCATTGTTGGTGGCTGCACTTGCTTCTTGTGATTATAGCGACTGGAGTTCTCTCACAAAGAGTTTGATAATTCCGAAGGAGCAAAACATGGCACAACCAAATTTTTAACACTTATTATGAACAGTCTAAAGTTAAAGAAAATCATAACAAGATGAAAACCTTGCACAACCTAAAATTCTTTAAATCCACTTGAATAATAAAAAACCCTAATTTTTTAACACATATTTAATATACATAAAACAAAATTTTTTAACATTAACTCAAAAAAGCTTTAATGTAGTAAGAACCACAATTACCTGAAATTAAAGGTTCCATTAAAATTTTTTCCACAAAAAACTTTTTTTTAAATAAAAATATACTTTAAAAAAGCCAAAAAATTCAAATTTTTCGCAGCGCGCGAACGAAAGCAAAAAAGTTGATTTTCAACCGCATATAACTTTTTTACTAGTAATGTTAGGTCAACAATTTTTATTGTTTGTGACGCAGAATTTAATTATCTTTAAAACGGTATCAAAAAAAACTGGTACTTCAAAAATTTTTTTTTTTCAATTAAATGCGTAAAAGCGCATACAATACCCCTTTGTGCGTCGCTTGAATGATGAAAGTAAAGAGGAATATTATTTTTTTTTTTTTATACTATAAGGCTTGTTTTCATTATTTAAAGTAAGGCTGTGGTTGAAAGATCCGAAAAAAATTTTAAATCGGCCCGACAGACTTTTTTTATGCCCGTTTTATTGAGAAAATGTTCTGAAAAAACCAAAAATCAATCAATCAATAATCAATTTCGAGAATCTCTACCGAAAATTCACGAATGCCTTGACGATATATCTTCGTGGAAGGACCTTCAGACTGCTGCAAAGGCAAAGATATTAAAATCTGCTATATCTGACTCTGGCTTTCTTGTGTCGACCGTTTGCTTATCAGAAGTACTTTCTTGCACTTTGCCATTAAGTCGTTTTTTTTTTTCAAAAATCAAAAATCGATCTAAAATCAGCACGTGATATGCTCAATGATGTTTTAAAGATTTTGAATCGAAAGCGCGAAAAATGTGATAAAACGTTTTCAAGTTTGTATGACGAAATTCGAGGCATTGCTACTGAACTCGGTATAGAAATGAAACTTCCTCGGCTAGCGCAAAAGCAACGAAATCGAGCAAATTATCCATATCAAAATCCTCAGGACTATTTTAGACGATCTATGTACATACCGATAATCGATGCCATGAAATGATTTAATTTTCGTATATAAAATTAAAAAATAATTAAATATGAAAAGTTTTGTACATTTTTGCGCCTACATGATTATTATTATTATCTAGAAATGCGGTCAATCGCCCCCCCCCTCTTGACAGTGCTGGATCCGCCACTGAATCAAGTTCAATTTCATTTCTTTTACATAAAACACGTTTAATAAGGATATTTCGCTTTTTTTACCAAAAACATCAAAACATGTAATAACTTTACCGATTTTAGTTGCTTTGAGGATTTTTCCATCACCTAGTTTTACATCAATTTGTTCTTTTAAAACTATTAATTCTGTAAATAAACTGTCATCATTTATAACATGATCAGTGCAACCACTGTCTAAAATCCAAATTATTTTATTCCTACCACTTACAGTTTTATCCGAAACTTCTAATGAGTTAACTTGGGCTATAAAAGTGTCACCGCTTGAAGATGTTCCGCTGTGTTGATTGTTACTCGATGAGATGTTTGCTTCACCGCCATTGTTGCCTCTGTAGCCTCCACGTTGGAATCCTTGACCACGTGACCAACCTCGATACCACCTCAACATCGTTGCTTTGAGTTAAACTGCTGCCAATCTTTCTTGTAATGGCCAGGTTTGCCACATTGAAAACACTTTCCACGAATATCTGATGAAAACACACTTGATTTTGCTTGCCCTTCTTTTACATGACTGGGATGCTTATTTTCTTCTAATGATTTTAGCTTTATTTTACTTTTTAAAAATTCCACTGTTCTGTCAGTTTCTGGTAGGACATCTATAAGATCTCCGATGTAACTAAAGTTCGGTGGTAATGCTTTTAACATGTATCGCAGCTTTCTTGTTCGTTAACTTTTGCACCCGCCATTTTCAGTTCATTAACGGCTTTCTCAAATTCATCAAAAAATGTTGCTACTCCTGTAAAATTCTTTAATTTTACACTTTCGAGATTATTTCTGCATACAATTTGTAAAGCTGTGGACTCTTTCAAATACATTTCATCAAATTTTTTTATGATGTCATATGCCGACTCCAAATCGCCAATATACTCCAATTGCTTATTTGAGATGGCACTATATATGTAATTCGTTGCTGCTGTATCAGCTTTGTTCCATTCAGTTTCCTTTTCATCTGTATTTCTTAACCTTGTGACTACTTCCTTGCAGATTTTAAATTCGTTTCTTCCAATTGGAATAATCCGCACAATCAAATATGGGTATCATTATATCGTCTACTTTCATGTACGCCATTTTCACTGCTTTTTGCTTTCGCTCTTTTCAATTTATTTTTCACTTGCTTAACTTACTTCTGTTCTTTCTTTTAATTTAATTTGCTGCAACCTTGTTCTCCGCTATTATGTTAGAATAAAAGCACTTGCTAAATGTATTGTAAGTAATTCATTTATTAAAGAACATAAGTTAAATATATTAAATAAATAAGTATAAAAAGAGATGCGTTCAAGATGACGACTTATTCGGCAGTAGAACTGCGACATCGACATCGATGTTGATGAAACATCGATTTTTTACAGAAACATCGACTGTTTTAAACATCGACTGTTTTTAACATCGATATTTAGAGTTCGATTTTTTTTGCAGAATCGATTTTTAGCGTCGATGTTTTTATTCGATGTTTTCACAAATTTTGTTTAAACAATGCGCATTCAAAATTCTTTTAATGGTCATGAAAAATTTTTCACTATTGAAAATGGAAAAAATTTACCCCATAAATCAGTTTTTTGGAAATATCTTTATCTACTTTAGGAGAAAAATATTGGTATACTAAGTATGTTGAAGCTTATAAAATTTCCTATCAAAATTGTTTTCGTATGAGTTATAGTTCAGGAGATATCTAAATTAGAAAAATGGAAAAGTTGGTGGAGCATGTATGCGGCTTATGAGTTTCAATACAATTTTGTTGATTTTAAAATTGACATAACTCATAAACAGTGATATGCACCAAAAAAACAAAACCATCTGCTTTAAATAATAAGTCGCATGTGTGCTCACACAATTTACCGATTGGGAGTTATTTCATAAAATAGAAGAAAACGTAGAAAAACTGTTTTTACGGAACAATATACATATATCGCCCCTATGCAAGAGAAAAGTACCAAGTCAGTTTTCTCGAGTTTTGAGTTATTTCGTATTTCTGGTCTAAAATGTTATAGTCTTTAGTTTGATAGGACCCATTAAGCCATATCTCTGTTAAAAAGTGGTTATTATTGTCGTAAAAGTAAAAGCAAAACACCAATTTCCATACAAAAAAAAAAAAAAAACAAAATTTAATTTTTTGAACATCAAATACCTCAAAATTTGAAAAACTAACTTAGTACATTTCACTTGTAAAAGGTCATATGATATAAGTAATGCATCTATTTAAAATTATACTGAAAAGAATTTAAATAGTAGTTATTGGGCCTTATCGTAAATGTGAAGGGAGTTCCATTCTCTCCCTCCCGGGGAAGGAGCAGTGGAAGTAGTGAATATTTCATTAATGGAAACTCCCCTTCCTGCAGGGATACTTTTTTATTTTAATATTGTTGACATTTTCAGAAATAACCAGTTTGCAACGCTGCGTTTTTCCAAGAGCGTTGATATTTTACACAAAAACAATATCTAGCAACGCTGTGTCATTTCCATATCTTTGACATTTTGTGCAAACACCAGTCTGATTTTTTCCAATTTCGTAGACATTTTGCACAAAAAAAAAAAACACGTGGCAACGCTTTTTTCCATAAATCGTTGACATTTTTTTCCATTTTCCACTGGATTTTGACAGCTGACTTAAAAAAAAGATAAAAAAGAAACAGCAATTGCAAAAGAAGAAAAAGAAGCAATTGCAGCAGTGAAATTTAAATTAATGCTTTGCTTTTTAAAGTAAAAAATGTATTTTTAATCTTTTTTGTGGATTTGAAAAATCAAAAGTTTGCATCAAAAAGTTAAAAAAAAAAAAATTTAAGTGAAAAGTAGTTTAAGCAGCACCAGTATAAGTTGGAAACGCTTGGATGGATATTAAAAACTTTAGTGTCATATGAAAGCTATTTCAATAATCTTTAAAATTTCTGTACTAAAGTTTTTAATCTGTCAAACGTTATTTATAATTATTCAGTTATACATTAGTACTCCCTAGCAAAAAGTTGAGGAGCAAATTTAACAAATAAAAGTGAAAAAACTCGCTCCCAACTTATTGCCGATTACATAATTTTTCCAGTGAATTTTCCCTTTCCACGAAATTTTTTTTGCGATTGCAAACCAGGGAGTTAGTGAATAAATTCTAGAGAATATTTATTTACGATAAGGCCCATTATGTACCAGTAGCTTATTTATGTACAGTGGTTCAAACGACTAACCGGACAGAGCGTATAGCTTCTTTTGAGTGCTTAGTATAAAGGAATAGGATATTTTAGTTGCAGTAAAATGATGCAGTTAATTTTATTTATTATTCTAGTTTAAATAATAAAAATGTTCTAAACGCATATTATTAGCGATAATTTAAAAAAAAACTCACTTTTAGAGCTCAAACGTCTTTGGACTTATGCGGTCTCAACTTCTTTTCTTTTAATTATTTGAAGTTGAGCTGTTTGGTCATGTTTAAAATTAAAAATTCAAAAAGTTATTTTAATTTTTGTGTTCGACGTTTCGTGGATAATTCTCCACTTCTTCAGAATAAAATTTATTTTAGCCTTTAATGAAGGCCTTAAATACCTAAAAATTTTACTGAAATGTGTACTTAAAAATGGAAAATAATGGTGGTTTCCGAGGATATGATGTTGGAAAACGGAAAAATTCAAAATGGCGCCAGAAAATTGTGCATGCTACAACGCCACTCAAGAAAAAATTCTGCCTATTTTTACTTTTAAGGATCAATGGGACATATGTGTCCCATCAGTTTCCTCATACTTGGAACTAAAAAATTTATTTTTGAAAACAAATTTGAATAGAAATATTATATCGGTAAACACGAATCTGCAAAAAATCTACAAAATTCAAAGGGGTTCAGGAGCGGACCGGAAAGGGTTAAACAATTTTCTAGCCCAAAAATTTACCGACTAAGTATGAGTCCTTTTTATGTCCGTCAAGTTAGCCCCGCCATTTTTGATTTTTCAAAAACAAATTGTTGTGCTGTAATGTGCTATTATGTGCCGCTAATAAAATTTTTTTATTTCAAGCAGTTTGGTTTTTATGGTGTAAAGTTAGCCCCGCCATTTTTGATTTTTAAAAAAAAAATTGTTGTGCTGTAATGTGCTACACTTGTGCTATTATGTGCCGCTAATAAAATTTTTCGATTTTTATTGGTTTGGTTTTCATAGCCAAAATTCCCTTTTTTGGTGTCAAGTTAGCCCCGCCATTTTCGATTTTTCAAAAAAAAATTGTTGTGCTGTAATGTGCTACACTTGTGCTATTATGTGCCGCTAATAAAATTTTTCTATTTTTATTGGTTTGGTTTTCATAGCCAAAATTCCCTTTTTTGGTGTCAAGTTAGCCCCGCCATTTTCGATTTTTCAAAAACAAATTGTTGTGCTGTAATGTGCTACACTTGTGCTATTATGTGCCGCTAATAAAATTTTTCGATTTTTATTGGTTTGGTTTTCATAGCCAAAATTCCCTTTTTTGGTGTCAAGTTAGCCCCGCCATTTTCGATTTTTCAAAAAAAAGTTGTTGTGCTGTAATGTGCTACACTAGTGCTATTATGTGCCGCTAATAAAATTTTTGATTTTTATTGGTTTGGTTTTCATAGCCAAAATTCCCTTTTTTGGTGTCAAGTTAGCCCCGCCATTTTCGATTTTTCAAAAAAAAATTGTTGTGCTGTAATGTGCTACACTTGTGCTATCATGTGCCGCTAATAAAATTTTTCTATTTTTATTGGTTTGGTTTTCATAGCCAAAATTCCCTTTTTTGGTGTCAAGTTAGCCCCGCCATTTTCGATTTTTCAAAAACAAATTGTTGTGCTGTAATGTGCTCCACTTGTGCTATTATGTGCCGCTAATAAAATTTTTCTATTTTAATTGGTTTGGTTTTTATAGCCAAAATTCCCTTTTTTGGTGTCAAGTTAGCCCCGCCATTTTCGATTTTTCAAAAAAAAATTGTTGTGCTGTAATGTGCTACACTTGTGCTATTATGTGCCGCTAATAAAATTTTTCTATTTTAATTAGTTTGGTTTTTATAGCCAAAATTCAATTTTTTGGTGTCAAGTTAGCCCCGCCATTTTCGATTTTTCAAAAACAAATTGTTGTGCTGTAATGTGCTCCACTTGTGCTATTATGTGCCGCTAATAAAATTTTTCTATTTTAATTGGTTTGGTTTTTATAGCCAAAATTCCCTTTTTTGGTGTCAAGTTAGCCCCGCCATTTTCGATTTTTCAAAAAAAAATTATTGTGCTGTAATGTGCTCCACTTGTGCTATTATGTGCCGCTAATAACATTTTTCTATTTTTATTGGTTTGGTTTTATAGCCAAATTTCCCTTTTTTCGAAAAAAAGTTAGCCCCGCCATTTTCGATTTTTCAAAAAAAAATTATTGTGCTGTAATGTGCTCCACTTGTGCTATTATGTGCCGCTAATAAAATTTTTCTATTTTAATTGGTTTGGTTTTTATAGCCAAAATTCCCTTTTTTGGTGTCAAGTTAGCCCCGCCATTTTCGATTTTTCAAAAACAAATTGTTGTGCTGTAATGTGCTCCACTTGTGCTATTATGTGCCGCTAATAAAATTTTTCTATTTTAATTGGTTTGGTTTTTATAGCCAAAATTCCCTTTTTTGGTGTCAAGTTAGCCCCGCCATTTTCGATTTTTCAAAAAAAAAAAATTGTTGTGCTGTAATGTGCTACACTTGTGCTATCATGTGCCGCTAATAAAATTTTTCTATTTCAATTAGTTTGGTTTTATAGCCAAATTTCCCTTTTTTCGAAATAAAGTTAGCCACGAAATTTTCGATTTTTCAACAAAAAAAAAATATGGGTCTATAACGTCTAGTACGCCGCTATTAAAATTTTTTTATTTCAATTTGTTTTGTTATTACAGATAAAATTCCCTTTTTTGTAATACATATATATATTTTTTTTACTAATTTCCTTCTAAAAGCTCAGTACGAAATATGAAAAACAGGATGTTTCTAAAACGAATATCGCCCCTTAAGATTATGCAATACTTTTTTTTAACATTTGACATTCCAAACAGGATGCAAGCAAATAAAAAAAAATAAAAAAAAATATTGCATAGTCTTAAGGGGCGATATTCGTTTTTGAAACATCCTGTTTTTCATATTTTGTACCGAGCTTTTAGATTCGCTATAACTTCTTCAATTTTAACAATTTGAGGAAACTTTGTAGAGATGAGTTTTATGATTTTTTGTGGTCTTCAATTCTATAAGGTGTCCTTGGCACATTAGGGTGGTAGAAACTGAGATAATGAGTACAACTAGTCGAAAAAAACAGAGACTTCTTTGAATGAAATGTAGTCTATTTTAACACATTTACAACAATATACTATAGTTGTTGATCGGCCGTCAAAAGACGGAGATATAAAAAAAACACCACATCGAATTTAGAGGCCGGAAAAAGAAAAGTATGTTTTCTTAAAATTCTTCCAATGTTAGCTTTCAAACTGGTGGTGGTCATTCGAACTTTTTTTTTGTGATACTATCTAATGTACATTGTACATATAGTAGGTCGACCCAATAATAGCAGTTCGGTGATTGGATTAATTATGACGTCACTCAAAGTTCGAATAATCGAAAACAAACTTTAATTCTCTAACGAATTTAATTCAAATTATCCTTTACTGAATGAAATGGGTTCGCGCTCGCGCAGTTTACCCTTTTTTCTTCATTTCTTTTTTGTGGTTTTGATCTTCGTTCATATGTATATGAGGGAATCCGCAATCAGTGATGCAAACTTTTCAGTTTCAAAATCCATTGAAATGAATAAAAAAACGCATTTTCCCCACAAAAAAAAATAAAGCAATAAAGGCAAACCCCTTTTCCAAATAATGTCCGACAAAGTTCGAATTCAAACTTTAACCCTCTAACGAATTTAATTCAAAATAGTCTTCTACGGAATAAAATGGGTTCGCGCACGCGCTGCTTACCCTTTTTTCTTCATTTCTTTTTTGTGGTTTTGACCTTCTTCTTATGTATATGAGAGAATCCGTAACCAGTTTTGCAAACTCTTCATTTTCAACATCCATTGAAATGAATAAAAACCCATTTTTTCCAGAAAAACATTAAAACAAAAAAAAGGAAAACTTTTACAAAATAATGTCTGACAAAAAAAGTTCTTAAATTAAACGAAAGTACTAAATTTTGCAGAATTTAATTTAGTATTGAAAATTATTGTACTTACTTTGTTTTTGTACTCTTGCGAAAACTTGTAAATGAAAATTATACAATTAGGGTATTCCTTAAAACGTGTAATGCCTTGAAAACCTCGGAAACTCATTAAACTGTCAATGTTCGTATTGATTTTGATACCTATTACGAGTTTTTCAAAGCTTTTACACGTTTTAAGGAATGCGCTCAATGTTTTTAAAATGGAATGCTGTTATAACGCAGAGATTTCCAATTTGAAGTCTTATCAATTTTTGGAAAAAAGTTCAGATGTTGAAAACATAATTTGCGAAATCTTAAAAGTAGAGAAGTTGCTTTTGCACGAAATTTCCAAATCAGGATAAAAAAGAAAAAATAAAGTCGTTATTATGTTTTAATCCCCTTCCCTTCTGGTTAGATTTATTTTTTGTCTCAAGTGTCGCCTTTGTTAATTTTACCGTAGGATTCCGTGAATTTCTACAAACAAAAAGAAAATCTCTATAAGCAACTATTTACAAACGGTTGAAAATAAAACTGCGCTTTGAGTTTCATCAAACTTCAGTAATTCAAAAACGGTGAAAAAAAAGCATATCTTTTCTAGGAATGCAAACGATTCTTAAGCGAACTGCATACTTGAATTTGAGGCGAATTGAACAGTTCAAAAATAATCGTTTCAAATTTTTAAAAATCGCTTATAGCTTTTATTCTTTGAACTACAAACGAAGAGAAAATGTTTTTCTATGCTACTTAGTCCCTATTTATACGATGAAACATTTTGACTTAAAACATTTCGTTTGAGAGATAGGGATGCACGGGGAAGATAGAGGGAATTTTGTTTCACGTACATGAGACACGCTTTGTGCTTGTCATTCGTATTGAGAAATTTGTAGTTCGCCATAAGAAAATATACAACCGAGTTGACATGTCGCCGAGAAACATTTTTTGCGTGTAAACGAAATCAAAACATTAAAAGAGAATTGAAAATGTTTTTCATTGAAATGTTTCTTAATATAAATAGGGACTTAAAACCGATTAAATTTAAGTTGAATTCTATATTAAAAAGCTTAGATTTTTTTTTTTATTTTTTTTTTATTAGCTATGTTCGCGTTCAAAAAATTGTCAACTATTGTTAACAATTTTTGCCTTGAAAGCGTTTTTGTACACAAAAAATTTTGAAATGAGAGCGAAAAAAATATGGCTTCCCATTTCCCCTCCAAACAATTTTTAACAAATTTTAACAACAAAATTTCATGAGGCAAAAATTGTTCCAAGTGTCAAATAAATTAAATTAAAATAAATTGAATTTCAAAAATATTTCAAAAATCTGACGAAAAATTGGAAGACTTGAAATATTTTAAATTCTAATGAATGGTTTTGGAACTTTAGTACAGCAATATTTAGCTAATAAAATTATCTTCCAATTGTTATGTTAATTGTCCCAAAGGTTCGCTGAAAAAATAGGTTTTAATAAAACAAGAATTCTGGGCCGGCAGCAATTCTGTGTCTTATGGGGAATAGTATAGGAAATTATAAAATAAATGCTATTTTTACAATACAGATTTATTTGTTATATCATAGATTTTTTTTATTTTAATATAAAACGAATGGGAAAAATAACCAAATTAACAAACTGGTGGTGTTTAGAAATAATTTAAACACAACTTGAAAGTTTTAATTCTTTAATTAAGCACTAGTTTCAGTAATATATTTCGGAAGGATTTACCATGGTGTCCTAGTAATATTAATGACTTTGATTAAGAGTTTGTGATTTTCGCTATGCATTTATATTTGGCGATGAGGTTGAACGGATTTAGGAATCGGTACTATTGTATCAGATCTAAAGCTACTGACACAAAAATAACAATACACAAAAAATTCGGTGGTCCTTTTACCAATTCAGTATTATTTTATAGGGATTATCTTGCTTGGCCCGCTGCCCTTTTTAAAGTAAGCGCATATTTTTTTGAAACTCCTTTGGCTCCATAAAATAATTAATTTGAAATTTGCACAAACTTATATCAGAGGCATAAATTCAGGAGGTGCATGATCATGTAATTAAATGAGAGTCACTTAAAAAACTAATCTGGGTTTGTTTGATATTATGATTTTTTGAGATATAATGGCTTCTGTGCTAAATTTAACTGACGATTCACTTTCATTCCAGTTTATAGCTCTCTCGTTCAAAGGATCCTTAAGATACAGGAGTGTTCCAGAATCCTGGCGATTTCAGTCACTTTTCGCTTTGAAACTTTTTTGATGTAAACGGTTAGTTACATTAGTGATGAGCAAACCAAGACCATAGCAGTCTTGACCGAGACCATAGCAGTCTTGATCTTGGTCTTAAAATTATATCAGCGTCTTGGTCTTGGTCTCGAAAAATTATCAAGACCAAGACAAAGACTAATTTTGATCATCACTAAATTACATGCTCTCTGAAGAATATGGATTTGTGTGTACGGAAAAATTAATGTATATCATTAAAAATCAGCAAACCGCAAAAAATGCACTTAGTTGGTTACTTTTTGGTTAACAAATAAAGTTATTATTTATGGAGTATAAGGTTTTGAACCAAACGGATCTATTTCATCGTTTTCATTAAAAACTTTCAAAATAAAAAGTTATTGAAGCCGATCGGATTCTGCAGCAGGCCTAATAATTAACCTTTTGAACATTTCGTTTGATTATATCAGTGGCAATAAGGAAAACAGCTAAGTAGATATTCGATAGAAAAGCAACATAAATTCAATACATATAAAACAAAATTTAAACTGCTTTGTTTTCTAATCAAATATCGGGTTAAGCAGTTTTTCCTTCCAGCCACAGATATGACTCTGTTGTTATCATAGAAAGAAAAAAAAAAAATATATTGAATATACGAGTATTCCAAAGGCAGTAAGCCCCTTAATTTCTAACAATTTTTAACAATTTTTCGTTTTCGTACTTTTGTAGTTTTTTGTTTTTTTGAGAGTAAATTCTACTTACTCTCTAAAATTTTCTTGTTAACAATTGTTAACAATTTTTTGAACGCGAACAAAGCTATTTTGACTACATACAAACAAAATTAAAATCACTACAAACGGTAGCAAATAAAACTACGTTTTCAGTTTCATCGATTCGGAAAGTACAACTACAACATAAATGCTGATAATTTATAAAAAAAAAAATTGTTTTTTTTTTAACTTGGGTGCTAATTTCACACAGCTAACACCTATACAAAATAAAGTCTTACAACCACATTTCTTCTTGAGTAGATTTTTTTTGATTTTATTTTAGAAAATGGTCTAAATGTTTTATTTTATTTGACAACGTAAATACATAAATGTGCATGAATTGTGTGATCACTGCTGAAGGAACGCGAACATCCTTTTTTATTCATATCATCAAACTCCATCCAGAACTCTAGCATATTCACATAGGCTGTATAGTGGCCGATGGAATTTGCCTTAAAATTTCCAGCACAAGAAATTACTCCTGCAAGTTTATATTTTTGGCAAAGATTCAATTCCAAAGGAATTGAATGTAATGGCGTTAAAACCTCTTTACCAAGATCTGTTTCGATTAAAAGGTTTGAACCGTAACTTTTATTGACATTTGCTTTACCCTAATGTGCCAAGGACACCTTATAGAATTGAAGACCACAAAAAATCATACAAAGTTTCCTCAAATTGTTGAAATTGAAGAAGTTATAGCGAATCTAAAAACTCGGTACAAAATATCAAAAACAGGATGTTTCAAAAACGAATATCGCCCCTTAAGACTATGCAATATTTTTTTTGATTTTTTTTTATTTGTTTGCATCCTGTTTGGAATGTCAAATGTTAAAAAAAAAATATTGCATAATCTTAAGGGGCGATATTCGTTTTAGAAACATCCTGTTTTTCATATTTCGTACTGAGCTTTTAGAAGGAAATTAGTAAAGAAAATATATATATGTATTACAAAAAAGGGAATTTTATCTGTAATAACAAAACAAATTGAAATAAAAAAATTTTAATAGCGGCGTACTAGACGTTATAGACCCATATTTTTTTTTTTGTTGAAAAATCGAAAATTTCGTGGCTAACTTTATTTCGAAAAAAGGGAAATTTGGCTATAAAACCAAACTAATTGAAATAGAAAAATTTTATTAGCGGCACATAATAGCACAAGTGTAGCACATTACAGCACAACAATTTTTTTTTGAAAAATCGAAAATGGCGGGGCTAACTTTTTTTCGAAAAAAGGGAAATTTGGCTATAAAACCAAACCAATAAAAATAGAAAAATTTTATTAGCGGCACATAATAGCACAAGTGGAGCACATTACAGCACAATAATTTTTTTTTGAAAAATCGAAAATGGCGGGGCTAACTTGACACCAAAAAAGGGAATTTTGGCTATGAAAACCAAACCAATAAAAATAGAAAAATTTTATTAGCGGCACATAATAGCACAAGTGGAGCACATTACAGCACAATAATTTTTTTTTTTGAAAAATCGAAAATGGCGGGGCTAACTTGACACCAAAAAAGGGAATTTTGGCTATAAAAACCAAACCAATTAAAATAGAAAAATTTTATTAGCGGCACATAATAGCACAAGTGGAGCACATTACAGCACAACAATTTGTTTTTGAAAAACCGAAAATGGCGGGGCTAACTTGACACCAAAAAAGAGAATTTTGGCTATAAAAACCAAACCAATTAAAATAGAAAAATTTTATTAGCGGCACATAATAGCACAAGTGGAGCACATTACAGCACAATAATTTTTTTTTGAAAAATCGAAAATGGCGGGGCTAACTTTTTTTCGAAAAAAGGGAAATTTGGCTATAAAACCAAACCAATAAAAATAGAAAAATTTTATTAGCGGCACATAATAGCACAAGTAGAGCACATTACAGCACAATATTTTTTTTTTGAAAAATCGAAAATGGCGGGGCTAACTTGACACCAAAAAAGGGAATTTTGGCTATAAAAACCAAACCAATTAAAATAGAAAAATTTTATTAGCGGCACATAATAGCACAAGTGGAGCACATTACAGCACAATAATTTTTTTTTTAAAAATCAAAAATGGCGGGGCTAACTTTACACCAAAAAATTGAATTTTGGCTATAATAACCAAACTAATTAAAATAGAAAAATTTTATTAGCGGCACATAATAGCACAAGTGTAGCACATTACAGCACAATAATTTTTTTTTGAAAAATCGAAAATGGCGGGGCTAACTTTTTTTCGAAAAAAGGGAAATTTGGCTATAAAACCAAACCAATAAAAATAGAAAAATTTTATTAGCGGCACATAATAGCACAAGTGTAGCACATTACAGCACAACAATTTGTTTTTGAAAAATCAAAAATGGCGGGGCTAACGTGACGGACATAATTCCACGCTATCAAGTAAACTTTCTGTAAAAACAGAACCCAATTTGTTGATTACTGACATTGATTTATGACATTACTTTTGTCTCTACAAGAATTTTGAAAATTTAGCATACAAATAAAACGCAAGGTAAAATATTCAATCGAAATTAAAGTTGAACGTAGAGGTATGGTTCCTTGGGCAAATATTTATAGAATTGAATGAACTTTCATCCTAGGTTGGTGTTTTGTTTGAAAAAATTCATCTAAAAAAATGAATCGTTTATTTTGAAAGTCGGTCATAATAAACGGCTATTTGATCGACATCACTTTTTCAAATACGCACCATCAATTCCACACCATCAAGTAAACTTTTTATGCAAACAATAGCCAATTTAATTGATTACTGATAGAATACCAGCCAAATCATATTATAACATTACTTTTGTCTTTATAAGAATTTTCAAAATTAAGAATGAAAATCAAAAAATATTAAATGAAAAACTTTCGATCGAAAATGCGCCGAACTAAAATTGAACGCAGAGGTATGGTTCCTTGGGCAAATATTCATAGAATTGAATGAGCTTTCACATAGGGGGTAGCCGAGGTCGATAAAATTTCGTCCATACAATTTGGCCTACCCTAATGTACATATATAAGAAAACAATATTAGTACAATTTTTTGAGCTATAAATTATCGCTAGAACATTTTTCTGTAGAGGTAAGCGTTAACGAAATATTTGCTAAAGACTGATTTTAGCAATCTTTGAGCCCGAATAACACTTTGTTTATCATGCATAAATAAAGACAATTGCGGTGAAAAATATCGACTTGGAATTTTTTCGCACAGTAGCTATTTTCCCGTCTAATTTTCTATGGCAAT
Source organism: Calliopum simillimum (assembly GCA_951812925.1). NCBI lineage: Eukaryota > Metazoa > Arthropoda > Insecta > Diptera > Lauxaniidae > Calliopum > Calliopum simillimum. The sequence continues at coordinate 51,990,910 of OX638370.1, read as the reverse complement.
AGGTTTCAGAAAATATATTTATTAAATATTTTATCAAAATATTGAAATTTTTTTTTTATGTATTATGTACCATGTGTAAACGATCGAGAAATTTGTTCATGGAATCCGATTTGGCACAAGTAATAGTAGCATAGTGAAAAAAATTACTACCAAATATTTTTTCAAAATTTAAAAAAATGGCGGAGATATGGGATTTTGAAATTTTTAGGTTAGTTTTTTTGAGAAGCTATAACTTTAGTTGCATTTATCCAATTCTCAATTTTATGGTGTCAAATGATTTGTCTTGAAACATGCTTTAAAATAAAAGCTAGCAAACATTTTGTTTTATTTTTTTTATATTGTTCACACTGAAAAAAAAAAAATTAAATTGAGTTTCTCCAAATATGTCATTTTTGATATTTTTTACAATATTTTTCTTGCAAAAAAAGATACAGGTGTAACTTACCAGTCCTCCAAAAATTGGAGTGGGCCTGCCAGTGGTTCTCCAGAAAAACAACAAAATGTGGCTTCTACCGCAATTTTTCAGTACAATTTTTTTGAACTTGAAATTTTTAATTAAACGTTAATTTGAATTTGAAAAAAGAGCGTTGGTACTTTCATTAGCACTATACAAGAAAAAAAAAAACAGTCAATAAACTAACTTCAGCATTTGAAAATTTTATTTAATAAAAATTTTAAATTAAAAAATTGTATTCAGTATAAGCAATATAAAAAAAAAATAAAAAAAAATGTTTCGCTAGTTTTTATTTTAAAGCCTGTTTCAAGACAAATCATTTGACACCATTAAATTGAGAATTGGATAAATGCAACTAAAGTTATAGCTTCTCAAAAAAAACTAACCTAAAAATTTAAAATTTCTATGTCTCTGCCATTTTTTTAAATTTTGAAAAACTATTTCGTAGTAATTTTTCTCACTATGCTACTAATGCTTATGCCAATTTTTAGCCAAATCGGGTGCCATCAAAAAAATCTTGATCGTTTACACATGGTTTACATCGTATAAAAGAATATTCAAAAAGTTATGGCCGTTATAATTTGAATTTGAAGTGGAATATTTAAATTGATACAACGTTTCAAGATCGCAGGAAATTTGTCCATTAATAAAAGTATGTATGTATTTAATTTTACTGTACCATGTTCTAAAAAAAATTTGAGACATATTTGATTCGTTTCGTCAGAGCTTGCAACAAATGAAAAAATTAATCGATGTTGCCAAACATCGATCTTTTTTTGGCGATGTTTCTTTAACATCGATGGCAGCGTGCTGTATCTATACTGACGCGTATAACAAAACAGTGATGCTAACTATGAAATATAAATGTACCATACATTCAACACTTTCAGTATAGCTTTTTGGAACTTACGCTTGTATGGGAACGCCACGCCCTCTAGTCCTACTTCGTCTAGTTTTTGCTCAGAGTTTACCATTAATATTTTTAGTGTTTGGGTGAAATTTGGTTGGATTATCTCAAAAAACACTTTCAGTTTATCATTTTGAAACTTTTGCTTATATGAGAGGTGCCACGGCCTATTGTTCGAGTTCGCTTAGTTTTTTCTCAGAGCTTGCATTTATTGATCTGAGCGTTTGAGTGCAATTTGGTTGGGTTACCACAAAAAACGCTTTCAGTATAACTTATTAAACCTTTGTTTATATAGAAGATGCCACACCCTCTTGTCCTAATTCGCCTAGTTTTTGCTCAAAGCTTGTACTTACTATCTCTAATACAGGGTGGCTGATGAAAGCTTCTACCAAAAAAAAATGTTATAACTTTTTTTTAAACAATTAATCTTTTCCAGATTTTTTTTACAGATTAATCTTTAGATTTAACGAAAATGGAGGATTGGGACACTGAGACAATGATTTGGATTGTCCGCCGTTATCACGCATTGGAGTCCGTAATTTCAATACAAAGAGAATATATGCGCACGACTTAAATAAAAGACAACTCCGTAAGTTGTGTTTATTAAACGTTTATTTCATTCGGATCTTCAAAACTAAACTAAACTAATACAGCAAATTCTTAGAGCGATCATGCTCTACATGCAAATACAATTCTTTCGTTTATTTACTTTATTCTTTTATTTGTTGACATTATTCAGCCTTTATTTTACTTAGCAGTGTTGGGTTACGGTATGCTACCACAGACTATAGTATGCTACTTTGTACTCCATGTGAATATGCAGCGTTTGCATGTTCACATGAAGTTACGCTATGTCTGGCTGTATCATGCATAACTCCTCCACCGCCAGTTTTTGAATTCTCCTGAATTCTTTTATTTGTAATTTTTACTGTTACATTTTGTTTCTTTTTAAACATAACCAAAACAATTACAACAATTGCAACGATAGTGATAAGCGATATATTCAAACCATATGAAACATTTTTATGAAATTTGAGTTCTTTTATTTCTTTTATGTTTTCAATGTATTTAATATTTATGCTTTCGAAACTTGGCGCTTTTTCATATGATTGATTAAGCTTGTTTGTATGTATGTATTCTCCTTTAACTCCTAGGAGGAGTATAGGGCCAATTAAGCTTGTTTACTGGGTAATAAAATTTGTCTTCGAATAAATAATTAGCATTATAGAGTATTTCATTTTTTATTTCTATTGTTTTTATATAATTTTTTGGTATCTTGATTGCAATAATGAGAGAGTTATTTTTATATGACATTATACCAAGCTTTGCTAGTTTTAATTTGTAATAGTCTATTTCATACAAATCTATTTCTTCCTGTGTTAATATACCTGGATGTATAATATTATATTTAGCAGAAGCTATATTGTTTTGAATTATATCGATTTTACTTTCTATATTTTTTAGCTTAAGTAAATTATCAGTATACAATAACCGACGAACAATCTCACTATTTCTTTCTCTAACTTCTTTAAGTACTGACGTAATTTTTTCCCTATCATTTTCTACTGCTGTTTTTATCGTATTAACCCTTTAACGACCAGGTCTAAATACGCGAAAGAATTTCAAAATAAAAATACGACAAAATCGAAATAATGGCAGTTATTAAAACTTTCAGTCAAGCAAATGGGGTTCTGGCAAACATACTTGCCTTTAGTCGTTAAAGGGTTAAACGTATCATTAAAATGTTTATTTATGACTATTTGACCATTCATTGTTTGGATTATGTTATGATTATTTTCATTTGTTATTTCTAAATTGTTTAAGATTTCTTGTCTATCCTGATCATCCATTACTCCGAACAACCATTTGTAAGCCGTTCCTACTACATTTATTAATCCTCGCCTTTTTCTGTTGCTTATATTTGGTGTTATCGACATTATTTTTGATTTTATTGTTTTTAACTCTATTTTTAAAATTTCCTTGTTGTAAATGTCAATGTTATTTATATTTTCTTCTATTTGGTCTACAATATTTCTGATTTTAAGAGGGTGAATTATATGAAGAATGGTTATTGTTCGATTGACAATTTCAACTTCCTCTAGTCTTATTGGTATATATCCTGCATCTCCATTAATTGGTATTACCTGCAAAGTTTCCTGTGCGATTGGAATCATCATTAACAGCAAGAGGATTGATATAACCTGCAAAATGCAGAGGTCGTTTAATATTAATTGGGTGCACATTTTTTAATTCTGTGATTCTGAAGTACGGTTCGTCCTTGTGCCTAACTCTTTTATAATTTTTAATGGGACCCTCTTCCCTATGTTCCGTATAATCTTCCCGATTTCTATTGCGATCTTCTATTATCTTCTTCTTTTTATTTACTACTCTATCATAGAGTACAGATGGTTGTTCTACTTCTTTTGCATAACTTGGTGAACATTTTAACGCCGTATGGTACCTATTATTATAAATTCCTATTGCCTTCTGCAACTTTGTTTCTATTGGCCCGTATGCATAAAAACTGAGTAAATGCTGCTTTTACTCCAGAGTAAGAAAAATGAGTAAAGTAAATGCTCTGAGTAAAAGGCAATATTCGTATGCATAATCTTTTACTTTACTCAGTGTTTTGACTCTGTTATAATTTCGTATAACAGAGTATTAAAACGTCAAAATGTAACGTCAAAACGTCAGAATTAGTTTTGTTGACATGCAAATGTTCAACAATCAGCAAGATTCAACAAAATATTCAGCGGAATTATTTTTCATTGTTTTTTTTCTTTAATTTAAGTAGATTTTTCTTAAAAATGGCGTATCAACAACAGGCTACAATGCCCGACCAACAATCTCTCTGGAATATATATCAAAGGTAATTTATAATGCACCACCGTTGACGTGAAATACGCCCTAACTTATTCAAATTTTAGATCATGAATTCGTTCAATTCACAGAAGAATTTCTGGAAAACGAATATGATATGCCTGAATTCACGTCTCCTCCAAAAGCTTCAACTTCGAAGCAAACGAAAGTGGAGCAGAAAGATGTGCAATTTATGACCATTTTGGCAAGAGTTGGTGGCATACTCTTGTCAAAATCACTGACGCCCGCAGAAAGATGTGCAATTTATGACCATTTTGGCAAGAGTTGGTGGCATACTCTTGTCAAAATCACTGACGCCCGCTTCTTAATCACAATGTGAGTACAATCCAGAGCGCCAATCACATTCGGAAATACTTTTTTTGATGACCATATTCGCTTGGCTTTTTCCATTTCCTCCAACGTGCATGGAAACCGAATCCATTCATGGGCTTTTGCAGTAATTTTTTCACAAACGTACCAATTTGCACGGGAAATACTCGATTGGTTCAGACCAAGATCTTCGCCAACGCCAACCTAATTAACTATCGTTAGTAATTGATTTTATAAACAAATGAAAAAAATTAAAATACCTGAAATCCAGGATCACCAATGTAACGCAGAAACGATTTCATTTTCTGTACATTGGAAACTGCACCACCATGAGTTTCACAGTATTCTGGCAAAAATTCACGCACAAGAAAATCAACGTTTTCATGTTTGAATCGATATAAATCTTTAAAATTGGATTCAACAAGAGTTCGACGTTTCTTGTAAATCTTATTGGTACGTGCATCCAAGTTCGGTATGCGTACCAGAGGAATAATGTGATTTATCATTTTATTTGATCTATTTTTTACAAAAAAATTGACAGAATTGAATTTAACTAACCAAAATAAGCTATTTTGCAACTATTTTTTTTAACAAAATCGAAAAAACTGTATATAAATATCAAAAACAAAATTGAAAATAACGTAAATAGTCTGAGTAAATGCTTCGAAGTCAACAAAATAGCAGACTCAGGAATTTCTGAGTAAATGTAGCTTTTACTCACTTTTTTCTGTTTTTATGCATACGAAACTGAGTAAAAGCTATCGTATAACAGTTTAAATACTTCAAATTATTTTTTGTCATTTTTATGCATACGAAATTTATTTTTCTGAGTAAAAGCTATTTTCTGAGCAAATAATCTGAGTAAAAGATTTTACTCAGTTTTATGCATACGGGCCATTGAGTCAGTTTCGTCAATTGCATTTATAATTTCTATTAAGGTAGAATGAAGCCTTTCAACGTCAGCGTTGCCTGTATGTGAATTAGGGGTGGTAAAATGTACTTTAATGCCTTCTGAATTCAGATGTGAAATTACTTGTTCGGCCCTTAATTCGTTATCCATAATGATTTTATTTGGTTTCCTAAATTTTACTAAATGTTCCGTTATTATTTGTTTTTTTGTTCTCCAGTTCCTGTCATTTATATTGTAGGCCACCGCAAATTTCGTTAGCTTGTCGATCACGGTAATGAAAGATCTTTTTTTTATTTGAAATATATCGAGGTGAACTACAGCATTTTTTTCTTGGGGAGTTTCTGTTAATTTAAACTTGGGTTTCAAGGGTTTCCTGTCATATTTTATCTCTTGGCATTTTTTACAATTACCGATGATAAGCTGAATATGACTTCTCAGTTTGGGGAAATATATTTTGGTTTTAAGGGAGTAATAGCATTCATTCATTCCACTATAAAATGCCTCGATAGTATGATACAAGGAAATTTGTTTATGTAGTTCATCTTCAGACTCTAATTCATCTGCTCTCATTGTACATTTAACAAACTTGATATTAGTTCTAAGTGAGAAAATTGAAGCTAGTATTAACTGTACCTTATAATAATCCCTATCTGATACTTCAGAGTAAATTCCAACGTTTTCCTTTTCAATGTTTGTTTGAAGTTTTTCTTCTATTACGTTTTCTGGGTCTGCTGGATTGATTTCAATAATTTTTCTTCCGTGGGATACAACAATTTCATTTACTGCTGTGAAGGTAACTATAATTTGTATTCTATATTTGTTCACTATTTCCTCCTTTATTCCCACAAAAAACCCATCTTCTTCCTCCGCTGAGTGTACGGTTTCTGATAAATCAAAATTAGATTCATTTCCATTGTTTGAATCAATGGGGCATTTTCCTGCCTACTTAAAAAGTCGGCGACTTTGTTTTCCTTGCCTTGAACATAGCTAATATTAAAATCGTATTCTTGCAATTGCAGAATCCATCTTTGATGCCTGGCAGCTAATTGTTTTCCTTTAAATTTTGAGCTTAAGTATTTAATTGGGGCGTGATCTGTCACTATTTCAAATTTATTTCCAAAGAGAAAATGCCTGAAATAATTAACAGCATGTATTATGGAAAGAAACTCTTTATCAATTGTACTGTAGTTTCGTTCATGTTTGTTTAGTGTTCTTGATACAAAACAGACTGGTTGACCCTGATGTGATAAAACTGCACCGATTGCAAAGTCACTAGCGTCACACAGTGAACGGTTTGGCTGAAATTTGTGAACGAATCGTAGAACTTTTGAAAGGAGTACGCTAGAGACTTCTAATAAACGGCTTTGTAAAGCTTATTCATCAGCCTTTTAAGCAAAAATATGCGAATAAGAAAATTATTTTGACATAACCTCAAAAAAGTTGATCAAACATTGGATTTGTTCCGAAAAATCAACTAAATTAAGCGTCACGGCTAGAGCAGTGCTTGCTTTTAGCTCACATTTGTATGGTATATTAACTGGAACATTTCAAAATGTAATTCGTGGCAAAAAAAAAAATTTGGCCATTTTGAAAGGTCTTAGATAATTTTTTTTATTTATTTCATACTAAATTAAAAAAAGTGTGGCTAGTTTGTTCTTTATCGTGAATCTATTGAAGCTTATCCACGATAATATAGAGCACTTACCCCCAAATAGGCCTATAGCACAAGGGAGAAAGACAAAAAATTTCCCGTTGCACGAAGTAAATTTTTTCACCGGAATAGTCCTTATTTATACATGAAAAATAAAGTGTGCAAAGACCATTGCGAAATCGTATGCGCATAAAAAGTTATTCAATGTCAAAGTCGGAAAAATCAATTTTTTTAAAATATCTTTCAAACGGTTACTCCCAGAGAAAAATTTTCGAAATGTGTTTTGTAGCCCAAAAAATTACCTTTAAAAATATGTAAAATTTTTTTTCCTACATTTTGCAGTTTACGAAATATGTCAATTTAAAAATTTGACTTTACTTTTGCCATACATGTTTTCCATAATATTTTTTTTTTTTTAAATGATACTAACAAAAAATTATAATAGTTCATAGTACGATAACAAAAATTGACATATCTCGTAAACTGCAAAAGGTAGGAAAAAAAATTTTACATATTTTTAAAGGTAATTTTTTGGGCTACAAAACACATTTCCAAAATTTTTCTCTGGGAGTAACCGTTTGAAAGATATTTTAAAAAAATTGATTTTTCCGACCTTTGACATTGAATAACTTTTTATGCACATACGATTTCGCAATAATCTTTGCACATTTTATTTTTCATGTATAAATAAAGACAATTCCAGTGAAAAAATTTACTTCGTGCAACGGGAAATTTTTTGTCTTTCTCCCTTGTGCTATAGGCCTATTTGGGGGTAAGTGCTCTATATTATCGTGGATAAGCTTCAATAGATTCACGACAAAGAACAAACTAGCCACACTTTTTTTAATTTAGTATGAAATAAATATAAAAAATTATATTGAATCATGTCACCTTTGACGTTATCTAAGACCTTTCAAAATGACAAAATTTTTTTTTTTGCCACGAATTACATTTTGAAATGGTTCAGTTAATACACCATACAAATGTGAGCTAAAAGCAAGCACTGCTCTAGCCGTGACGCTTAATTTAGTTGATTTTTCGGAACAAATCCAATGTTTGATCAACTTTTTTGAGGTTATGTCAAAATAATTTTCTTATTCGCATATTTTTGCTTAAAAGGCTGATAAATAAGCTTTACAAAGCCGTTTATTAGAAGTCTCTAGCGTACTCCTTTCAAAAGTTCTGCGATTCATTCACAAATTTCAGCCAAACCGTTCACTGTGCGTCAGTAGTCACTACAAAAGGTTTGTCAAATTCTGGGTATTTCAAAATTGGATGATTGGAAATTAAAGATTTCAAATTCTCAAAAGCGCTTATATATTGAGGATCATTCTGATTTATTTTTCTGCCTTTTTGCAAATATCTTATCATCGGGTGGGCAATTTCGGAATAGTTTCTAATAAACTTTCTATAAAATCCTGACATCCCTAGGGAACCTTTTAATTGTTTTTCTGTTTTAGGAAGAGGAATTTCGTTGATAGCCTGTATTTTTTCAGGGTTTGGCTTAATACCTTCTTTCGTAAGTATATGGCCCAAAAAAGGTGTATTTTGTTTCATAAATGAGCATTTGTCTGGCTGAATTTTTAAATTATGTTCTTGCAATTTGCTAAGGATTTTATTTAGAGAATTTTTATGCTCTTCAAGTGTAGTGGAAAATATAAGAATATCGTCCAAGTACACTACGCATATTTTATTGATAAACTCTCGTAGAATTTCATTCATGAGACGTTGGAATGTCACTGGGGCATTTTTCAAGTCGAAGGCCATTCGAACGAACTCATATAAGCCACATGGTGTGACAAATGCGGTTTTTTCCCTATCTTCCTCTGCCATTAGAATCTGATAATAACCTTTTGCTAGGTCTATAGTGCTGAAGAATTGTGCACGACCTAGTTTATCTAAAATTGAATCCATAATTGGCATCGGATATTTGTCAGAAACCGTTACCTGATTAAGACGCCTATAGTCTACCACGATTCTGAATTTTTGTGTTCCCGAATTATCTTTTTTTTTCGGTATTACAATAATTGGTGAGCTGTATCTGCTTTTACTTTTTTTAATAATACCACTCTTTTCCATTTCTTCCATTTGCTTCTGAACCTCTTCCTCATATTTTGGAGGGTATCTGTACAATTTGGAATTAATGGGCCTATCAGTGGTCGTTTTAATGCTATGCACTACAGAAGTAGTATTTGTTAGAGTATCTCCCTCTTTGTAAAACAATTTATTGTATTTTTTCTTTAAATTTTCAACAATTGCTGCTTCTTCTATGCTAAGCTCATTTAAATTGAAATCATTCACTTCACTTACTTCAAGAACACAAACTTCTTCGGATTGTTGGGACATGAAAGGAATGATGATTTCATTTTTTAATTTTATAGTTTTATTTTCAATATTAATTTCTTTGACGTTTTTTCGTATGAAGTCCATGCCTTATAAAAAATCAAACGGTTTATTTTTTGGCATTGCTACCCATTTAATTCTCCCATTATCGGGCAATTGAAATTCTTTGGGGCTTTTTGTCATTACGAGTACACTTTTCTCTTTTACTTCCCTATTTATTGTGTATATGTTTTTTGAATAGTCACTTAATATTTTATATTTTGATGAGTGCACACTATTTCGATTCATTATGCTTATCGTAGACCCTGTATCTACTAATATTAAAAATGGCTCTTCTTCTGTAGTACCTTTAATGAAAATTTTATTTGGGTCCGAGGCTAATTGTGAAAAAAAATATCGTCTATATTATTAGATTCATTACTTTCCTGGCTCATATTTTCTACACTCATAGCTTCATCTACAGGTTGCTGTTGTACGTTTAGAAATGGATTTTGGTTTCTATTTTGCCTGCCGCTTTGCATCTGATCATTATTATAATTATTAGACTGTCTTGTATTTCTTGAACGCCTATAATTTAATTGCTGATTATAATTATTTTGTTTTTGACCATTATTACTGTCATTACTATTTGGTTGTTGCTTATTTTCAAAATTACTTTTATAAAAAGGATTTGTATTTAACCTATCATTCTTCTTTAAAATTAAGCGCAAATTTAGATTTCCGTAATCAAGACCAATAAATTGTGATATTACATCTCTCAATTGAGGCAGTGCAACCATTCGCATAATTGCAACCGCAAAGGGCCCAGCTGCTATTTCTTTAATTCTCTGTATTAGCATTCCCCCGAAGAAATCAGTCATTTGAGCATTGTCGTCATAAGTTGCAATTTCACTTATATCTTCAACTAATTATCTCACTTTGGCATCTAACTCTCCAATACTACTCACTTTTAGGCTGCTGATTTTCCTGGTTAATGTTAGTTGATCATATTTCGGTCGATAATGTTTCCGTAGTCTGGCCTTACACTCCGTCCATGTTGTTGGTGGATTTACATTCAGCATTGTTCTTGCCTTCCCTTGTATTTTTGTATTAAAAATCACACTATAAACTTCTTCCTGGTTAGGGTATTCTTGAATAATGTTGTCAGTTGCTGCGACGAATCCATGCAGTGTCCCTTCCTCACCAGTAAAATTTGGCAAGAATCTTGTTTCTCTCTCGATTCTTGCTCTTGTGCCATTGGCATGCTGCTGCCACTGATCTACCATTAGGTTGGTTAAAGCCATTATGCACTGTTGCATGTTTGCAATTTCTGCGTTGAATTCTGCCATTGTGTATGTAAATTTTAAATATTCTTTGTGTAAATAACTTTATTTTTTTTTTTTTTGAGTTAGATTGAATTTTTTTCCGCTATTTGTTCTTTACACAACTTTCTTTGTTGGTATTTATTTTAACTTATCACTTATTGTTTCGTTTCTACGCTTTGATAACAGCTTCGTGTCCACAATTTTCCGTAATGAAAAATAACCCGACTGCGCCACTTAAATAAAAGACAACTCCCTCCGCAGTAAAAATATGAGACAGTCTACAAATAATACTAGTTCGCGGTTACTACTAGCCCGAAACTAGTTAAAAAGGGATGCAGTGGAGGCCAGTTTGATATTATTTAAAGTTTGAAAGCGCAAATCAATTTGAATCAAGACAAAAACAAAATTCAATTTTTGTATTTGGCTTTGGAAATATTTGTGTTTTGTGTCAAAATTGAATGTGATAAACTTTTCAACAGAAAAACAAGAAATACAGCAACTGTGTGATATACAATATAAGCGAATAAGATCAAACAATAAAGTAAGTAATTATACACTCCTGTATATTAAAATAGTATATTGCATTAGAGTGTTTAAATGATTTGAATTTTTCGGAAATACTTCTTTTGAAAATTTATAAGATAAAGTTTGGTCTATATTTCGGTGAAAAACTCAAATTTTTAAACTATTATATTTGCTATTTCTTGTGTCAACTTCCTTTCTTTAATTCATTTTTTACGTGTCAAAAAAGGAAGGAATGTGCAGCAAACGCTATCTACTCGTAAGAAGACAAATTACGCCTAAAGGTATAGTTGAAAATAAACAATGTTCAAAATTTGTAAAATATTGTTATATGAATTTCTTCCTCTACTTCCAGATTTATTTCATTCGACTTCGTTTTCTTCAGATCCCAAGATTCAATTACTTAAATCATTTTAGGCAGCAAACAGGATCCACTTTAAGAAGATTTTGAATGCTCTAAAATAAATAACTACTATGAAGGACATTTACATATCACCACCTCAATACGAGGGTTGCCTTTTATATTTCGGGATTGGGCAACAGTAATGTCAATAGCTAAAATCTGGCAACACCATAATAAAGTTTGACATTTTTTTGCAAAAACGTACTCACAACGTTTTGATGTACAAGTGCTATTTGTTTTGTTTACAGTGAGTTAAGAAAATCAATTTTTCCATTGATAATTTAAAATATGGCTAAATTATGGGGTTTCCAACGAGAACAAACCTTTTTTACGGCCAGATGTTCATGCAATATTGAATGTATGCTGGTCCCACTAATGACTAAGGTTGTCTCAATCTCACGATAGATCACATGACGATCTTGCAATATCAGTTGGCGCACAGCATCAATGGTTTCCGGAACAACAACTGATTTTGGACGACCTCCACGAAATTCGTCTTAGAGTGAACTACGACCTCGGTTGAATTCACCATACCATCGATAAACACTGGTCCTTGATGGAGCTTCATCACCAAAAATTGAATTAAGTTCATCGTTATGCTAAAAAATGTCAAACTTTATTATGGTGTTGCCAGATTTTAGCTATTGACACTAGTGTTGCCCAATCCTGAAATATAAAAGGCAACCTACGTACTACAGCTTATTCCAATTCCAATTTTTTAGTTTTGAGAAAACTCTAATCAAAAGATTTTTGAAATCTTAAATTTACATTGATTATTGTCTTTTCTAGTTTAATTTTTATCTTATAACTACACAATGGTGCCTCTTTAAAGTTCTCTGGTTGGAGCAGATTGTGCTTCAAATCATGAATACCATAAGCCAATTATCCCAAAAACGACAATTTAGGAGCTACCTAGTTGTAGTATTGTGGTGACGATATGTAAATACAGTCATTACATGTAATTAATATATTTTTATTTATTTCATTATTTTATTTTATTTAAGTATAATACAATAATTCTTTAAAGCAACCAAGAAATGAAATTAATGTACTTAATTTTGATAATGTTCTTAAAAAACGAAATTTGACTTTATTTATGTTTTGAAAATAAAAATTTTAATAAAGAAACAAAAACTAAAATATCCATGATTTTTCATTACATACGTGTATTACTATAGGAGGACTACACACGAAACAACTGGTTAGCGACTAGTTGCTAAGCGACTACTTCCATACCACAACTAGCCCCGGACTAGTGTAAAAGTAATGCATAAGGGGCCAATTGAAATTTCGTAGGACATCAACACACAAAAAAGAACAGTTGCTTGTATGCAAAAGGGATTGAAGTCGGACTAGTACTGGTCGGAAGAGGACTAGTTAATGGACTACTCTTAAACTAGTCCGTTTGCCTGCAGGGCCGTAAGTTGTGTTTATTAAACGTTTATTTCATTCGGATCTTCAAAACTAAACTAAACTTATACAACAAATTCTTAGAGCGATCATGCTCTACATGCAAATACAATTCTTTCGTTTATTTACTTTATTCTTTTATTTGTTGACATTATTCTTCCTTTATTTTACTTAGCAGTGTTGGGTTACGGTATGCTACCACAGACTATAGTATGCTACTTTGTACTCCATGTGAATATGCAGCGTTTGCATGTTCACATGAAGTTACGCTATGTCTGGCCGTATCATACATAACTCACGTTTGGGAGCACTCCTCCGAGCAGATGGACTATAATGAGGCTCGTAAACAACTTTGCCGAGCACGGGACAATTGATAGAGGAAGGAAGCCTTATTATCGAAATGCTTCAGTTCGGACGCAGGAAACTATCACTGCTGTAGCTGCTGCCATACAAGCCCAGAATTTCGACAAGGAGCTTATCTGCCCAAATGAGTATCAGCAGCCAGTCATTGCAGACAATTATGCACAAAGATTTGAACTTGTTTCCATACAAAATTCAAATGACAAATAAACTGAATGCAGCAGACTTGCCGATTCACTTGAAATTTTGCCAGAAGATCCTTCAAATGGTGGAAGAGAACGAAAACGTCTTAAGCTGTATGTTTATGTCTGACCAGTGGCGGATCCAGGGGGGGCAGCGATCGCCCCCTCTCTCAAACCTAAATTATAGGTAAAGATTTTGAAAACATTCTGTTATTATCTAGAAATGTAGTCAATCGGCCCCCCCCTCTTGACAATGCTGGATCTGCCACTGTGTCTGACGAGGCTCATTTTGACCTAAATGGCAATGTTAGCAAACAAAATTGTCGAATAAGGAGTGATTATAACCCCAAATACTCCATGAGACGGAATTGCATCCACTACGCATCACAGTGTGTTGTGCAGGTTCATCAAAATGCGTTGTCGAGCTTTACTTCTTTGAAGAAAACGGTGCTACCGTTACGGTCACTGCAGACCGTTACTTAAAAATGTTAAAAGAATTTTTTTACCCAGAATTACGCCTAAAGAGAATCTCTCTCAACTCTGTGTGGTTTCAGCAAGATGGTTCAACTCCTCACATTGCCCGGCCTGTTATGACAGAATTACAGCGAATTCAAATAAGCTGATTTCCAGAAACTCCCCATTCCGTTGGCCCCAGGTCTCCTGACCTTACTGCACCTGATTTTTTTTATGGGGTTATTGCAAACAGGAAGTTTATAAAACAAAACTAGCAAATTTGAACGACTTAAAGCAATCCATTCGAACAATAATTGTGGCGATTTTTGCTGCAACTCTTCACACAGTTATGAACAACTTTTTACTTAGATTCCGCTATGCCATGCGTCACCGAGCTTGGAGGCCATTTAAACTCTTTAATTTTTAAAACTACTTAATTTGAATTTAAAAAAAAGTTATTTGACTTTCTTTATGTAGCAATATTCATCAGCCACCCTGTATTTATGTGTATTTTGCTTCTGTTATCGCATATAATGCTATTTTTATTGCATTGACCGATTTTGCTTATTTTCAATCCCCCGAGCTAATTTTAGCGACGGAGGCAGAATACCAAATTTCATTGAATTATGTTGCTCAGTTTTCCCAAAAAATGTATTTCCACGCACACCCAGCCAGCCACTCAGCCAGACAGACGGACATGGCAATATCGACTGAGGAGGTGACGCTGTTCAAGAATATATGTACTTTTTCATACCTGCCACGCCTCCTTCTCTGCTTCACAAACGAAAGGACAAAGTGAATATACCCTGGGTAGCGTATAAAAAAAAAAACCCCAATGCATCTTTCTCTGCGCACGGTATTGCCAGCAGTTTACAATAAGCATAAGCTCTGAGCAAAAGCTGGGCGAATTCGGACAAGAGGGCGTGGCATCTCCCATGTAAGCAAAAGCTTCAAAACACTATACTGAATCGTTTTTTTGAGATAATGGAACTATATTTTACTCAGACCCTAAGAACTATAAATGTAAGCTTTCAACAAAAACTGGGAGAAATTGGACAAAGAGGCGTGGCACCTCTTATATAAGCAAAGGCTTCAAAACGTTATACTGAAAGCGTTTTTTGAGATAATCGAACCAAATTTTACTCAGACACTAAGAGCAATAAATGCAAGTTCTGGGCAAAAACTGGGTGAAATTGTACAAAAGGGCGTGGCACCATATGAGATAAATTTTCAAGATACAGTGTAGGTTATTTAATGTTTGGCCAGGCCAAATATTACTAGTTTAATTTTTAAACAGTTTAAGCCCACTGTTCGGGGCCACAAAACGATAAAGGAAGCAGCTACGATTATAAGACAAGCTACGTTTTGCCATACTCAACTAACTTAACACAACCTCATTTACAGAATTTTTCTACATTTTTATAAAACTTAAACTTGCTGGGGGACACCGTATGTTTAAGAGGATTGCGTTGTTTGATTAGAATTACTTAATACTTACTTTTGGGTAATGGCATACTGATAATGGTTAGCAGGGCTTATTTTGATGTTATACATCAGGTTGGGTTAGATTAGGGTGGTGGTAATTGCGTAAATCAGAAACCTTAAATTGACCGACTAGGTCCATAGCATTACCACAAAATCCCTTCTGTTAGTAGAAAAGTAGTGTTCTGGTTTCATAATTTTCGTCTACATATATCGAACGTTCCAGTTCTTAAGGCGAAATTCGTTACTTAAGATTGTGCTATTCCAGTTATCTCATTCATGGAGCTGAACATTGCCTGCCCAAGAGAAGCCATTCTGAGTCTGTCTAGCACTGGGCAATGGCAAAAGACGAGCTCCAACGTTACTACCTCGTCAGGTTCGGAACTGTTTCTGCACCAGTTGTTTCATATTAATCCCATCCTGCTAAGAGAGACTACATACAATATACATAAGTACATATGTTGTTTGTTGCTGTTATAAGAGGTCCAGAATTTTTTGGCCTTTTTGTTCTTTGTGTTTGTTATCTACCTATTTTTCGCTTAAGTTATCAAACGCTTCGAATTTTGCGCATAATAAAACATAAATGATGTTTCTACAATTAAGGGGCTTTGCAAGCTCGTCAGCGCCACAACGTTGCAGCGTCCAAGTAGCCACAGTAATCGTACTGAGTTCCTATTGCCAGACTTGTAAGATTTTGTGAATGTTTTAGAATTAATGGTGTTTTAACAGCTGCTTGACTATCAACGTCAATATTTATTTCGAATTAGAAATATTTGCTACTAAAAAATACGCGGCTTTTTGAATCGCAACTACATCTGCGTGAATTATACTGCAGTCAGTAGGTAAGTAGATTGTAGGATTTCCATGTATTAGAGTTCGCTACAAAGAACCCTTATGACCTTGCTTGGAGCCATCTGTTCAACAATTTATTTCATTTGGTGGGATGTCCATTAATCCCTGTAGAGAAATTTAACTGAAAACTGCCTGTCGAACCGCGTTTTTGGTGATAAATGTGTAAATCTCCGAAAAATGTACCAACATTTTTTTATTTTTTTATAACTTCAAGGTATAGAATGTGATGACTTTAACTTCTGGAACATTTTAAAAAAATGAACATAAACTTTCAGGGTTGCCATACGTTTTTTTTTTAATTTCGTTTAAACCATTTGTTTAAAAAAAAAAAAAATAAAATTTAGCCTTAAAACACTTAAATAAACTTTTTTGAAGCAATTCGTATAGAAGCTCTGGTTAGGTATCTGTATTAAATAGTGAGCCCTGGGACATTGAATGGTTCATTTTTTGGAGACTCACCCAGATATATTATATTATGCACCAATGTTTCTCAAACTTTTTTAGTTGACGGCACCTTAAAAATGTATGAAAATAATGGCGGTGCACCTGAATCTAAACAAAGCCGTATGATACAAAAATAAATGAAATTAAATACTGTTTCAAGGAAACAATATCCATCTAACTTTAATTATTGATCAAGAATGTTGTGGCATAGTTGACAGTCTCTTGCGGTACACAGTTTAAAAAATACACAGATGACACGTTTGATTACGGTGACCAACCGTACTGTATTATACAGAACAGTTCTGTATTTGAGGCCTCTGTTCTGTATAATTTTTAAACAGAGAAATGTTCTGTATTTCAGAAAGTGTTCTGTATTTGTTCTGAATTTCGCAAAATTGTTTTGTTAAGCGGTTTCCACCAAAAAATTAAATAAAAAAAAACTAGCAAAATCGAAATAATGTTGCTAACGTGATTATAAATACATATTGCATACAAACACAAATTTGAAATGAAAAAAGAGGTATCAGTAACAGTGTTTACTCAAATGATCTCAGTGTTTACTCTAATGACCAAGCGTTTAACGGAAAAGTAATCTTCGGAAAATTCTAAGAAAATTTGGCCGGTAAAACATTGGTCTAAAATGAATATCGAGCCCCCGATTTTTAACGTGAAGATTGTTCTACAACATTTTTTTATTAAAAAGATACCTTCTTTAGAAAACACTATTGTATCATCTTAAAAAAAATAATAATATTATCGGTTTTGGCAACTTTCTGAATCTGTTTTTATCTTCAATGAATTTTGAAGGTTTTTTTTGAAAAATGATAATAAATTGAGAGAGCAATTTTTTGATTGGAATCTTTATTTGGTGTTTTATAGCAAATGTCCAAATTCATCATCCTTTTCACTTCCGCATTAAAAGTTTTTTTGCAAGTATCCTCGTGTTCTTTGAGCCTGAACAACTTTTTACGCGGCAGTGATCTCGATGAAGATTTTTGACTTGGTTTTTAAACACCGAAATAAAGCGATTTCAATTAAGAAAATTTTTTGATCAGAAAGTCTTATTTCAACAAAATTTTTCAAAATTTTCGACCACTTTTCATGAAAACCTATTCAAAACTCGGCCTGAATATTAAAAAATCTGTCATGATAAAAATGGACTCAGAAAGCTGATAGAACCAATGATTGATATATGTGTGTCATGGTACAAAAAACTTCTCGTTAAAAGCGGGAGCTTGATATTGATCTTACACTTATGGTTTATGGTCACCGTACATATGATCAATATCTTTGACCAAGTATTCAAGCTGTAAAGTTCATGAGAATTTCTCCCAAAATTCTATATTTTATTTTCTTTTATTGATTGATGCATGCAAATTTTATAAGTTCTGCTTTAGTGATCGTATGGCAAATAAATGGATACCAAGGACTGCATTCCGATTGTTGACGAGATAGCAGCAGGAAACTCAAAAGAATGCATCCTCATCGTTTCACCTAACTAGCATATAGCACGTACATCTACAAAGGTTACATTCTACAGTAAACGTAAAATTGTAAGCCTTTTTATTTAAAAGCATTCTTTTAATATATGTATGTATATATACTGCCACGGTGATAGCTGTTATAATAAAAATAACTAAAAACTAGTTACAATATTTTTGTATACATTTTAATAATTTGTTTAAAAACTATTTACAATTTAATTTCACTAAATTAGACAGTTAACAACAATAAAACGTCAAAAGCTTTTATGCATCAATTTTGTTCTTAAGAATACTTATTAGAATTATATGAATGTTGAAAAATTTGATAACATTTTCATTTATATCAATTAAGTGTCACAAACATTTAAAAAAATTTATTAACTATCCTTTACATATATGTACTTATATCCGCTTTATTTAGAAACTTATTGTTTGTCATTTTGATAATGCAGATGGTGGAGGAGCAGTTTTCATCAGCCTATGACCAGGTGCTGAAGGTGATAAACTAAGAGGCGAAGGTACTTCATTACGTTTGTCTTGAATCGATAAAGGTAAAAATTCTTGTTGCCTCCTCTTTATCCTCTGTATATTGTGATTGTTACTTTTTCTTCCAAATAACATTGTCAAATGTATTGCACAGAAAAGCCCAATGCTCTGAAATAAAAAATTTTGAAATTCAAAGATGGAAACAAAATTTCATGTCACACGGTTTTCATTTAATCGATTTTTGAAATTTTGAAAACACTCTGTACAAAAAAAAAAAAAACTCATTCTAGCGTCACATCGACTTATTTAACTATATGATCTGTACGTCTGAGGAGCACCATGTGTTCAGCAAACTTATGCAGAATTTTTGAAGAGGTACAAAAATGACACCTAAAATAGGAGAATATTGAGTCGGTATATGCTACAGAAATATTTATTATAAAATTTCACAACCACTTGCTGAACACTAAAATGTCGATGCAAATGCAAACTTTACCTATTTTGTCATAACATGAAAAATATACCTGTGACAGTTTGATAAAACAACCTTATTTGAAATTGGAAACTTTTCATTAGAGCTAAAAAACTTCTTTGATGCTTCTCAATTTTTTTTTTGTGTAGGAATTGGAACAAATGTAAAAGTTTTTTATTATAAATGAATACTAAACAAATATTTTCCAGTAATTAGTTTTGCCCTAAGGTCAATAGATTTTAATAAAATTGAAATACGATTTTTTTTTCATATATTTTTGATTTAAAAAATTCAGTTTCTTTACATAGGGAAATTAGTGCTTTTATCAATTTTTTTTTTGTATTTAACCTGAATCTTATCTCTTTGTGAAGAAACAAAAACCCCATTCTTATGTCAACTTAACTTGTTTTGTGAAAAGCATTTGTAAATTTTTTTGTTGTTTCAAGTTGTCAAAATCAAACGCAATTGAAGAAAAATTAATAACTGTGTTTTAGTGGCAGCGTGTTAACACAGTGTTAACTAGGGATTTCAGTACCGGTATCCCGGGATTCGAGCCTTTTTGCAATCCCGAAAATCCCGGGGTTAGTGCTACCAATCCCGGGATTTCTTTTGTAAGTTTTTTTGTTTTAAATAACAGAAAAATCGCATAAAGTAGAGATAAAACGTATTCTCTCTAGATTTGAAACTGCAACTTCTTGCGAAATTGAGAACAACAGCCATACAGTTAAAGTAAACACAGCAAAAAACTTGAAAGAAAAATTAAATCTAGTTTTGAATAATTCTTCAAAAAATTTGTTTTCTAGAAAGTCTTATAATTTATCCGACGTTTTAATCAAAGAAATTGATATATTTTGTAATGGTGGTGATAGGGGTTATTTCCTCCAGAAAACTTTCGACTATCTTTCTTCAATTCAACCAAGAAGTGTTCAATCAGAAAGATGCTTTTCGTATCCAGGTTATATATTTGTGGACTTTTGACAAAACAACCTTACTCGAAATTGGAACTTTTCAGGAGAGCCTAAAAACTGATTAACTACTTTCCAATAATGTGGGTCAATTTCGTTGAAGCAGCGTTGAATCTCCTTTTTCCGTACACTTAAAGTGTCAGTTGCCAAATTATTTTTTTCTTTTGGTTCATTACACTTCACCGCACGAATGGCGCTAAGTTCAAATCTTGCGTGAACTATGGGGCACCCTTATATCTCTGGAACAAGAAATCTTAGAGACATGTCGATTATACCAATAGAAGCGTATTTAAATTTTATATTTAGAATTAAAATCCTGGAGAATTGTCTTATCTCGACTTAGGTTGTTTTGTCAAAAGTGTATAAATATGTAATAAATTTAGATCTAAATTGGATGATAAAACAATAAATGCTTTAATTTTCCTAAAATCATATTTTAATAATAATAAAACTGATTAAAAGAAAAGTTAATTCTTTCAAGTTCAACACTTGTTAAAACTTTGATCTCACTATTTTATATAATTAAATATGGACTGTTTCCATTTCAATTCAACCGGTGAGTGTGCACTTAGGTTTGCAAATCAACTTCAAACTAGCAAAATATTTTTCTACAATCAAAATAAGGGAACATGTATTTTTTTTTTTTTGGTTTGGACCAAAATTGGGGATTTTATGGCGTTTTGTAGGAATTTTGCCGAAAATTTAATTTTGAAAAATTCATGAAGTGTAATCGGTTTTTTCAACCGCATTTCTTTATTTCTCAACTGATTTACATGAATCAAAATTTATTTGGTGCATAATGAAATTCTTTTAAGTAATGATTAAAAAAAAAATTTCTTTAACCCTTACTTTCCTTAAAATTGATGTTTATATTTTAAATAACAATGCTAATTTTCTCAAAAACACCATCTTTTTTTTTCTCGAAAATTTGCACAGTGATAGTAAAGCACGTCCTCTTTATTCCAGTAATGGCGGTTTTCTTGCTTTTTTCGTTATAAGTGTAAAATTTGCAAATTTTTAACGTTAATATTGAGTTCTTCTATACAAAATGAATACAAAAAATTACACAGTTCCATTTTCACTTTCCTAGACGGTTTTGCGATACTGATTCCGAAAATGGCACTTACATTCTTCTACCATTTTTGGTTTTCAAGATATCTTGAAAAACTTGAATAAAACCCATAAATTTGAAAAAAACCGAATTCTTAATTTTTGAGACACAAAATTCATTTATAGTAAGTTAGATGGAACTTAAATATACTCACGGTATAGAAAACCAAGCATTGTTTTGTTTTTTGCGATTTGACCGTACCTTTGCTTTTGTTTTTCTTAGAAAGTTATCGGGATTTTTATTAGTTTCTTTTTCGATTGCTTCATGTAATTTCGCGACACATCATAGTCTGTGAAATGACCACACGGCTGCTATCCAGACTGCTTGTGAGTTTCTAACTCAAGTGCTAAAACTGACACCAGCTATTCAATTAAAAATTTTGCTGTTGATGAACTTTATTCCTTTAGAATAAACAAAATTGAACAGTGGAAAAATGCAAAGAAATGCAAAAGTATTCAAAAATGCCATGTTTGGAAGAGTGAGGGAAGCAGAGGGTTAACTTCTTGTTACATAGCCAGAACAGCACAACACAATTACACGAAAGTAATCGAAAAAAAAACTAATAAAAATTCCGAGAACTTTCGAAGAAAAACAAAAGCCAAGGTACGGTCAAATCGCAAAAAACACAAACAATGCTTGGTTTTCTATACCGTGAGTATATTTAAGTTCCATCTAACTTACTATAAATGAATTTTGTGTCTCAAAAATAAAGAATTCGGTTTTTTTCAAATTTATGGGTTTTATTCAAGTTTTTCAAGATATCTTGAAAACCAAAAATGGTAGAAGAATGTAAGTGCCATTTTCGGAATCAGTATCGCAAAACCGTCTAGGAAAGTGAAAATGGAACTGTGTAATTTTTTTTATTCATTTTGTATAGAAGAACTCAATATTAACGTTAAAAATTTGCAAATTTTACACTTATAACGAAAAAAGCAAGAAAACCGCCATTACTGGAATAAAGAGGACGTGCTTTACTATCACTGTGCAAATTTTCGAGAAAAAAAAAGATGGTGTTTTTGAGAAAATTAGCATTGTTATTTAAAATATAAACATCAATTTTAAGGAAAGTAAGGGTTAAAGAAATTTTTTTTTTAATCATTACTTAAAAGAATTTCATTATGCACCAAATAAATTTTGATTCATGTAAATCAGTTGAGAAATAAAGAAATGCGGTTGAAAAAACCGATTACACTTCATGAATTTTTCAAAATTAAATTTTCGGCAAAATTCCTACAAAACGCCATAAAATCCCCAATTTTGGTCCAAACCAAAAAAAAAAAAATACATGTTCCCTTATTTTGATTGTAGAAAAATATTTTGCTAGTTTGAAGTTGATTTGCAAACCTAAGTGCACACTCACCGGTTGAATTGAAATGGAAACAGTCTATGTATTTATGTTTGTTTTTAAAGTAAATAAGTATTTATGAATTTTTGTTTTTTAAAAAAGGCGTGAATTGCTTAATAAAATGTACCTGTTTTAAGAAATGGTTCTTTAATATTTTTGACACTTTTTAAATAAAATATTTTTGTAGGAGTGCAATAGACAAAATATTAGGAATTTTTAATACTAAATTCTGCTTTATTTAGAAAGAAAGAAAAATTCATACAAATCCCGAAAAATTCCGGGATCCCGGGATTCAAATTTCTGATCCTGAAAATCCCGGGATCGCAAAAAGTCCAAAAGTTGGAATCCCTAGCGTTAACACATTTATTCTAAAAGGATTTTTTTGCTACCTATTTTTTCTAATTTTGTTATGCTTCTTATTTTGTTTTGCTTTTCGTTTCCACACCGTTTCCCTCCGCTTACCAAAAAGCTCCAAGTGGCACAATAAAAATGTTAGGCCAGTATGTTAAAATCAGTGTATAAAACGGCAAAATTCACAGATCTAATTCGTGCTTAAAAATTAAACACGCGAATTTATCTGTGTTAAGTTAAGCATTTTTCTTATTGCTTTCCCATACGTTTCTCAGAAAGTGCTTAAGCCAACGGTCCATTCAGTACGTCGAATAAGTCACATCGTTTTTTTCAACTGACTGCGATGCATTTGACGGGGAAGCCTGGTCCAGTGAATACTTTGAAAACGGATAAAAACATACAAAATTCTTTTTATAATATTAATAATTTCAAATTTTAATTTTGCACTTGCAGCGCTCCAATAATTTTTTATTCCAATTTTATTCAAAAAATAAAAGAGAAACAACAAAGAAAAAAAAAAAACAACAAATGAAATTGAAAATAAATTTATTTTACGATTGTCAAATTACACGACGTACGTCGAAAGTTTGGAGTTGGGCAACTTTTGTACGTTGTGTTAACGTAGATGTACTGATTGGGTCGCACTTGATATAAACTTATGATTTTTAACTTAGCTGTCAGTTAAAAAAAACGACTTGACGTACTCCACGTACTGAACGGACCGTTGGCTTTATACAAGCACTGAAAACTGTCGTCTAAAGCACAGGTAGTCGCATACGATTTCACAAATGATTGGAATGAGTCGTTCTGTATTTCACATTTTTCATTTTAAAACAAGGTATATAAAAGAAAACTATCTCAAACTTAACATCCACCATATATTGCTTTTTAGCTAAAATCCCCAAAAAAACGTATTTCCGAAATTTCACCCCACTGTAAAGCTCTAAATCTAATTTTTTGATAAAACTAGTTGTTCCGAGATAATCACGAAGACATCAACCCATTATATCCAAAAATATTCTACGGAAAATGTCGAAAAATGCTTAAAACTTAAGAAATAGTACAGTAAAATTGTCGTAAAATATATGATGACCTAGAAAAAATTGAGGTGCATAAAAAGAGCTGTGCAGGTGTGACAAATTTCGATGTTTTTTGATTGGGAATTTCGAGCTATTTTCGAGCTTTTCAACAGTAATTTCGAGCTGTCTGGGAAATTTTTCATTTTCCGGAAAAGCGGAAAAATTGTTCTGCATAGCAAAGTTTATTTTTTCAGCCAGACTAATCTGCGGGAAAAGCTAGAGATGAAATCTTTTAACGCAGGAATTTCGAGCTACCTTTGAGCTAAAAGTACTTTCCGGAAAACTCCCAATTTTTCCGGAAAATCCCACAAAACTTTTTTTATGGCTAACTTTATTTTTTCAGCCAGACGAATCCGCGGGAATAGTAAGCGAATTTCCCCGGAAAATCCCAAAAAAATTTTGAAAAATTATTTTTTTCCCCTATGTTATGTCCGCAAATTATCTGGAATTAATCCCCATTTACGAAATAGGGATTATGTCCGAAAGTGTTTTTCGCGGATCAGCCTATAATATATCCAACACATAGTTTGGTAGCCATAGTAATTTTACATAAGAGTAGGGGTAAGTAGGCGGCCTGCGGCCGCAGCCCAGGATTTAAAAATCCCAAAAATCCAACACCGGCTTCGCGGATCAGTCGGTTATATATCCAATAATTTGCGGACATAACACCCATTTACGAAATGGGGATTATGTCATGGCACCGCCATAACTAAATATTTTTTGGGATTTTCCGGGAAAGTTTGGGGTTTTCCGGAAAACACTTTTCGTTTTTGATGAGCTCGATACTAGCTCGAATTTCGTGTGTCAAATGATATGATCGCCAAATATTCTCATGGGTTCGTCTAGCTCAAAAAATAAAGCAAGCCCTTCAAAAATTTTTTGGGATTTCCCGGGGAAATTTAAGGAAAACACTTCATTCAAGGTCAGCTCGAAAGTAGCTCAAAATTCTTGCGGTAAAAGATTTCATCGCTTACTATTCCCGCGGATTCGTCTGGCTGAAAAAAAATAAAGTTAGCCATAAAAAAAGTTTTTTGGGATTTTCCGGGAAAATTGGGAGTTTTCCGGAAAATGCTTTTAGCTCAAAATTAGCTCGAAAGTAGCTCGAAATTCCTTCGTTAAAAGATTTCATCGCTAACTCTTCCCGCGGATTCATCTGGCTGAAAAAATAAACTAAGCTATGCAGAACAATTTTTCCGCTTTTCTGGAAAATGGAAAATTTTCCAGACATCTCGAAATTATTGTTGAAAAGCTCGAAAATATCTCGGAATTCCCAACCAAAAAACATCGAAATTCGTCACACCTGCATAGCTCACTTTATGGACCTAAAAAATTGAGATCTGCAATTTTTTTTTGCTTAATGTCTTTAGGGCCACTGTAGAGGGGCTGTCCATAAACTCCGTGACGCAAAAATTCACTAAAATGAACCCCCCCCCCTATGTGACAAAAAGTGACGCTGGACCAGACCCCCCCCCCTAGCGTCATGTGACGATAACCGAAACCCCCCCTTATCAATATTTTTTTTTTTATGCATATACCAGTGCAAAAGTTTAAGTTGCCTTTTGAGCACACTGATATGCACGTATTTTGACGTACAATGCTAAATAGCAGAAAAAAATAGATTCTCTTTATAAGTTTCTATTTATATTCATATTAATGTATCGAGCCCTAACCGCCAAAAATGCTTAACCAACACGATTTCAGATATCCGTTTTTTAAAAGAAATCGATAACTCGCGTCCATAGCATCTTTCCTTCAAATTTTATGACTGTAAAAAGTACCATTACGAAGTTATAGCGATAGCAATTTTGAATTTTGCACTACAATATATGCAAGAAAATTAAAAAAAAAGTTCTACTGTAAAATTTGTTTTTTGTCAGTTAAGTCCTTTTGGCGGTTAAGGCTTGATATAGTTGCACTAGTTTTTTATTTTTTTTTTTAGACGGGTATTGAATTTTGAACTTTGAGTTGTTATATTAGTATGATACGTATAATGACCGCTTTTCTTGTAAAATTTCCTTCATAAACTACAATCATTAAACTGACGATTTTCAGTAAGTATTATATCGTTGACTTTTAACGATTCTAAAGAATAAAAATTTATGTTTTCAAAATATTCCTTAGTTCACACTGAAAGTCTGTTATAAATTTTTAATCATTATTTTCGTATGCAAAAATTACAAAACTAATATTTTTAAAATTGTAATTTAAAGTCAGTGGGTAATCAATCATTAATGTTAGTTTTTATTTCCGTACTTTAATTCAACCTTATTGATGAAGCCTCTATTCCGACTAAATTGATGGAGTTGCATCAAATTGAACTATACTGTGGAAGAGTACGCGGAATGTAGACGAAGCAAATTAAATCTAGAAAAGACCTTTCAGTGGTACCGTAATTTAAGAAAACGGCTGAAATTAAAAAAAAAATTTTGAAGCACCTTTTTCGACCAAATTTATAGTTTGCATCAAATTGAACTTTACTGTAGAAGAGTACACGGAATGTAGATGTAGCAGTTAAAAATCATATATAAAAAAGTCCTTTCAGATGTACCGAAATTTAAGAAAACGTCACGCGAAACTCGTGTAGCGTTCTTAATTTTAGGCCTCGTTTTCAATTATATTAAATGGAGTTCCATGAAACTAAACTTAACTATGGAAAAACTCACGAAATGAAGTTAAGAACACTGTTTAAAAATATCATTCGTTCACTTTCTAAAAAATTAAAAAGGAAAGCATTAAATTTATTTTTTTATAATTTTTAAAAAATAAATTTAAATGTTCGGGCAAAGGATAAAGGTAAAACCTGAACCAATGAAGCTAAATTTTGCCAAACTTACAAATTTATTCTCAATGACCCCTTAAACCAATTTCTTCAACAAAATTTAAAGTTTACTTTTTTAAATTTCTCAAAACTGTGACAAACTCAGTGCTTTTATAAAAATTTAGAGAATTGAAATGATTGAGTTACATTAAACAAAAGTTAAAATTTCTCTTTACATACACTTACATTCGTATTTGTACATTATGTACATTTATTTCTATAACCAGGCCTAACATTGAATACACTGTAGATTCGATAATCGTAAGAAATACGGAAGTATTATTATTGAATTTAAAGGATTGCGATTGCTAATTCGAAGTTCGTAGAGTCAAAACGGCCTTTTAAATCAAATAACGATACTTCTCTGACAACCAAATCGTAAAAAAACTAAGAAAATCAGATGTTCTTATACCTTTGAATAACTTAAGTTAAATTTTTAGTTTTTTTCTGAAAAACAGGTTATTTTAAACGCCGTCCCGTGACGCTTGCGCGAACCTCCCCCTCCCCCCTGTGACAAAAAATGACGCTTGCTCGAACCCCCTAGAAGCGTCACGGAGTTTATGGACAGCTCCAGAGGCCTAAAGCCAAAAAGGTGACCTCCCATCTCTGCGCTTTAGCCGCTATCTTGAAATATGTTTGATTCGATATTTCTTGTTTCCTATTGGTTGGATAGACCGTATTTTTGGTCTAATACGTGGTATCCATAAGTTGATATTTTGAGGAGTAGAAGCTGCCAAAGTTACCAAAAACCAATTTTTTCCATTCTGACACACTGGGTGCTAATTTTCAAAATATTGGGATTATAAAATTTGTAGCGCTTGTAAAAACAAGCAAAATATTTTTTAAAAGAAGTGCTGATCTAAATTGGTTCTCCAGTTATAGTACAGTAAAAATGTCCCAAAATGAACGTAAAAATGTAAAAAGGCCGCTATCTTCAAATATTTTTGATTCGATTTATTTCGTTTCCTATTGGTCGCACAGAAAAAAATGTCAAGCAAAAATTACGGGCAATAAAATTAATGTATTTACAAGCAAAATAGTTTTTAAATAAAATGATTATCTTTAAGAATTTTTTAAGTGTGTTACTTAATGACATTTTATATTGAAAATTGATTTTATTTAATTGAACTTTTAGTCATATATTTGCAAAGATCGATTTACATATAAATCTATCAATGCATTTTTCTAACACATAATTATGACAATTCAAGGAACGGATTAAAAACACGGCTATAGTGACATATGTTTCGTCTTTCGCCACAAAGACTCATCAGACTATTTTTGTTGTAATTATAATTATATTTATTTTACTAAATTAATTATAATTGAAAAATTGCAAGTTTGAAAACTTTTTGTGTTTTTGGTCTGGGCGGGAGACGAACCAAGGATCTCCAGGTTGGTAGCAGAAGTCGTTACCACTGCACCAGCCTTGCCCGGCTGCGAAGCCGACTTTTTGCCAGTTTTATTTGTGTGTTAATACGTATTGATATATCATAATTGTTGTTTTGTGTTATTTATTGATATTTGAAATAGTTGTTCCTTTGGAACAAATTCAATACCGATTGCAGGTGTTTCCACCTTATCAGGGCGTGTTCTCCCAAATAACTTTTAAGAATTTTTTTTTTTTTTTTTTAAGTGTGTTACTTAATGACATTTTATATTGAAAATTGATTTTATTTAATTGAACTTTTAGTCATATATTTGCAAAGATCGATTTACATATAAATCTATCAATGCATTTTTCTAACACATAATTATGACAATTCAAGGAACGGATTAAAAACACGGCTATAGTGACATATGTTTCGTCTTTCGCCACAAAGACTCATCAGACTATTTTTGTTGTAATTATAATTATATTTATTTTACTAAATTAATTATAATTGAAAAATTGCAAGTTTGAAAACTTTTTGTGTTTTTGGTCTGGGCGGGAGACGAACCAAGGATCTCCAGGTTGGTAGCAGAAGTCGTTACCACTGCACCAGCCTTGCCCGGCTGCGAAGCCGACTTTTTGCCAGTTTTATTTGTGTGTTAATACGTATTGATATATCATAATTGTTGTTTTGTGTTATTTATTGATATTTGGTATAGTTGTTCCTTTGGAACAAATTCAATACCGATTGCAGGTGTTTCCACCTTATCAGGGCGTGTTCTCCCAAATAACTTTAAGAATTTTTTAAGTGTGTTACTTAATGACATTTTATATTGAAAATTGATTTTATTTAATTGAACTTTTAGTCATATATTCGATTTACATATAAATCTATCAATGCATTTTTCTAACACATAATTATGACAAATCAAGGAACGGATTAAAAACACGGCTATAGTGACATATGTTTCGTCTTTTGCCACAAAGACTCATCAGACTATTTATGTTGTAATTATAATTATATTTATTTTACTAAATTAATTATAATTGAAAAATTGCAAGTTTGAAAACTTTTTGTGTTTTTGGTCTGGGCGGGAGACGAACCAAGGATCTCCAGGTTGGTAGCAGAAGTCGTTACCACTGCACCAGCCTTGCCCGGCTGCGAAGCCGACTTTTTGCCAGTTTTATTTGTGTGTTAATACGTATTGATATATCATAATTGTTGTTTTGTGTTATTTATTGAAGTCATTATCTCAATTGGTTCTCGTGTTATGACAAGTTATAAATAAATTGCGTGTAAAAAATTTATTGTTTGTTTTTTATCTGAGCATTGATCATATAATACTTAAGTACCTGGAGACCGATCCCTGCTCGGTCAACAATCTTATCTTATCATTTTAGTCGATGTTTTTATTCATAGCTATTTTTTTCAATGAAATTCGTACCTTTTCACCTCCAAAGCTTTCAAAATGATAAATTAACCGATGAGAAAAATAATAAGAAAAAACTCGGAAAATATCGAATGGTATAGAAAAATATCAAGAACTCCAAATTTTTTAAGAGAATTAGAATGACCTAAAATAAATAAATGGGATATGCCACGCACCCAAAATATTTCGCCTCTTGTATGGGGGCTGAAATATCTTACCATCATGCCTCGGAAAGTTCATTAAATTTTTTTTTGTGCATGAGTTATTAACTAAAATTTTTATTTTGGTAAAAAGTGGGCCTTACCATTATTGAACAAAGCCCACTTTTCGTTATGCTTTAGATACTTGTAATCCAGGTCCGCATACCAAATTTCATCAAAATATGTTGTACCATTTGCGAGAAATAGCATTTAATTTGTTTTACTTGTATGGGAGGTTCCACGCGCACCGGTGATATTTTGCCCACTTTCAGGTCGTAGGTGCCTAAGAAAAAGTAGATTCCCTATAGTTAAATTCAGAAAGATTGCTTTAGTAGTTTTCTTTTTATAGCGTATTATATTTTTGTGTGCGGTGCCACGCCCTCCAACGAGTTTTCCTAATATAACAGCACATCACATATTGATACTTGTTTTCAGGGGTAAAATCTTTCAAATTTTCATTAAAATTGTTGAAGTCGTTTTCGAGTAATATTGAATCAAAATTTTCAATGGTTAAAAAAGGGGCGTGGCACTTCTTCGATCCCGCCCACTTTTCGGTTATTACAAGGCATTGATATGTAGTACCTACATACCAAATTTCATAAAAATATCTTGTAACATTTGCGAGAAATAGCATTTAACGTATTTTGCTTGTATGGGAGGTTCCACGCGCAATGGCGACATTTCGCCCACTTTCAAATCAGAGATGCCCTATTGCAATTAGGCTCCTCACAGTTAATTTCAGAATGTTTGCTTCATTAGTTTTCTTTTTATACCGTTTTATATTTTTGTGGGCGGTGCCACGCCCTTCAACGAGTTTTCCCAATATAACGGCGTATCACGTATGTTTTTAGAGGTAATATCTCCTAAATTTTCATAAAAATTGTTGGAGTCGTTTTCGAGTAATATTGAATCAAAATTTTCAAGGGTTAAAAAGTGGGCGTGGCACTTCTTCGATCCCGCCCACTTTTAGTCTGTAACAAGGCAATATTAAGCCGTACCCGCTGACCAAATTTCATCAAAATACCTTGTATAGTTTACGAGTTATGACTAAATCAAATTTAAAATTTAGTGCAGTGCCACGCCCTCTTGTGAGCATTTATAAAAATCAAACCTAGCTCATTATTCATTGTTTGCTAACATCTAACACTATTCCAAGTTTCATTGAAATCGCTGTAGCCGTTTTCGAGAAAAAATATTGGCACAGAAATAAGTACAAAGAAACAAACATACAATTTTAGCTCGTATAAGAAGAGAAGATAAATAAGCAGTACCTACATACCAAATTTCATTAAAATATCTTGTAACATTTGCGAGAAATAGTATTTAACGAATTTTGCTTGTATGGGAGGTTCCACGTGCAACGGCAATATTTCGCCCACTTTCAGAACAGAGATGCCTTTGAGCAATTACGCACCTCACAGTTAGTTTCAGAATGTTTGCTTTATTAGTTTTCTTTTTATAGCGCATTATATTTTTGTGGGCGGTGCCACGCCCTTCAACGATTTTTCCCAATATAACGGCATATCACATATTAATACTTGTCTGCAGAGGTAATAGCTACTAAGTTTTCATCAAAATTGTCGGAGTCGTTTTCGAGTAATATTGAATCAAAGTTTTCAAGGATTAAAAAGTGGGCGTGGCACTTATTCGATCCCGCCCACTTTTCGTGTATTACAACGTATTATTAAGCAGTACCTACATACCAAATTTCATTAAAATATCTTGTAATATTTGCGAGAAATAGCATTGAACGTATTTTGCTTGTATGGGAGGTTCCACACGCAACTACGATATTTTGCCTACTTTCAAGTCGTAGGTTTCTAATAGCAAGTAGACTCCCTATAGTTAAATTCAGAAAGATTGCTTTAGTAGTTTTCTTTTTATAGCGCACTATATTTTTGTGGGCGGTGCCACGCCCTTCACCGAGTTTTCCCAATATAACGGCATATAACATATTAATACTTGTTTGCAGGGGTAACTTCTCCTAAATTTTCATTAAAATTGTTGGAGTCGTTTTCGAGTAATATTGGATCAAAATTTTCAAGGGCTAAAAAGTGGGCGTGGCACTTCTTCGATCCCGCCCATTTTTTGTCCGTTATGAGGTTTTATTAACCCGTACGCGCTCACCAAATTTCATCCAAATACCTTGTATGGTTTACGAGTTATTACTTAATCAAATTTAAAATTTAAGGCTGTGCCACGCCCTCTGGTGAGCATTTACAAAGTTCAAACTTAGCTCATTCTTCATTGTATGCTAATATCTAACACTACTCCAAGTTTCATTAAAATCGCTGTAGCCGTTTTCGAGAAAAAATTTTGGCACAGAAATAAGTACAAAGAAACAAACATACAATTTTATCTCGTATAAGAAGAGAAGATTTAATGATCAAATGGATAAATTTTTCAATTGAATTTTCCAACGGAATGCAATACCGTCTTAAAAAATTATATCTGTATGCATGAACAGTGCTAAATGCATATAAATTTAAAAGGGTTGCAAAACTTTAATAGAATTGCATAGACTTACACAGAATTTTTCAATAAAAATAAGGCATAGCAATAAGCTATAGGGAAATAAATCCCAAATAATATATAATTTAATAGTAGTTAAAAGAAAATTGTAAAATCTTAGTTGGAAAATGTAAAGGTGATTGATTGATTAAAACTACAATAAATTAGAATCAATAAGTAAAAACGTAAGAAAATTTGTACAAAAATTGTAGCAAGGATCTTCATGTGTAGTAAAACATAAATAAAATAAAATCAGATCGAAGTTGAAATAACGTAAGCTAAAAATTAGTAAATCAAAAGGACAAAGGCTCAATTTAGGACTAAAATGTATTTAAATAGAGTAAAAATTTTTCAGTATTTTCTGTGTAATGTCAATAATGTAAAAATTAAAAAGTATTTGTATTTAATTGAAATAAGATGAATATAGATAAGAACAAAGAAAATTTAATAGTTAGCGATAATAATAAATAATGTATTAAGAGTTAAATTAGCTAAGCAATTAAAAAGGGAGTATATTGTAGAGATTAATGTATAAATAACAAATTGCAACAGATTTAGCAAATAAAAAAAAAAAAAACAATTTGATTAAAAAATCATAGGACTAGCTAAGAAAATGAAGGGAAAACTATAATAAAAAAAAACAAAGGTAGAATCTGCGATGGATCATCGTACGGCGTCACAAAAGTAGCAGCAGAAGTTCTAGAGAAAAAAATCTAAAGAAGAACAGCCAAGAAGTTGATGTTATATCCATAAAGCCTAGAGTGACGACGAAATGAAATGAAATAGATTGTGAAGGAGATTTTTAAACAGGAAAAATCACCATACATAAAGAACAATGTATTATTTATTATTTAATTACACACATGAAATGTACAAGAATTGAAATGCACCGTATTTTTAGTTTAGTTTTTATACATATATATGTATGTATATTTTATATGAATTTCAATAACATTTATATTTTTTTCCCTGTTGTTAAAGACAAAATAACAGTTTTCACCATTTGGGGTTAAGAGTAAGTATATAAGCAACTTCGTTACAAATGGCGCCCGAGCAGGGACTTTGCTAAAAAAACTACTAAGGACGAGAGATATCTACAATAACTAGGATAAGACAACGGAGGACTAAGTAGAAATTTGATGCAACAAAACAAAAGGACGCTGCTAAGATCCTGCAGAAACAACAGGTGAAGCGGTAAAATATCTAAGGTGAACACAGAGACAGCGAAGCAGGAGATTCAACAAAATATAGGGACGCTGCTAAGATCCTACGGAAACAACAGGTGAAGCAGTAAAACATCCCAGGTAAACACAGAGACAGCGAAGCAGGAGATTCAACAAAACAAAGGGACGGTGCTAAGATCCTACAGAAACAACAGGTGAGGCAGTAAAAGCTCTACGGTGAACACAGAGACAGCGAAGCCGGAGATTCAACAAAACAAAGGGACCCTGCTAAGATCCTACAGAAACAACAGGTGAGGCAGTAAAAGATTTTAGGTGAACACAGAGACGGCGAAGCAAAAGTGTAAATTATCAAGCAAAGACAACACGGCAGCAAGGTTTTGAAAGCAACATGGTAAAATCAACATGGGTTTGGTCGCTTCGAAAGGACGACTTGACGGCGTATGCAGAGGAATTTAAATTTGACGGAACTGGGTCAGTGGAGGAGTTAAGAAAACGATTTGCAGCATTCGTCAACGAGAACAGGGACGAAAACATTGAGAGAGCTAGAAACGAAGTATAAATGGTCGCTATCACCATTTAGACCGGCTGATAAGCCAAAGTCATCGACTTCAGAACCTGAGTCAAAAGAGACGCTAATCACAGTAGATGATATGGCGGACAAGACGGAGAACCAGACATCCGCAATATGCAGCACGCAAACTTTCACCTCTGCTGCCTTTACAAGTCCAGCAACGCGTGCCGTTTCCAGTTATGCCGCCATAATTGATATAGTAAGGAAATGGTCGGAGAAATATAATGGGGGCCGCAATCAGTTAGCCTTCATCGAACGGGTAGAGGAGTTGGCAGAGGTCTACGATATGGACAAAAACCATCTCCTCCGCACTATGCCACAATTGCTACGAGAGAGAGCGCTAATGTGGTACAGAAACAACAACAACACCTGGAGCTCTTTTCGGAAAGAATTTTGTCATTTGTTTTTACCGTCACGTTACTTCGAACGTTTAAAATATGAGATTCGTCATCGCCAACAACGGCCGAGAGAATCCTTTAAGGACTATGTCATCGCCCTTCAAGATATGATGCGACACGCAAACTACACCGAGAACAAGAAACTCGATTGAATCTTCAGGAACTGTCAGCCAGACCTTCAGGTATACTTTCGTTGGAAAGACTTCAGCAGCCTCACAGAGCTAATGACCATGGCAGACGATTTTGAAACTATACAAGGCATCACAAGGGAGAACACCATGCCGCGATCGCGACATAACAACGACAGGAACTGCATGGTAGGAGCCGATGATTTAAATGACATCAGAAATGTGGACAAACTGGACACTTCGCTAGAGACTGCCGCAACGCCAGAGTGTTATTCTGTTGGGAATGCGGAAGAAGAAACGCAAGGACGATCGAATTTTGCCACTCGGGAAACCGCCAGCAGCCTCATCAGGATCGTCGGGAGACGAGGTTGCCTGAAACTACGCCATCTCCTATCCGGAGCGGGCATTAAACCATGAAAACAACCGAATCATTGCATCCGCCGCCCTGGAGAAGCAGATACTCAACGCCACTGTCGACACCGGCCATGTAAAAAAATTGCGCCGCTGCCATGGGTTAGCGTCATAGTACCACCGCTTCGTGCCCAAATTTTCCGGTACCGTCCGCCCGCTTCTCAAAAAGGGGAAGCATTTTAAGTGGGAAGAAGCTCAGAAAGTCGCCTTTGAGACACTAAAAACTAAACTTACGGAAGCGCCAATCCTCGCCTGCCCCGATTTCAGCCAAAAGTTTTCGTTACAGACAGATGCAAGCGATTACGGCCTCGGTGTGGTGCTTACACAAGAATTAGAAGGCACAGAAAGAGTCATAGCATACGCCAGCCGACATCTGAACAAAGCAGAACAAAACTATTCCCCCACAGAGAAGGAATATCTGGCGATCGTGTGGATAATAAGGAAGATGCGGCCATATCTGGAAGGATATAATTTCACGGAAATAACCGACCATTTTTGACTAAAATGGTCCAATTCGATAGAGAGCCCATCAGGACGAATCGCACGCTGGGCATTAGAGCTACAACAATACACGTTTGACGTACAATACCGAAGAGGAAAACAAAACGTGGTCGCGGATGCACTATCACGCCAACCGTTAAAAACTATGTGTACACTGCAGGCCGAAGAACTACCACCAAAATGCGACTGGTTGTAACGAAGAATCGAGGAAATCGAAAAGGACCCCGAAAAGTATCCTGACTACATCAAAGAAAATAGGAATTTATATCGCCATATCGTTGGACGATTTTCTGGTGCGGACGATAGCCCCTGGAAACTCTGCGTTCCAAAACCCCTATGAAACCAGGTACTATAAGAAAATTACGACACCCCCTGCGCTGGGCACTTGGATATACGAAAAACCATCCTTCGCCTCAGCAACAAATATTTTTGGCCAGGAATGTTCCGCGATGCAAGCAAGTATGTTCGCCGCTGTGAGGTATGCCAGCGTTTCAAGCCCAGCCAACAACAACCAGGTGGAAAAATGCTCACCTCCATTCCAGAAGAACCATGGGCCATCGTGTGCGCTGATTTTATCGGCCCTTTTTGTTTTTAAATTAACGATATAACTATTTGACCACCACAAATTATGTTGTACAGCAAAAGAAATAAATTCTTATTGTACTAATGTATTTTTAATATAAATAAATGAAAATGAAATGAAAGTTTCCACACAAAAATTGTAATTGATGTAATTCTGCACATTCTTATATTTTAAACATCTTTCTAGCATAAAAATTAACCGAGATAAGTAATTTTTAAGTAAGAGTCCTTTTTTCGTTTTCTAAAAGGAGCGAGCACCAAAAATTTAAATGTTTCAAATTAATTTTAAACTCTATCGTCTGTTACTTTTTTGTTTCTTGACCGATTGTAAAAGATCAAAAAGCATTTTAAAGCTTAAGGTTCAATCTTTTTAATTTTTAAGCTTTTTTAAATAAACATTTTTACGTAAGAGTCCATTTTCCGTTTTCTAAAATGAGCGAACTTCCAAAATTAAACATAAATTTAAAATTATAACTGCTATAACTTTTTTGTTTCTTAAGCGTTCGGAAAAAAGTCAAAAAACATTAAAATGGTTAATATATAGGGCCTTATTGTAAATCTGAAGGGAGTTTCCATTCTCGAAAATATACTCCCTCTCGAGAGGGAGCACTAGAAGTAGTGAATATTTCATGAATGGAAACTCCCCTTCCAGCAGGGATACTTTTTGGTTTTAATATCGTTGACAGTTTGCAACGCTGACTTTTTCCAATTCCGTTGACATTTTGGACAAAAAAAATATATGGCAACGCTGTTTTTCCAATATAATTGACATTTTTCCATTTTCTGGATTTGACAGCTAAAAAAAAAGATAAACAAGCAATATCAATTGCATCTGGATAAAATTTGTGAAAATTAAGTTAATGCTTTCAAAAAAAAAAAAAAAATTTTCCATCCAAGTGACTCAAGTCAATCCCAGTAGGGGCTTCTGTAAACTGCCCATCTACACCAAAAATAAAAACAACAAACCAAGAAAGAAATTCCAGCATAGAAATAAAAAATGTAATATACGCCAAAACATCATCACACCGAAAATATGTCATCATGAGGTTGACACGAAGAAAAAAAGGGCTAAAGTACAATTCCACCTATCCAGTACAATGTGACCGAAAAATTGTACAAGGTTCCGAAATTAAAATATCATCCCTAACCGACTGCAGCAACTTTGTACTTCCGAATGTAGCCGAATACTGCCGAATGGCGGGTGGCTGCCAAACATCACCACACATGTTGAGGGGAGCTCGACATGCATGTTTGAAGAAAATTAAAAATCAGTTGGCCTTGATCACGCGACGAGACCGGTTGTTTTCTCCAAGCCGAATATTTTGATCCCCGACACAGCAGGAAATAAATTTAACCACATAAGAAAAAGAAGAAAGAAAAAAAAAATGCAGCCATAGGAGAAATCTGTAGAGGGCTTCCGAAACATCATGCAGACCAGCCTCGATGCAATACGGCGTGTAGAAGAACTTGGCCCGGAGTGGGAAATCGAACGTGAAGTTATACAACGCGGACCAAGAACCGAAGAAGAGAAGCTCTGAGTCGTGCCAGCACCACACGGACGCGTTCAGGCTAGTGACGCCATTAAACTGAGCAGCGAGGACGAGATCATCAACAACAATTCTAGCGTATCCTCCAGGAAGAAGTTTGGTGGTGATCCATACTGCCTAGCAGGTAAATACCTGAACGACGCAATTGTCGATTTTTACATACTGTGGCTTCAGCAAAAAGCATATACGGTCAAATTAATGTGGCTACACTCATCGCACACTTTTTTCCAACGATGCTTCAGGTAGGCCATCCACGGAAAAGAGATGCAATGGAACGGATGGCCGGCATCCTTAGAGCTGCCAACATCC
Organism: Calliopum simillimum; assembly: GCA_951812925.1. Lineage (NCBI taxonomy): Eukaryota > Metazoa > Arthropoda > Insecta > Diptera > Lauxaniidae > Calliopum > Calliopum simillimum. The sequence continues at coordinate 51,952,789 of OX638370.1, read as the reverse complement.
GTACTTGAGACTTCTGGATGATCCCCGTCTGCTATAATAACCACTGGTATGCCGTCCTGGTAAACCTGCTACAAGGAGCTAACCACCGCTCCACTGGGGTCTGGATCCTCGATTCAAGAGCGACCCGATCACGCAATACTGAGGCCAAAAGAATTAATACAGTGCTGACTAAAAACATGCTTATCCGCCAGACCAAAGTGCCACAACAACAAAACACAACCGACTGCGGGATTTTTATGCTCAAAAATATTGAGATGATCATGCAGGATCCTAAGAGAGACGTGGTATACGGTGGAAAGTATTGCACATAAAAGAGAGGAGCTCGAAGCATTAATTCAAACCCTGTCTGCCAACCAAAAAAGAGCAGAAAAACTCGACGCAAACCCCCGCACACCTACCAAAATGAAGATTTCAGGCAGCAGCAGCGAGTGTAGCAGCAGCAATAGCAGCAAGTAATAGTAGAAAGTAGTAGCGATAGCGGCAGCGAGACAAATCAAGCCAAAGCCGAGACATAGGTATTAGCATCGACAATAGCGAAGGCAGCAGACACAGCAACAACAACGATCAGCCCTGCAACCAAGACAACGACAACGAGGCGACAACAATGGACACTAGCAAAAGAGCTACGAGAGCTGACCAAGAAACACAGTGGCAAATTTGGCAAACAATACCGGCGGTTTGAGAAGATTGGAAGTGAGAGGTACATAATCTCCTACAACAAGAAAGGTGAGTGCCGTTCAGGGAAGATGTGAAAAAGATTTTTACGCAGGAAAAATCACCATACATAAAGAACAATGTATTATTTATTATTTAATTACACACATGAAATGTGCAAGAATTGAAATATACCGTATTTTTAGTTTAGTTTATATATGTACTAGCTGGCCCGGTAGCAACCTTGTTCGCCCGTTCCCGGTGACCTTTACATATGTTCCAAGTCCCGTCTATCTCTATCGTCCTTCTCTTCCAACCCGTCAGATTTTTTAAGGTGAATAGAATATATATTTATGTACCAACTTTTATAATGATAGCTACTATAGGCGTACAAATATAGCATTTTGAGTATTTGTACTGTACGGGGGGTGCAAATCCCTTTTGTTCAATCCCTCTTAAGCGTTTCACGCTGAATAGTAGACGCAATAAACATCCATGTACCAAGTTTCATAATGATAGCTGATATAAAAACACTGATATAGCATTTTGTGAGTTTTTTTCATATGGGAGCTCAACGTCCCCTGGTTCAATCCCCCTCAAATTTTGCGTGGTCGATGGCAAATACATTATGCATAAGTTCACTAACTTTCATAATCATAGCTTGTATAACTGCAGAGATAAAGAAATTTTTGTATTTTTTTTGTATAATATGTATATAGACCATAACAAACAATTTAAAAAAAAAAATTTTTAAATCGGCCGAGTAGTTTCCGCGTCCATAAGCTTCATACGGACACCATTTCATTTTTAAATATATATATAGATATGTATATTTTAAATGAATTTCAATAACATTTAAATTTTTCCCTTTTGTTAAAGACATAATAACTGTTTTCACCATTTGGGGCGGACAGAAGAGCGCAGGTACCGAGGGGTTAAGAGCAAGTATACAAGCAAGAGAGAACAAAACAAGGAAAAGAGAGGAACGAATGGAAATCAGAACAAAAATATACAAGCCGACTCATTGCGGCCGCGCCATATCTTCGCCGTTACCACGGCATCGGCGACTTATCGTTGGTATCACCGCCGCCACCATTCCTATTCAATTGTCCTCAACCTTTACCCAATCCTTAATGGGGCCGTATACACGAGTTGGTGGATGCATATCATGCCTGCCTCGGGCATATCGGCACATGGCCAAGTGTACGGAGTGGTGGATGCATATCATGCCTGCCTGGCCATGTGTACGGAGTGGTGAATGCCTATCATGCTTGCTTCTGATGCATTGCCTGATCCTAATCCTCTCCAGCGTTATCCTTAATGGGGAAGTATACACGAGGTGGTGGATGCATATCATGCCTGCCTCGGACATATCGGCACCTGGCCATGTGTACGGAGTAGTGGATGCCAATCATGCCTGCTCCTGATGCATTGCTTGATCCTGACGCATCACCAACCTACACGGCAACATCACGATTTCTCAGCCACCTTTGTTCCGCCAGAGGTTTCACTCTACCAAATTGTTCCCAACGATATTTAACAGGACAGGTCCTGGACAACCGCCTGATGCTTACCCCAGCGTAATTTCGGTTCAAGATGACATACAATCTTGTTGGAAGGGAGGGGCCGGGTTGCGCCACTCCTACGTTATCCTGTCGCGTCAGACGTCTAAAATGACCGGCATCACCACCAAATGCAGGAACTGTAGATGACCCAGTTCGAAGATGAAGCGTTGACTTGTAGCCAATTGAAAGTTCCAACGCATCAAAAAATTAATTCTCCACTTCAGAAGCAGAGACGGCGACTTCTAGTCCAAAGGAAGTGCACGCATAAAAAAATGAATGTTCCAGTTCGAAGCAGCAGAGTTGACTTTTAGCTAAAAGGAAGTCCAACCACAAGAAAAACTATTAGATCTAGTCAGAATTTTTGATTTTGACTACCGCCGGACAAAGATAATTAAAGGGCGAAGCAGCTAAGACTAAGCCTTCAAACCGCATCCAACAAGAACATGGTATGTCACATCGAAGAAACTCAGGACTTCGAAGCACCAAAAGCAGATCCACGGTACGAGAATCAAGCGGTAGTAGCAGTAAGCAGCAGCGAGCCATGATCCAAAGGAGCTAGATAAAGATCTTTAGGTATTTCAGGGATGAATGGATTGATAAACAGATCAATTTCAATTCAATTTCATTTGCTATTTGATCCGTGACCACTGTGCTATTTTTTCCAGAAATGTTTTGAAATGTAAAGTTTTCAATTCTACAACAATTAAGTTTCTTACACCGATTGAAGTGTTTTCCTTCAAGAAACCAACTTACGGAGCCCGAAGCTAACAAATTACTCCGTACCATTATATTGGTTTATCCACAATCTATGATAACTTTGCATATGGTTTTAAAATAAGCTATCATGATATGAAAATCCCCAGATGTATAAATAGATTATCTAAATCTGGTTTGCTGTTAGCTTGAATTTGGAAAGCTTCCTTTGCAATTGCAAGATCATAAGTGACTTGGATGGAAGACTGTTAGTCTTCTACTACTTTACAAATTTCCTGGCTTTGTTTCATAGTCTTCAAAACTACTGATTTGTTAGTTGGCGACTCATTATTAGGAGTAAGATTGGAAACTATTTGCTTCGGTTTATTATTGTCTCTCAGTAAGAAATTGAAATCAACCTTCATGGGAACATTTGGTAATCAATAGTTGTGTACCAAATTTTGTCAAAATATCTTATACGGTTCAAAAGATATGACCAAATTAAATAAAAGTTTAAGGCAGTGCCACGCCTTTTCATAAGTATATACTAAGTCAAAGTCTATCTCATTCTTAAGTACATGCTAATGCGCATCATTTTCCAAAGTTTCATTAAATTCGCTATAGCAGTTCTTGAGAAAAGTTTCATTAAATTCGCTATAGCAGTTCTTGAGAAAAACATGGCAACAGTTTTTATATATGTACACAATTTTAGACCCTACAAAAACAGAATATATCTCAGAAACCGTACAAGAAAGATATAGCAATTCTAATGTCAGATTCAGATTAAGAATCGCCAATTACATATAAAACGACTGTTTTGATTTTTATTTGTTGTATTTTTTTTTTCCAATTTTTTTTTTTTTTTATGAAAACATAAGTTTCTTAAATATTGCTTAAAAATTAAATAATTCCGACTGCGCTCCAAAATAATTCTGATTTAAAAAAAAAAAAAAAACAAAATTTAAAAAAAAAATCATCAAAATCGGAACTGTTCTTGAGGACTTTGTCCGTTTTTTGGCTTTACTGACTCCGCTATATATGTCGTTTCTGCTTCCAGCTCTTCAATTACCGCATAGCTGATACAATGGCCATATCTATGAATAATATCAATATTTATTTTACAACGTATACTTGTCAAACTCTTCAAAGACATTCCGAGCATTATATGCTTTGAGGTTTTGACTTTACCATTATGAACAGCATACACGATGTCTTCACAATAAGATTTGTTTCGGCGAATACATTTCGAATTTCTTAGGCGTTTCCGGTTGATACTGGCTATCGGAGTAGAATAAAAGTCAAATAACTCTTGTGGTATGGTTTTGGTAATTTTTTTACCACTTTCTACACCCTACACCCAGGGTATATTCACTTTGTCCTTCCGTTTGTAACGCAGAGAAGGAGGCGTGACAGATATAGAAAAGTATATATATTCTTGATCAGCGTCACCTCCCGAATCGATATAGCCATGTCCGTCTGTCTGGCTGGTTGGCTGGCTGGCTGGCTGGGTGGCTGGGTGGCTGGGTGGCTGGCTGTGTGTTGAAATACACTTTTTGGGAAAACTGAGCAAGATAATTCAATGAAATTTGGTACACTGCCTCCGTCGTCAAATTAAGCTCGGGGGATGGAAAATGAGCAAAATCGATCAACGGACACGCCTACCGCCCATACAAAAAGTATATTCAAAATGCAATTTTAGGAATATTTTTCACGACAATGCAACCAAAATACACATAAATACTACAAATTGTAAGCGCAAGTTCTGAAAAAAAACTTGGCGAATTTAGACAAGAGGGCGTTGCACCTCCCATATAACCAAATGCATCAAAACGCTACACTAAAAGCGTTTCTTGAGATATTCAAACCAAATTCGACTCAGACACTGAGAATTATAAATGAAAGCTCTCAACAAAAATTAGTTAGAATCAAACAAGGGGGTGTGGCACCTCCCATATAAGCAAATGTTTCTAAATGCTATACTGAAAGAGTTTTTGAGATAATCCAAATTTCACTCAGACACTAAGAACTATAAATGCAAGCTCTGAGCAAAAGCTGGGTGAACTCGGACAAGAGGCCGTGGCACCTCCCATATGAGCAAAATTTCAAAAATACTGCAGTGTAGGGTATTTAATGTTTGGCCAGGCCAAAGGTTACACCCTTACTAGTTTATATTCACTTTGTCCAATTGTAGCAGAGAAGGAGGAGTGGTGGATATAGAAAAGTGTATATATTCTTGATCAGCGTCACCTCTTGAGTTGATATAGCCACGCCCCACAGTGTTTCATGTAGAACAAGCTAGGTGGACAAAATTATTTTTTGATATTTTTGGGTAGTGTTAGCCTTATTACGACATATTATTAATATTTTGATATACAGGGTGTTCCAAAATTTCCGGAACGGTTAAGTGTTTTTAATGCTGCACGTTAAATAAAAAAAAAAAAATACGTGTCCTATATTTTTAAGAGGGCAGTGCAACGATACCACTTTGGACCCTCTACACCTCTCCTCCCGCGGTTGACGGAAGAAACTTCAAAATTTTATATGGAAACTCCCAAATTTTATTACGGATTCTGATTTAATGTGCAAAAATACTTTTGTCTGAAAAATTTTTTCTTATTCGGCATAGATCACCATATAAACCAGGAATTGCTCATTGAGGGGTTTTCATACAGATTAATTGTATTTTATTTCAATATTTTCAATTCATATATATAGGAAAAAGATACATAGGAAAAAGATCTTAATAGAGAGGGTTTGAACCCGCAAAAATTGGTATTGTTGAATAGCTCTCTAAAAAAAATTAAACATAAAACCAAAAACGATATAAAACAACAGAATTTTTTTATGTTGGAAAAAGTATAAAAACCAACATTGATTGTTTCTTTTTTTGCAAATGTTCAATTACTACTCGCAGTACGATACAAATGCATTAGTAATGTAATTAGTGATAACATATTAAACTATGAAACGGTTTCAGCTTACTTCAACTTTAAATTGCCTAATCAGTTTCATCGTCAATTTCATCCCATGAATCTGATAAAATATAATCTTCCTCAGGTTCTGGCAAGATATTTGGTCGTGATTGTGGAACTATTGTAGGAGGGATAATTAGTTTTACGACCTCTGCACACAATTTATCTCGAATATAAATTAAAATAAAAAAATGATTGAAGGTATTCTGGAAAAATTAAAATAAAATAGATGAACTCTAATGTGCAAGTTTAAACTTATATATTCATCAAGGGAATAGATGTAGCTAACTTATTTCCAAAATCTAGACTGGGTACAAGCGGGTACATGCAATTCCAGCATCTTTAAAGTTGAAAAATAATAAAACTACGAGTTATTTTTTTAAGTGTTTTCGAAACATTTCGTGAGGAAAGGAATGACAAAAATCTTATTCAAACACAAAACGCTAATCTTCATTTATAAAATCCATCACTAGAAATGTCATAAAAATACGACCTTTTTAAGACAAAGCAAAAAATTCGAATATAAATTTTAAAAAAAAAAATATATATATATTTAAAGGTATTCTGAAAAAAATTAAAATTAAATAGATGAACAGCAGTGCGCAGGTTGAAACTAATATATTCATCAAGGGAATAGATGCAGCCAACATATATCCAAAATTTAGACTGGGTACAAGCGGGTACATGCAATTTCGTCTCCATTAAAGTTGGAAAACGGAAAAAAAAAGAATAACTTTTTTATTTGTTTTCAAAGCTTTCTAACACATTACCCAAAGAAGGAAATGAAAAAACTTTAACTAAAACATAAAATACGTCGTTTTTGCTATAAAATCCATCACTAAAATTGCGTGGTTTTGGGAAAACTGAGCAAGGTAATTCAATAAAATTCGGTACACTATACTAAAGAATGAAATAGACTTTGACTTTGTATTTACATACTTATGAAGAGGCACCGCCCCAAACTTTGATTTGATTTGGTCATATCTTTTGAACTGTATAAAATTTTTTGATAAAAATTAGTACACAGCTACTGACTATCAATGCCTTATAATGGGCAAAAATTGGGCGAAATCGGAAAAGTGCCACGCCTACTTTTTAACCATTGTGTTTAAGAACGATTGTACTATTTTTGATGTTTCAAAATATTAATTTATATTATTTAACTTTTGTCACAGTAAGACCAATTTACTTTACATTCTTCTACTGTTTCATGTTTTTGAGAGAGAATTTTTATTTGACTTACATATGTACTTACTTGCATTTACAATCCCGTTATTTTTTGTCTTTGTGCTTAAAACTTTTGTCATGTTGAAAGAATGCAAATTCATGTAATTTTGTTAGTGAAAAAAGCAATGCGAACAGGTAATTAACTATTATCAATAAATTGTAATAATTTAACAAAATTTCGTCGTCTATTTTTTTGTACAGTCCATTCGTTTCTTAGCATAATTTTCTGGTCCTTCAGCAACCGGGTTTTTTGCAAAAGTTTTGTTAAATTAGTTTGTTCAAAATTAATTTTTTGTGTTCGTGGGAAAGACTGCGTATCAAGTCTAACTTGCATGCAACCGTTCGATTCATCATTCGAATTGCTACAAATTGGCGAATAGTGCTTCAAGTAAATTACTATTTTGCGTTTTGAATAGATTTCGTTGTTTTATAGAGTATAAGATCATTTCGGAGATCTAAGCGCAAAATATTTCAAACACTCGTAATTTGACATTGCGTATGACCTTGTAAGTTGTCTTAACCACGCTTATATTTGACATTATCGTGACCTTGTGTATTTTCGTGATCTGTTTTTCGTCGGGTCCGTTATTAAAACTGTACCATGCAAACGCTTATTAAAAAACGTGGTTGGGCTAAGGATTATATAACCCGAACAACCGAATACGCTTAAGAACTAAATGAGCTACCTAATGTAGGGCTTTTATCAAACCGGCTTAATAAATTGGAAGAAAATTACACCACATTCGTTGAAATTAGTAACAAGTTGTATGAAGGTTTTGTAGACCCTGCTGATGATGCTCAGGAGTATGAAAGTAAATATTTCGATGCACACTCAATATTATCAAGTGCGTTGAATAAACAAATAAATTGTTCCGGGTTTGATAAAAATGAAAATGTTATCGGTAAACTTGCGTCTCAACAAGCAACCTTCTTAGAAAATCTTAATTTCTCAAGTTCTAATGCCGGCGTTCATCTCACTAAAATCAAAGTGCCTAGCTTTTCGGGAAGCTATCAAGACTGGCCCTCGTTTCGCGATTTATTTCAAGGGGCTATCGCTAGTAAATCGGGATAATCGGGTACACAAAAATTTCATTACTTGAAGTTATATCTTGAAGGTGATGCGCTTAACTTAATAAAACACATCGCTTTGACCGACAGTAATTATGCTGAAGCTTGGGATCGCTTAGTGCAACGATATGACCGAAAACTTTTGATCGTTCGTTCTTTTGTACATTCATTTTTGTCTCTTCCATCTTGTCATTCGCCAAACGTACTTTCGCTACGTAAAATTGCCGATGGAGCGGATGAGGTAATACGTGGACTTAATGCAATTCAATGTAACGAGCGTGATCCATGGCTTATACACATATTATTAAATAAAGTGGATGATGGAACTAAAAAGACATGGGCTGAATATATTGATTCTAAAAACGAAAAGAACTTAGAAGATTTCATCAAATTTTTGTGTTCTAAGTGTGATGCCCTTGAATGTGTCAGGCTTCATCGCGTGTGCCAAATAATGGTCGGTCGATCGTCTCCAATTTTGCTAAACCCGAAATCAAGCCTTTTACCATAAAATGTTTGCAGTGCCAATGTCAACATACATTAGCACAATGTCCAAATTTCAAAGGTCTAGAAATTAACACTCGAAGGTCATTTGTTAAGTCCCACAATCTTTGTTTTAATTGTCTTCATCGTTCACATAGCGTTAACAAATGTCCGTCTACTTTTCGATGTCGTATATGTAATCTAAAGCACCATAGCTTAGTTCATTTAGATCAACAGTTGCCAATAGCAAAACCATTAGAAACACCCTCAGTAGATCATGATTTATGCACTTTACCATTTACATCAGCTCTTGCCATCAACAATAATTCCATCGCAGCGTCGTCAATGGTGTCGCAAACTTTTTTACCAACTATTTTAGGTAAGGTTGTGGACAAGTGGGGTAGAGAATTGCATTGCAGGCTGCTGCTTGATACAGGTTCAACAGTATCATTCGTGACAGAATCTTTTGTTCAACTTATGGGACTATCTGGTACTAATGCGCGGATTCCAGTTTTAGGATAATCATCCTCGAATGCAGGGGTTACGCGTGGCCGTGTTCACCTTAAACTCAGTTCACGTATTTTTAATTTTCATTTTGACATTGATGCACTAGTCTTTCTCATTTAACATCATCAATTCAATCGGTTGATCTTTCTTCCTCTACCTGGGCACAAGTTCTGAAACTGCCACAAGCAGATCCATCGTTTGGTGTCATAGGTCCGATTGACGTCATAATTGGTTCAGATCAATAATTGTGCATTTATACTGGAGAACGTGTACAATTTGACAACTCCATGCCTATTGCCTTAAGTTCACATTTTGGCTGGGTGATAGCTGGTTCTTTTTCAACAATTGCAAACCGCAAAAGTTCATTTGTAAAGGAGCAATATGTTCAATTCATGAGGGAATACCTAACATTGGGACACATGGAGCTAACTCCACCGCATGAGATTGAAATTAATAATACAAATTCCTTCTATTTAGCTCATCATGCTATTTTTAAGCCGGAGAGCTCGTCTACAATATGTCGAGTTGTTTTTGATGGTTCGTGTGTGGATGCATCTGGAATTTCTCTAAATGATCGACTACACATTGGTCCTCCCATTCAAAGAGACTTATTTGGAGTTTTTCTAAGATTTCGGCAACACCGTTTCGTGTTTTCTACGGATGTAGCGAAGATGTTTAGAGGAATAAAGGTGTCATCTGATCATACGAATTTTCAACGAATTATTTGGAAAGAAGACGAGTCTTCACCCATTGAACATTATCGATTGCTCACAGTTACATATGGACTTGCCCCATCGCCTTTTTTAGCCGTACGCGTACTTAAACAACTGGCTGACGACTACCAGCACAAATTTCCAAACGCTGCACGTGTTCTGAAAAATGATGCGTATGTTGACGAGATTCCGACTGGCTGTGACACAGTAGAAGAAATTTTAGCGCTTAAAACTGAGCTTGCTAATTTGTTGAGCAAAGCTAATTTCAAACTACGAAAATGGAGCTCTAACTGTTGGCCTCTTTTGGAATCATTACCAAAAGAAGATTGTGATTACAACCCAATTGCAATAGAAGATCAATCGCTTCAATCGTGTGTTAAAATATTAGGGCTACAGTGGACCCCTTGTAGTGATGAACTTTTTTTAAAATTTCTCCCATTTCTAACCATGGTGTTCTTACAAAACGCGTCGTGCTATCAGAGACTTCTAAAATATTCGATCCATTAGGAATTGTTGCGCCTACAGTGATTTTGTTTAAAATTTTATTTCAAGAAACCTGGTTTCATGGACTAAATTGGGACGATAAGCTCCCTGAAAATTTGTGTAATCAGTGGTATAGATATAGTGAAGTATTACCTCAGCTTTCAAATATCAGAGTCCCAAGACATATTTCGCCAGAATCGCGAAGTATTGAATTACATGGTTTTGCAGACGCGTCGTCTATTGCGTATGCAGCTGTTGTTTATAGTCGCGTTAAAGTGAACGAAAAATACATTGTAACATTAGACACGTCAAAAACTAGGGTCGTACTCCTTAAACCTGTTTCGATACTAAGGCTGGAACTAAATGCAGCCTTTTTGCTAGCTAAATTAATAAATGTAGTCAAAGCATCTCTGACAGTGAATATTTTAAATATTTGCAGTTGGTCAGATTCTTAAATAGTCCTACATTGGCTATCGTCTCCTCCACGTAGATGGAATACGTTTGTCTGTAATCGCACAGCTGAAATTTTAGACATTACTTCTCGAAAATGCTGGCAACACGTTCGGTCCGAAGACAATCTAGCGGATTGTGCGTCGCGCGGGTTCTTACCTTCCTTATTAACTAAACATAAGCTATGGTGGTCAGGTCCAAAATGGTTACTCTCGCCAGAGACTGATTGGGCCAAACAAAAACACTTTAATCTGTCAGCATCAGACATGAGCGTATTGCGTGAAGAAAAGACAGTGAAACAAATTACTTTGTGTTCAACTGAAAACGTGAATTCTCTTGACAAACTAATTCATAAAATATCTTCATGGTCGCGACTAACGCAGATCGTGGCATTTTGTATTCGTTTTGGTCGCAACTGTCGTCGAGCGCGTTTTCCTTGCAACGAACAATCTTCATCGTTCTTAAGCGCAATCGAATTGCAGAAGGCAAGAACAACCATCATTATCCGAGAGCAACAACAGTTTTTTGGAGTGGAGATACAACAGCTACAGCAAATAAAGACTATACATGCAAAGTCAAAGTTGATACGATACACACCATTCATAGACGAGAACGGCATTTTAAGGGTTGGAGGCCGCATCAGATATGGGCTAATCCTGCGTTGCGAATGTTACATTTGTACGCATATTTTTAAATCCTGAAGGCGCTCTGAATGTTAAATTCTTAATTTACCTGCAGTGGTATGTTACCCTTTGAGAGCACTTTCAGAAGGCATTTAAAAATATTTCCTAGCTTGTATCAGTTACAATATAATCGTGCATAAAGTGCTGTCCACACGTTACAAAAAACAGAAGTCGTTGTGAAGATCAATGTACATTTTCAAAATTTTTTGCGAAGTTTTCAGTATAAACGAAAAAAGCAAAATTCTACAAAGAAAGAAGAATATTTGAGCATACCGAAACTGCTTTTCAGGGACTCAAAGAGTCCTTCGTTTGTACAAAAATTTAACTTTTGTGTGTTACGCATGTTACGTTGCGAACGTTACAATTTTTATTTTATATATATACATAGGCTATCGAAAATTGACGCAGCCCCTTTCCAACTAACTTAAACACATTATATTCGCTTGATTTATTTGTGGAAAAGGTTGTGAAGAAGTGCAGTGCACACCGCATCTCACGGTAAAAATACGCTGTTGCAGCTCAACCACTGCATCGATTTTTATGAAATTTGGAATGCAACGTTATTAAAGACTTTTTGTTATGTAGCTGCCGGTGCAACACCCCTAAAGGCGAAATGCATTTCCGCGGCTAAACCGGTGGACCAATTTTTAGGAAACTCGGAATGCGGATTGTACTCTTAGAAAGCATATTAAAAACCTTTAGTTATTTAGTGGGCAATACCACTCACCTAGTGGCAAAATGCGCATTTACGGCAACTTTATAATTTTTCTCTTGGTTGACCTTTTTTCGGATATGCCCATATGCAAATATAAATTATAATATAAAATTTCCTATATTATTACCTAAAACTACTCCTATTTCTTTACTTATAGTAAGATATATTCATGACATTCATCTTCATACAGGCGTAGAAGCTACTTTTGTTCTCGTCCGACAACAATTTTGGATTCTTGGTTGCAGAAATCTAGTCCGCAAGGTAGTTTTTGGCTGTAAAAGGTGTTTTCTGCTAAAGCGTACAAGCAGCGTTCAACTCATGGGTGATCTCCCATCACAACGCGTTCAATCTAGCCGATGTTTTCTGCACTGTGGCCTTGACTATGCAGGTCCAGTTTCCATTACAATGTCTAAGCTCAGAAATGCAAAAATTTGCAAGGCGTGGTTTGCTATCTTTGTTTGCCTATCAACCAAAGCTCTTCATATTGAACTCGTTAGTGATCTAACAACTGAAGCTTTCCTTGCTGCATTTCGAAGGTTCATTGCTCGCAGAGGTAAGCCCACTGACATGTATTCAGATAATCCGACTACATTTCAAGGTGCTAAAAGAATTTTGGACGAACTACAGAAATTCGCTACATCACAATCATTTACTGCTGAAATTGCTGCATCATTGGCCAGTGACAGTATCACATGGCATTTCATACCCCTGTTTGCCCCACATTTTGGAGGTTTGTAGGAGGCGGGGGTGAGATCTATCAAATTACATCTACGAAGAGTAATTGGCAGCAATATCTTTACATTTGAAGAATACACCACAGTCTTGGCTCAAATTCAATCGATATTAAATTCGCGTCCACTGGGCTCTATTTCCGATAGTGAGCTGGATTCATGTGTACCAGAGCCATCTTTATTGAATATAAATGTAAATCGTCTTCAGCATTGGCGCCATTTGCAAGCTATTGTCCAATGGTTTTGGAAACGTTGGCATCTTGAGTACATTACATCTTTGCAACAACGTAATAAGTGGCAACAACAACATGCAAACCTAAAGAAGGGAACTATGGTCGTGCTTAAGGAGCCGCATCTGCCACCATCAAAATGGTTACTTGGTCGTGTTAAAGACGTTACTATGGGTGCTGATGGCCCAGTAAAGGAGAATATGTCCGTCCGATAACTAAAATAGCTGCGCTTCCGGATTGCTGAACAGCCGTTCAGGGGGGGCGGGATGTTTTAGAACGATTGTACTATTTTTAATGTTTCAAAATATTAATTTATATTATTTAACTTTTGTCACAGTAAGACCAATAAGACTTTACAATCTTCTACTGTTTAATGTTTTTGAGACAGAATTTGTATTTGATTTACATATCGATACCTTAGAGCGCTATATTCCTATCTCCACTTTTTGCGATTTTGAGATTTTTGCAGTTATGGCATCATTGTGGGCTTCTTTACCGTGTGGAAAACTGTGTGATTTCAAAATACCACTAAAATACCAAAATATTCGATAATTAAGAAAAATCCTATCTCCAAACTGTAATTTTTTCAAGAGCGCTACTGTCCTATCTCCACTGAATATTCAAATAAGTCACGTTTTTAAAAAAATCCTTCGGTTTTTCGCGTGTTTTTCGCGTTTCATGACTATTTGCAACATTTTGGTGAACGTATTTGGTTACACCCAAGGCTCTACTGTTGTTTGTCGGAACCAAAAAAAATTCAAAAATTAAAAAAAAAAAAAAAAAAATATCGTTTTTTTGGTGTTTTCTACGCGTTTCATGACTTTTTTCGACATTTTAGTGGAAAAAATTCAAAAAATGTACTAAATACGACGTTTTTTTTTCAATAGTAGTGGAATTCTATATATGGGCAAAAGTAATGACACATTATAAATTGGCTGGGATTTCGTTAGAAATTAATTAAATTGGTTAAGAACATTAAATTATGTTAACAGATACTATAGGTAAAAATATTGCATGTATCGTTATATCAAAATAGCAGCCAATCCTTAATAACCACTGTTTGAAATCTTCTTTTTGCATTTCCCAACAATTGGAAAAATGGAGATAGGACTATAGCGCTCTAAGGTATCGATATGTACCTACTTGCATTTACAATCCCGTTATTTTTTGTCTTTATGCTTAAAACTATTGTCATGTTAGAAAGAATGTATTGTATTAGAGTTCGGACATTCCAAGAGCCGATGCGTGTTCGAGTTTTCATCGAAAGGATTTTAAAATTTTGAGAAACCATATTGGTTCCAGTTATAGGAGAATCATTCCTAACTATGCATGTTTCTTGCACCTCCAAATCCGATGTGCATGCTGCCGAGGCAGGTGGATTAACCACACTCTGGTGGGTACCACTTGGGGAGTTATTTTCCATCGTTTTTCGATCCATGCTTCATTAGTATAATCTTCTCGGCAATGCCCTACGCAGTAAGTTATAAGCTCAAAGCTGGATCCGGCAAGCGCTGCAAATATAGTGGCCAAATTCACTTTTAATTTCAGCCGCCTAATCTGGAACAGACGCTGACCTGGGAGCCGCCCACTCTGGGTCAGACGCTACAGGATTTTGACAAGATGCTTATTTTAAGGCGGCATCGACTCGCCTTGTCAGTGCCAGTTACGGGAATTTTGTGTTTTCTTTCAAGGCGCAACGCTGTCCAACGCTACGCCCTTCCACACCCTGGCTGGTCACCCGCTTTTAGCCGCCTCTTACGACAGGCATGCTTACCTCGGGCATATTCTGACCCCTTACCCGCAGGGGTTAAAAAGGAAGAATGTAAATTCATGTAATTTTGTTAGTCAAAAAAGCAACGCGAAAGGGTAATTAACAATTATCTATAAATTGAAATAATTTAACAAAATTTTGTCGTCTATTTTTTTGTACAGTCCATTCGTTTCTTAACACATTGATAATTTTGATATTTTGATTTTAATATTTATGTAATTGTTATTTTCTTAGTTAATTAAATGCTGTCTAGTCTGTAAGAGATGTCATCTCTGATATTGATAAATAAATTACTCGAATACAGATTTTGATAAAAATCAAAATTTTTTCAATGGTAAAAAATTGGTCGTGGAACTTTTTCGATTTCGCCCAATATTTGCCCATTATAAGGCATTGATAGTCAGTAGCTGTGTACTAATTTTCATCAAAAAATTTTATATGGTTCAAAATATATGACCAAATCAAATTAAAAGTTTAAGGCGGTGCCACGCCTTTTCACTAGTATATACTAAGTCAAAGTCTATTTCATTCTTTAGTATATGCTAGTGCGTATCATTTTTTAAAGTTTCAATTAAATCGCTTAAGCCGTTCTTGAGAAAAACATGAACACAGTTTTTATATACACAATTTTAGAAAATATAAAAAGAGAAGATATCTCAGAAACAATATAAGATACATCAATTCTAATGCCAGATTCGGATTTAAAATTGCCAAATACATATTAAATGACTATTTGATTTTTGTTTGTTGTATTTTTTTCCAATTTTTTTTTATGAAGACATAACTTTTTTAAATATTGTTTAAAAAATTATATAATTCCGACCACGCTCCAAAATGTTTCAGATTTTAAATAAAAAAAAAAAAAAACAAAATTTAAAAAAAAAAAAATCATCAGAATCGGAGCTGTTCTTGTTCCTCATTTTGCCTGTTTTTTGGCTTCATTGACTCCACTAGTGTAGCACCTCCTTCTTGAGATATTCGAACTAAATTTTACTCAGACACTTAGAACTAAATGCGGTGGTGGGAAAACGCTGCCCTAGGGCAGCTTCGTATCAAAGAGAGGACTTTTTGCTTATCTTTTCGTATAAGATAAAACGAGACAAAAAGACAGAAGAGAGAATTTTGCCCAGCACCGACTAAATGCAAGCTCTCAACAAAATCTATAAGCAAAAGTTTTAAAATGCTATACTGAAACAGTTTTTTGAGATAATACAACTAAATTTCACTCATGTACTAAGGGCTATAAATACACGCTTTAAGCTAAAACTAGACGAACTCAGATAAGAGGGCGTGGCACCTCCCATGTAAACAAAAGCTTCAAAACGCTATACTGAAAATGTTGTTTGGGATAATCTTACCAAATTTCACTCAGACACTAAGGACTATAAATGCAAGGTCTGAGCAAAAACTGGGTGAACTCGGACAAGGAGTAGCACCTCACCAC
Source organism: Calliopum simillimum (assembly GCA_951812925.1). Classification (NCBI taxonomy): domain Eukaryota; kingdom Metazoa; phylum Arthropoda; class Insecta; order Diptera; family Lauxaniidae; genus Calliopum; species Calliopum simillimum. Next base: position 51,936,403 of record OX638370.1, on the reverse strand, counting down.
GGTGCTCTTAAACAGTTGATAGGTTTTTTGGCTATGTGGAGAAAATCTGTGAATGGGGTTTCATTTGTATTAGTTTAGTGGTCTGAAAAATGCAAACCCCGAAACCGTAGCTGATCATCCCCGCGAAATATCGCAAAAATACATATCCCATATAAAAAAAAAAAAATCGAAAAAAAATGCAACAAACAAATATAAAAATAGTTATATTTAATGTATTTTGCAATGCTGAATTTAAATCCGGCCTTAGAATTGCTGTATTTTATACGGTTTTTGAGATATCTTACCCTAAACAAGGAAAAAAAGCCGATGCTATGTTTTATTGCTGTATTTTGGAGCTATATAACAGGACGTATATCCGTAAATTCTGGTGCAGAAATGGAAAGCTCTAATCAATCTTCTAAACCTAATTCAAATAATGTCGATATCTTTATTTTTCTCGGAGATATCCCAACCTAAAAAGTTAAAAAAGTGCAAAAAACGTGTTTTGTCATTATTTCAGTCTACGATATTTCGGAGAAAAATTAAGCTATTGGTATAATTTAAATGTGATTTTAAAGAAAAAGATTGGAGCTTTCAGATAATGTGTCGAATTCTGCGTATGAATTTTCTATATTCTAGTTATATAGCTTAAAAATATAGCAAAAACGGTATTTTTTTCCTTGTTTAGGCTAAGATATCTCAAAAACCGTATAAAATATAGCAATTTTAAGGCCGGATTCAGATTCAGCATTACAAAATACATTAAATACAACTATTTTTATATTTGTTTGTTGCGTTTTTTTCCGATTTTTTTTTTTTTTTTATATGGGATATGTATTTTTGCGATATTTCGCGGGGATGATCAGCTGCGATTTCGGGGTTTGCATTATTCAGACCACTAAACTAATAAAAATGAAACCCCATTCACAGATTTTCTCCACATAGCCAAAAAACCTATCGACTGTTTAAGAGCACCGTGTCACATAGAAGTAAAATTTTCAAAATACTGCAGTGTAGGGTATTTAATGTTTGGCCAGTATAAAGTAAAGGTTACACCCTTACTAGTTATTATTAATTTACTACAAAACTTTTTATTTCACTGTTATAAAAAAATTTTAAGCCCTTGCGAACCAAGATTGAAGTTGGTGGGAATAGAGCTGGGCACGAGCCTAATTTTTGAGCCCCGGCCAGGCACGAACACGAAACAAGCAGAGGAAAGAAAGCACGGGCCAGCACGAATATTTTATGTCGAGGCCCAAGTGCGGCTCGGTCCGGCTCAGTGCTACCATATTACATATTTACACATTTTTATGATTAAAAAAATTTTTAACTTATTGATGAAGCTAAATCAATGAATTTCAAATGAGGAGAAAACAAACATTATATATGAAGTGCTTATTTCAGTTTTTTGTCGAATCTAATAAGATGATTTGTTTGAATTGACTTACTCCATTGTCATCCCTGGCCCACATTAAAACATTATTTTACATATCTTTTTGTAAGAACAAAATTTTTCCAAGTTTATGCCTCTCAACCTTCCCGTGATTAATGGGCCTTTTTGGGACTCAAATTTCCAAGCTTTTGTTGTTAGGCCCGGACCCGTACGAAGACCGCACAAAATTCAATTTGAAGGCCCGAGCACGTCGTCTAAGAGTAAAGGCTCGCGGGCCACGAAAAAAAAAAATCAAAATATTTATGCCACCGAACATTTCTACATTTGGCTCATTATTTTCTTTATTAAAGAGTGAATATATAAGAATTTATGCTATTTTTAAATTTAACCATCTATGGAAGTATTTGCATATCATGCAGTTTTTCTTGATATGTAAAATTTACATTGGAAATAGTTATCGTATAAGAATCAAGTTAGGTTTGGTTAGGGTGGCGGTAATTGCGTGAGCAAGAACCTCACATAGACCAACTAGGTCCATAGCGTTACCACAAAGTCCTTTCTGTAAGGAGAATAGCAGTGTTCTGGCTTCATGATTTTCATCTATATCGAAGGTTCCAGTTTTTAAGGGGAAATTCAATAGTTTCGATAATGCTGTTCCAGCTATCTCATTTATGGAGCCGAACATAGCCTGCCCAAGAGTAGCCATTCTGCGTCTGTTTAGCGCCGGGCAATAGCACAAGACGTGCTCTACCGTTTCTTCCTCCTCGGGTTCGGAACAGTTTCTGCACCAGTTGTTTGAAATTAATCCCATCCCGTATGCATGGTGTCCAATTAGGCAGTGTCCAGTTGTAACACCAATCAACAGTCTGCAATTAATTTTGCTAAGAGAGAGTACTTATGTAGATTTGTTATTATTGTATGAGGGCCAGAATATTTTGGCCGTTTTGTTTTTTGTATTGCTTAGCTATCTGTTTTCCGCTAAAATTTCTAGTTGCTTATTTTATTGCGTATAATAAAACTTAAGTGGTGCTTCTACAATCAAGGGAGCATTGAGTAACTGCACACCTTGTTTAGCAAGCTCGTCAGCCCTTTTATTTCCAGGAATCCACAGTAATCGTACTGAGTTATTATTGCTCAGGCTTTGTAAAGATTCGTAACAGTTTGATACCGTTTTAGAATTAATAGTGTTGCTTTTAAGTGCTTTAAGAGCTGCTTGACTATCAACGTAAATGTTTATTTTTTTATAAGAAATATTTCCTACTAAAAGATCTGCGGCTTTTTGAATTGCAACTACCTCTGCCAGAAAAATGCTGCCGTCAGTAGTTAGATTGTAGGATTGCAAGTGCTGGAGTTCAGTACAAAAACTCCAGCGCCAACTTCCTCATCTTGCTTCGATCCATCTGTGTATATATTTATGTCATTTAGTGGGTCTAGGTGATGCGATGTCCAGTAGTCCCTGGATGGAAATTTAACTGAAAACTTCCTGTCGAACCGTGTTGTTGGTGGTAAATAATCTGTTGTGATATTTTTAATATCATCTACATTGCTATGTCCAAAAATTTGGTGTTTGAAATGATTCGCTTCTTTCAGTCTAAGAGCATTTCTATACACCACACTTTTGGCAAAAAGATCTATTGGTAGTAAGTTTAGAATTATGTTGAGTTAATCGGCTGATACTGTTTTAAGCGCTACTGTAATTCCAATGCACAGCTGGCGTTGTACTTTTTCTAAGTTTTTTAAGTTTCCCTTATTATCTAGAGCTTTCCACCAAATCACCACCCCATATAATAAGATAGGTCTTACAATAGAGGTGTAGTTCCAGTGTGTCACTCTTGGGTTCAGTCCTTAAGTACAGCCAAACATTTTTTTGCATGCATAGAAGGCATTATTAGCTTTCTTTAATCGTTCTTCTATGTTGGTTTTCCATGTCAATTTCTTATCGAGAATTATTCCCAGAAATTTGGCTTGATTGAGAACTGGTAACTTAATATTATTTAAGCATACATCCCTAAACGTGGGTATTTTATATTTTCTTGTAAAAAGGACTAGCTCCGTTTTTTGAGCATTAATGTTTAGTCCTTTACTTGAAACCCATCTACACATGATTGTGAGTGCATTTTCAAGTAGCTCACTTAATTCATTTAGGAAACGACCCCTTACTAAAATTACTACATCATCTGCGTAGGCCACTATTTTGACCCCCTGCTTTGAAGAATTTTAAGTATGGGATCTAAACCGAGTATCCATAGTAAGGGAGACAAAAACTCCGCCTTGTGGAGTGCCTCTTGTTGAAAATTTTTGGGTACAAGTTTGTCCCCATTCGGCTCTGATTATGCGGTTGCTGAGCATGGTATCAATCCATCTGCATATACTGGATTCTACCCCCGCACTCACAACGGCATTTATTAGCACTTCTTTTGTTACTTTATTGAAGGCTCCTTCGATATCTAGGAAAGCCGCCAAAGTAAATTCTTTATACTGTAGGGAAGATTCGATCGATTGAACAACTGTGTGTAAAGCTGTTTCCACGGATTTCCCTTTTTGAGATGCATGCTGAGACATACATAGAAAGCTTTTAGGAAGCTTTTCTCTAATGTGTGATTCTAATATACGTTCCATTACTTTAAGCAAAAAAGATGTTTAGCTAATAGGTCTGTAGTCCTTGGGCTTAGTGTGGCTACTCTTACCTTTCGGTATAAAGATCACACGTGCTAGGCACCAGGAATTTGGAGTCACATTAAGCCTTAAACATCCTTCAAAAATATTAATAAGCCATTGCAGAACGGTTTAAAATAATTAATTGCCCATTTGACTCTGCTTTTAGAAAAGATCATTTATTGTAAGTGCAGAGTTTGTATTTAAATGCGGCTCGCTTTTACAGCCGAGAAAGTGAGTGTTGAGTAGTAGCTCAACAGTCTCTTGATCGTGCTGCGTCCAGATGCCGTTTTCTTTTTGTAATAGGAGAGGGGATATTTCCTTTTTGGAAAGAATTTTTCTTAGTCTGGCAGACTCTGAGGTCAATTCAATATCACTACAAAAATTTTGCCAGCTTATACGTTTCGCCTTACGCAAGGCTTTTTTAAAAAGTTTTAGTTCTGCGCGGTAAGATTCCCACAATTGAGAGGTGTTACGCTTGCGCGCTTCTTTAAAAATATATTGAATTTTTGAATGCGCCCCGCAAAAATCAAAAATTTGTTGAATTTTGCCGACCAGTACATGGCTTTTAGTAAGAAATGACAAGTTTTCAAACGTTGCAAACATTTTCCAAGAATAATTTGATCAGAGCAGAAATTGCATAGAAAAAAGCTAAGTGTAAAATGGTTTAAAAATATATTTCGTTGCTGCCCGTATTAAATTTCTATTTAATTTTTACTCTGAATAAAAGTTATTTCGATTTTACTCAAAGGCGGAAATATACACCAATTTTGCGCAGACAAAAAGTTTAGCCCGTTCTTGTCCTCACCGTTTCCTAACTCACTGCTACTCTCAGAGTGTCATACAAAGGCAAATTTAAATTTTCCTCCAAAATATTTTCCATTGTACATACTTTTTAGAAAAGGCATGCATTTTTCTTTTGAAAATCTGTTTAAAAAAATAACTGAGCTATAAATTTTTAAGTGCGCAAAGTCACCCAAAAACTGTTTGAAGGGTAACTTTAGATGTTGAAGGTGTATTATAGATTTAAAAAAAAATTTCCACTTATGTTATCGAATTTTTTCCTGAGCATAAAAGGACTTAAATTATTTTATTGATTATGAATAGGGCTCTCAAGAATAAGCACGAAAAAACTCATTTTAAGCGTTTAAATAAGCGCTGAAAATTCGCAAAAAATGCACGTAAATAAAAAGGGAAACAATTTTCAAAATTCCTCATGTTATCTTCCTGACATATAAACGTACTTCACATAATAAAAATAATGGTTTTTAGGCTATATTGACGTCTACATCAACTGAAGTTACGGGGGAGGATTTAAAATAAGCTAATTCATTAGCTGGCAATTTTTTAATGTACTCATCAGTTTCCTTTAAGTTGTAAAATAACATATTTGTATTTAAAATGGTTTATGTTGACTATATGAAAATTTTACTAATGTACGAACTTTTAGTCATTATTTGTAAGAATCTAAAATTCTATGCATTTTTCAACTTAAAAAATCATGACAATTAGGATTATAGAAAAAAAACTATTGAGCATGGCTATGGTGACATATGTTTCGGTTACCGCCACGTAACCATCATCAGACCAATATATGTTTTAGATTCTTGCAAATAATAACTAAAAGTTCGTAAAATTAGCATCTTTGTAATTTTTACAATGGTTTTGTACCCGGTATTCCGCTTTGAAATTTCGTTAAATTTTTTCAAAAACGGTTTGTCCACAAGTGCACATAACCATGCATAATACCCACACTTTCTGCCATAAAAAGCCCCTTGCTTCGTTATGGAAGAACTTTTCCATTTGCTTTTAGACCTGTGCCTTTGAATAACCCCTATGATCGGCAAATAGTCTCTGCTTCTTCATCACTTAGCTGTTGTACTATGGAGCTCACTTCAGTGAAATGGTCAGTGGCTTCCAGCCACGATCCCCATTTGATTGAGCATGGCTGTGGTGGTAACTTAAGGTCAGGAAAAGCATGTTTGAAGAGTTGTCGACGTGACGTGGACGGGACAAAAAAACATTGTAGAGAAAATATAAAAAAAGTCTGTTACATCTTATTAAAAGTGAATGAATAGGCTCTATGTGTAGTCTCAACAAAAATAATTTGAAGTTCTGGCACTTGAAAACTTTGAAAATATGCATTATTAAGCATGTTCCCGTTAAATATGCAAAATACCGGAAAAATTTCCATTATATGCAAAATAAGCTTTTTCAAGAAAAAAGCTTAGATTTAAGAGCCCTAATTATGATATTGTTGTGAAAAAAGAACAAACCTGAAAAAAAGCTATCACAGCGGCAGAAAAACACGTTAATAACAGTCGAATTTTCATTTGGTCTGAGAGCACCGACAAACATCCTCTTTTATAATGAGTGTCACATATTGATTCATATGCATGTTCTGCCCTTGAGCAACAAGACCAAGGTAATGATAAGCGTCTGTAGTCTAAAGGTCCATCGACGCCACAACATTGTAACTGAAAAACATAATAGGATAAAATATTTACTAAAAACATTGTTTTTGTAAAACCCTTACCTGTGACTGCATACGATTCCATAAATGCAAATTATCCACTTTAGTTCTTGAAAATTTATCTAAAAACTCTACAAATGAATCATCTACAAATAGTTCAACAGACGTGGGAAGATTTTCCCGCATAGATAATGCCCATCCGCATATAATGAATTGAATGCATATGCATGCTATTAACAATGCACTGAACTGTAAAATATTTGAAGACACTTTAAAATCTTAATATTTTCCAAAAATGAATTACCATTCCTAGTAAGCATCGTTTTTTTTGGTTGGCTGCCTGACATCCCATCCAACACAATATCAATGTAAGTGGTCCAAGAGAGAGCAATATTACGGATGGAGCCCATAGCTTGTTTTGTAAAATGCCATAGTACCTTGTATATCCCCACAAAAGTGACGAACCAATTATTATTTGCGCAGCTCCAGTTATCTTAAAATGAGAAAAAACGAATACACCACTCAAAATTGTATAAAGATTTGAAAAAAGTGTATCATGGTTATATATCCTATCGATTTAATAGTATGGCTTATAAAAAATCAAAGAAAAGCTTATCTTAGTAGCATACCCTATTAATTTAACAGTACGTTTAATTTATACAACAGCTAATATACTTTAACGTGAATGCAAGATAAAGCTGCATAAATTTACAAACAAAGATAAAAACAATACAGGTACTAAAATTGTATTAAGTTGTGCAAATTCATAAGCCAATGAACCAGCTGGCGTAAAATGAGTTGGATACCATCTCACAAAAATGTGTTGTAAATAAATGATTTGCACCTAGATAGTGCAAAAACTTTTGACTCGCTGTCTATACAGCACACAGTGCACGAAGCAACTTATTACACCGTCCGACAAAATTCAACTTCTTGTTGCACAACTAAAAAAAAACAATATATACTAAAAATATGGCTTAAAATAAGTTATACATGTCTTCCTGATTTTTGTGATAAGCAAAACAAGACCATAGACCAAGATCTTGGGCATTGAGTCTTGATCTTGGTTTTGATATTGAGTCTTAGTCTTGATCTTGGGCATTAAGTCTTGGTCTTGAAAAAATTTCTAAAGATTGTTGAGTATTCAAAATTTCCAAACCTTATTTTTACAAACCAGTTCAGTTTTTAACCAGCCATCATTCGCGGACCAGCTTGCGAACGCCGTAACTCGCGGGGTGACTTAAACTCCCCAAGCTAAACAGTAAATTTTCTTAGAATACAGAGCACATAAAGGCCTTTTGTAAAGGCATTGGATACATACAGGATTCAATTGAATTATAAAGACAAAAAAAAAGGTTTCCCGATTTTTATACCCTACACCCTACATTCACTTTGTCCTTCCATTTGTAACGCAGTGAAGGAGGCGTGGCAGATATAGAAAAGAATACATATTCATGATCAGCATCACCTCCTGAGTTGATATAGCCATGTCCGTCTGTCTGGCTGGGTGGCTGGCTGTGTGTTAAAATACACTTTTTTTTGGAAAACTGAGGAAGATAATTCAATGAAATTTGGTACACTACCTCCGTCGTCAAAGTTAGCTCTGGGGATTGAAAATGAGCAAAATCGGTCAACGGACACGCCTTCCAAAATGCAATTTTAGGAGTATTTTTCACGACAATGCAACCACAATACACATAAATACTACGAATTGTAAGCGCATGCTCTGAGAAAAATTGAGCGAATTCGGACAAGAGGGCGTGTCACCTCCCATATAAGCAAAAGTTTCAAAACGCTGTACTGAAAACGGTTTTTGAGATAATCCAACCAAATTTCTCACAGACACTAAAAACTATAAATGCAAACTCTGAACAAAAACTGGATGAACTCGGTCAAGAGGGCGTGGCACCTTCCATATAAGCAAAATTTTCAAAATACTGCAGTGTAGAGTATTTATTTTTTGGCCAGGCCAAAAGTTACACCCTTACTAGTTTTTAGTGACAAAAAGGTCGCATATTTTTTAGAGTTTTTGAAGTTTTGTAAAACACCGTAGCAAATGGGGTGTACTATACCCCGCGTGAGTGACCGTGGGTTATGATGCCAAATTTGAAATTGATAGATGATTTTTGGCTTGAAATGGGCGTGCCACACCTATTTACTACAAATTATCAAGACTGAAAAGCAGTCTTGATCTTGGTCTTGAAATTATATCAGCGTCTTGGTATTGGTCTCGAAAAATTACAAAGACTAATTTTGCTCATCATTACCCGATTTTCTGGATTATGTTGTTCAAATTTTTTTTTTATCGATTTTTGAAGTTGAGCCGACTTACAAAATTTTGATAAAACTTGTTGTACAAAAATCATAACGAAATCACACAAAGAACATTTCCTTGGAACGAATCAACACATTATATCCTATTTTTATTGGTCTTTTCGACCCCTTTTTCAAAAACTGAGCTATAATGGGTTCAAGTAATGCAGGAAAACTTTCTACAGATAATTTTACTGGGGGTCACCAAAGGTCGAGAAATGCTTAAAATTTAAGAAAAATGCGTCCTTTATTATGCAAAGTATTTTAATCTTGATGTGCATTTGAGCAAAGGAGCACATAGTTAGATATTGAAAAACTGTAAGCCATCGTTCCGGGAACTTCATCGTTATTTCGGGAACGTTAAACCATATCTGAGAAATGTCGACGATTCCAACTAAAAGCGCGCTTTATATTTACAATTAAATTTTGAGTAGTAGTGTGACATGATAAATGTGACATGATAAATGTTAAATATTTTATGTAAGTGCTTTAACTATGTATGTACCTTTAAAAGTATTTTTCCATCATTTCAAAAAAATATACTCGTTCCCGGAATGACGCTCTATATGGTAAATTATGAATTTAAATAGTAATTTCCAATTTTCAAACTGTACAAGGCTCTTGCCATCCATCTAGCTCTATATAGGCCATCAGGTCTCCTAAATGAAACGCGCTTTTTAGGAACTCCTTCTTAGAAAACTGTAGTGAGATTTCTGTGAGTTCCCTGTAGTCATCTTGAGGTTGATGTTCTTGTAGTTGTTTTTCCGCTAAAGAAATCCTTTCTGCGGACACTTCTGCAAGGATGTTTTCCTCGGTGTGGTCTGTTATGGTTTTGGTCATTTGTTTTTAAATCTTTTGAATAATTGTATATCAGGAACACAAGATGGGGCGAGCGATTGATCCACTACAGCTGACAACATAATTTCCATTATACAAACAAGCATAAGAACGCATACTCCACTTCTTAAACCGATATTTACAGTAGTAGTGTCAAAACACAATTTTCATGAATTAATTGTTGAGTTGAATTTAACTGTTTGGTTTCGTGACAGTGGTTATACTAATGTTCCATATTGTTACGAAATGTCCTGTCTCTATGACGATAATTTCGATCTCTTACTGTTTTCTGAGTTCAATCACTGGATTGTGCAGCAATCAAAAACACACACTTTATTTAGTTATAAAATGGTTTATTTAAATCACAAATGTTTATTTTCACACGGTACAATTGTCTATTACACTATTTATTACATTCAAAATCTAATATTACAATTAGCACTTTATTTACTTTCACTGGCACTGTGTGTACAACGTTTTCGCTTTATTGCTTAAAATCAACTCTGTTCAGCTCTCATGAACAGCTCCTTTTATACTCATATGAACGTTCTAGAATTGCATTAGCGAAAAATTTGGCAACATCTCGTTGATTCCCTTTATTGACATCTCTATCTGTCAAGTACTTTCGTGACGTCACTGGTTTTATTGACGTCTCGAACTGTCAAGTATTTTCGTAAAGTTTATTTTCATGTGTTCTTACTTTTCGTCACACTGCCCTCCTCACTGTCGCCTCCATATGGCGTTAGTCTTTCAATGTGTACCACTTTTAATTTACCTTTGTTACCGGGGTATTTTTGAATTCGATACACAACAACGTTTATCCTTGTGACGATCCGGTAAGGTCTCTCCCAATGAGTCTGTAATTTAGGGGACAAGCCTCGTTTTCGTTGTGGGTTGTGTAGCAGCACTAATTGACCTTCTTTGAACCCTTCAGTGTTTGCTCGCAGATCATATCGAGTTTTCATCTTGTCGCTAGCCAATTGAGTACGTCTCCTGATAAGCTCGTGTATATCAGCCAGTTCTTCTCTTTTTCACGACATGTAATCGTCAGCATGGGTTGTTTCTGGGACAACGCTTACTCCGTACTTCAAATCTGTTGGAAGCCGTAAGTCCGTACCAAAAATGACTTTTGCTGGCGTGACTGTAGTGGTATCGTGTATCGACGAACAATAAGCCATTAGAAACATTGGTAGACGCTCATCCCAATCTTTTTGTGCTTTGTCGACAACCTTTTTTAGATGCTCCTCTAGAGTACGGTTGAACCTTTCGACCATGCCATCGGACTGAGGATGCAATGCAGTGGTGCGTGTCTTCTGTATTCCAAGCATGTCACAAACCTCCTTACAAAGTGCCGACATAAAATTTCGTCCTTGGTCGGAATGCAACTCAAGTGGAGCTCCATATCAACAAATCCAATTTTTGATGAAAATGTCTGCCACTGTTTTTGCTTCTGGATTGGGAATTGGATATACTTCTGGCCACTGACTGAAGTAATCAATTACCACAAGGATGTATTTATTTCCTGCATTGCTGATTGGAAAAGGTCCAGCTATATCCATGGCTATCCTCTCAAATGGAGCTCCAACGTTATACTGATGCATTTTCCCTCGAGTTCGTCGCCTTGGTCCTTTAGCAATTGCACATTGATCACAACGGCGGATCCAGTCAGCAACTGTTTCTTGGCATCCTAGCCAGTAGAACCGTTTCTTTATTTTCTCTGTGGTTTTTGTTATACACATATGTCCACCACTCGATCCATTGTGATAATCCTCGATGATTTCCTTAAATTTTTCCTTTGGAATAACCAGCAGTTTTGAGCGAATTTTACCATCCTCGCTTACCCAAATTCGGTTTAGGCAACCATCATGCAACTCCAAACTTTGCCAATTGTGCCCAGTAAGCTCTACAAATTTGGCTTTCACTTGAGATTTCTTGCCACGCCGGTTTCCTACCCAGCTCCTTATACTTAATTATTGTTGCCAAATCTGTATCACTGCGCTGGTCCCGTTGTATCTCTTCATTTGTCCAGTTTTCTTCAGGCAAAACGTTCAAAAGGCGCACATCAATCGTTCCAGCTTTATTTTCTGTTCTTGAACAATGGCCGCATTCAATTTTACATGGACGACGAGAAAGTGTATCTGCATTTCCATGCTGGCTTCCTTTGCGATGTTCTATGGTGAAATCACAGCTCTGCAAGCGTTCTATCCACCGTGCGATTTGGCCTTCAGGATCCTTGAATTGAAGTAGCCACCTTAATGCCGCATGGTCTGTCCTCAGGAGAAAGTGCTGTCCATACAAGTACTTATGGAAGTGTTTTACGCATTCCATTACAGCCAGTAACTTTCTTCGTGTTACGCAATAATTCCTCTCAGGTTTCGACAGAATTTTGCTGAAATATGCGACGACTTTTTCTTGTCCATTGATGACTTGGGACAAAACTCCTCCAATAGCATAGCCACTCGCATCGGTGTCCAATATACATTTTTTGCCGGGCATTGGGTACGCGAGTACTGGCGCTGTAGACAATAACTCTTTTAGTTTTTGGAACGCAGTTTCCTGTGTGCTACTCCATTCAAATTTCCGATTTTTCTGTGTCAGCTCATGTAGACTGCCTGCGACGTTTGCGAAGCCAGGAACAAAACGTCTGTAGTAAGTGCATAGGCCCAGAACTCCTTCGCAACTCATGAAGATTAGATGGTCGTGGCCAATTTTCGACAGCTTTTATTTTATCCTCATCGGTGTGTATTCCTTTTGACGTAACCTTGTGTCCAAGATATTTGACTTCACGCTGGAAAAGTGAGCACTTTTTCGCACTTAATTTTAGTCCAGCGGCCTCCAAGCGCTCAAACACTTCCTCCAGATTTTTCAAGTGGTCATCAAAATCTTTTCCCATGATAATTATGTCATCGAGATACACTAAAAAAGTCCTCCAATGTAGTCCTTTTAGAACTCGTTCCATTAACCGCTCGAGCGTAGCTGGAGCGTTACAAAGACCAAATGGCGGCAGAGCTTCGAAACTAAGACTATGGGGCAATCATAAGTGGGAGTCAGCTCACGCCCCGTTGTACTGACTCTCTCCCTGCTTACCACAATTATAGCACTTTCCACTGAAGCTACTGCTAACAAACGATGAGTTTTTATTTTCAGCCTCCACCTCCATCCGACGAGTTTTCAATGTTGGGCGGCATGTCAATGCAATCGTCTCTTGAGTGAGGGCAACCGTTACTGTTTCATTAAATGTTGCCTTCGGGCTCCTCAATGTCTTGCGTTTTGTCTCAGAGTCACGTATGCCGTCAATAAACGCCTCTATTTTGAATTTTTCAGCTACGACACTAAACTCGTCAGGATAGGAAAAATGTGTCAATCGTTCAATATCCGCAGCACACTCCTGCAAGGACTCACCAGATTTCTGGATACGACTTTTCAACTCCAGTCTGTGAATCTGTTTCATGTGGTCACTGCCATATTTTCGCTGTAAGGCATCCATCACCGCCTTGTAATTTTTCTGCTCCGCCACTGGAACCGTTTGCAATACTTCTGCAGCTGCGCCTTTTAAAGCGACGATAAGCGCTGCTGCTGCGCTATCGTTATCCCAAAGGTTATGAGTGGATGTTGTTTCGAATTGGAGCTTGAAAACACTGAATGGCGTTGTTCCATCGTATGTGGGTGCCTTAAGCCTCACTGCGCTGGTTTCTCTAATAACTTGAGTTGTTGGTTCGCTTATTTTCAACTCTTGAATCATTTTATTAACGTTTTCAAGACTATTTTCAACTTTTTCCTTGAAGGATTCAACGTCATCTCGCAACTCAGTTACTTTTGCTTCGAGACCATTTACTATTTTTTCAACATCCGTACGAACAGCCTCCATATTTTGATTCAATGTGTGCATCTGCGTCGCGTTCTGACTTAAGCTCTGATCAATTTCTTCCCGAACCGCCTGGATATTTTTATTCGTCTGCAGAGCGTTCTGACTTGTTTCTTCCCGAACCGCCTGGATATTTTTATTCGTCTGCAGCGCGTTCTGACTTGTTTCTTCCCGAACCGCCTGGATACCCGCCTGGATATTTTTGTTCATCTGCGGCGCGTTCTGATTTATTGTCTGCGTCATCGCCACTAACATTTGCTCGAACTTTGACATATCTACAACTTCACCACTTGCCGCCGGTCCAGAAGCTTCCTCCACTTTCGGTGTATCTTCTGTTGAACTATATGCAAAGTCAAACTCATCAATATCCACACCATCTTCTTCAAAAGCACTCCGCAGTCGCTGCTGTAGTTCCACCTTTCTGCCAGCCGTTTGTAAATTCCGCTTTTCCAACTCGCTTTTAAGTTGGCCAATGATTAGATCTACAAACTTAACCATTTTATTATTATTTTTTATTGATTGCAAATTCTTTTTACACAATCCCACTTCTGACACCAATTGTTACGAAATTTCCTGTCTCTATGGATTGTGAAGCAATCAAAAACACATACTTTATTTAGTTATAAAATGGTTTATTTAAATCACAAATATTTATTTTCACACGGTGCAATTGTTTATTTCACTATTTATTACATTCAAAATCTAAAAATCTAATATTACAATTAGCACTTTATTTACTTTCACTGGCACTGTGTGTTCAACGTTTTCGCTTTATTGCTTAAAATCAACTGTGTTCAGCTCTCATGAACAGCTCCTTTTATACTCATATGAACGTTCTAGAATTGCATTAGCGAAACATCTGGCAACATCTCGTTGATTCCCTTTATTGACATCTCTATCCGTCAAGTACTTTCGTGACATCACTGGTTTTATTGACGTCTCGAACTGTGGAGTATTTTCGTGAAGTTTATTTTCATGTGTTCTTACTTTTCGTCACAATATTAAGTGAGTTTTTACATAATTCTTAAGTTTCAAAAGACTTCAATGTGTCTTTGAGAGGGTTGGTGGCGGTGCATTTGGTATATGTGTGCTGGACGCATGTATTCTATTTGCATCGTCACTTTCCCTCAAATTTATTTTATATTAGTTTTAAGGTTCAAATATAACTTAGCGTTAGAAGAACGCCTTTCAATGCTCGATGAGCAAGAGCAAAAATTGTCATCTAATTCTATTATTTGCCTTGTGGCTTTATATATTGTAATAGTTAGTGTAGGCCAAGGGTGCCAGCGTTTTCAAATCACTGAGCCAAGCGCAGTCAGCGCAAAATTTTCGCTTTTACAACAACTTCAAATTCCTCGAACTACAACAATCACAAAACCTATTTTTTGTTGTTTTTTTGGTGGCTCGTTTGCAACAACAACAATATTTCAATAATTTTTAAAATTTCCGAGGACTACAACACACACAAAAAATGTTTGTTGTTTTTTTTATGCGAAACAACAGAAACAACTTTTCATAAATATTTTAGTTCCGCGAATTTTGACGAGCTCAAAATAAACAACAAACATTTTTCGTGTGTGTTGTAGTTCTCAGAAATTTAAAAATATTGAAATATTCTTGTTTTTGTAGGCGAGCCAAAATTGGCTTACTTTTGTTCTACGCTGACTCCCTTGGTGTAGGCCATGCATTATAGCTACGGTGACCATTTATTTGCAATTGGAATACAGAACAAAAAAAAAAAAACAAAACGAAACAAAGGAATACATTTTTTATTACTTAAAAACAATGCGAAAGTGATATGGATAACAATTTTTGACATTTATTATTAAACACCAAATCAATTCTAATTAAAAACTGGCCGGCTCTAATTTGTTTATCATTTTTCAAAAAAAAAAAACTATTCAAAATTCATTCAAGATAACAACAGATTCAGAAAATTGACAAAATCCATGATACCCATGAAACAAACATTAGTGTTGTATTTATAACATTTCCGTTAGACGCTGACGAAGAAACAGTTTGGAGAAACCCTTATAGGGAATTGAACGTTCTACAAAATGCAAGAACAATTTTTTTTCTAGGACGAACCGTTTTGGAGCTATTTTGAAAAAACGGTTTTTTCTAAATTTTAGGTTTGCTGAAAAAATATCTCGTAAACTATAGGCCATTTAAAAAAAAAAAATTGTAGCTTATGGTGGAAATAGTTCCCTACAAATAGGTGTTTTTGCTTTGAACGCGTGACTCACCGTTCATGAGTTATCGTAATTTTAAGCTCAACACATCACTGTGCCTACTCATAAGCGGCATGCACAAGTTACTAATTTTTTTCTAATTTTGAATAAGGATATCTCCTGAGTTATAAATCGTACGGAAACAATTAAGCGGTAATTTTTTTAGAAAATTTTATAAGCTACAATATTGCGCCACAATATTTTTCCCTAAATGTAACCGTTAAAGAGATATTTTTAAAAAAACTGATTTTGGTCGCCATTTTTCCAATATGGCGGCGCAAGCGAACACGACTCGAGGTAGCAAAGTTGAAATTCTGAAAGAGCACATCGATATTTATAAAATAACTCATATGCAAAAATCCCGCAAAACATTCAGGCAACATAATTTTATTCTCCCAAATGATTGTACTATCTATGCTTAAAAAATTATACAGAACAGAGGCTTCAAATGCAGAACTGTTCTGTATAACACAGTATGGTTGGTCACCGTTATTATAGCCGCCGATGTTCAAATTGTTATAAGTTCCTTATGTTATTTTAAAGGTAAAAAAAGTCTCAATAAATGAATTGAATTGTTTCGTAAACAGCTGTCGTACATACTTCTCTTGTTCCACATCTAAATGTCACAAATGTGGCAATTTGGTCGAAAACGTGGCAGTAAAATTTCTTAGTTTCGACCTCAAAATCGTAAATTCACACTTGTAGTTGATGTTTTTAAAAAGTGGGTTCTAAGAGTGTTTTTACACAAGATAACATGAAGAAACTTGCAGAAATCCAAAAAAAAAAAAATAGCTACCAATTTTATAACTCGAAAAAGCACTGCTATAACTGTGATAATTATCTTAGATAATTATCTAAGGATCACCCATATCAGTAAAATTGAAAAATACTTCAAAGACTGTCAAAGACTATAAAAAAAATAAAGAAAACAAGAAAAAACGTACGGAAGCATTAAAGAAAAAATAACAAAACTGGCAACAAAAATTAGAAGATATATTTGATATTGCTCATCGTGATGCTTTAAATATTATGACTGCAGAAGAAGACAACCGGTTTTACTAGCACTGCGACAAAAAAAATTAAACAAGGTTTCATTGGTTCAGTGGACAGAAAATGTTTAAGCAAATGTAAGAAAATAAAAGAGAAAGGAAAACCACATCAAAAATTGCGCGAACGTGAAATCAAAAATATTGTGGCTTTTACAGAAAAGTGCTGTTTTTCTGTATTATCTTCTACCGCCACCAGTAAGGAAGCAACTTCATCTGATTCTGAAGACATATCAGAGTTATCCAAAATGCTACCAACTTAAAAACGACCTCAAAAATAGACGGATCGCAGTCAGAGTTTAATGTCAATGGACAGCGTGTGAAAAATCACGAAGCAGTTGAATCTCAAAAGCGAGTTTAAACCTAATTGGTTATTAACAATTCATTGGGATGGCAAACTTATGAAAGATGTTGCTGGACATGAAACTGTAGATCGGCTACCAATTTTGGTATCAGGACATGGAGTTGGTCACACTTTAACGGCTATAAAATTAGATGAGGAACAAGAGAAGTATGTACGACAGCTGTATATGAAACAATTCAATTCATTTATTGAGACTTTTTTTCTTTTAAATTACATAAGGAACTTATAACAATTTGAACATCGGCGGCTATAATTACGTCGACCAACCATACTGTATTATACAGAACAGTTCTGTATTTGAAGCCTCTGTTTTGTATAATTTTTTAAGCATAGATAGTACAATCATTTGGGAGAATAAAATGATGTTGCCTGAATGTTTTGCGGGATTTTTGCATGTGAGTTATTTCATAGATATCGATGTGCTCTTTCAGAATTTCAACTTTGCTACCTCGAGTCGTGTTCGCTTGCGCCGCCATATTGGAAAAATGGCGACCAAAATCAGTTTTTTACAAATATCTCTTTAACGGTTACATTTAGAGAAAAATATTGTGGCGGAATATTGTAGCTTAATTGTTTCCGTACGATTTATAACTCAGGAGATATCCTAATTCAAAATTAGAAAAAAATTAGTAAATTGTGCATGCCGCTTATGAGTAGGCATAGTGATGTGTTGAGCTTAAAATTACGATAACTCATGAACGGTGAGTCACGCGTTCAAAGCAAAAACACCTAATTATAGGGAATTACTTCCACTACAAGCTACAATTTTTTGTTTTAAATGACCTATAGTTTACGAGATATTTTTTCAGCAAACCTAAAATTTAGAAAAAACCGTTTTTTCAAAATAGCTCCAAAACGGTTCGTCCTAGAAAAAAAATTGTTCTTGCATTTTGTAGAACGTTCAATTCCCTATAAGGGTTTCTCCAAACTGTTTCTTCGTCAGCGTCTAACGGAAATGTTATAAATACAACACTAATGTTTGTTTCATGGGTATCATGGATTTTGTCAACTTTCTGAATCTGTTGTTATCTTGAATGAATTTGAATAGTTTTTTTTTTTTTTTGAAAAATGATAAACAAACTAGAGCCCGCCAGTTTTTAATTAGAATTGATTTGGTGTGTAATAATAAATGTCAAAAATTGTTATCCATATCACTTCCGCATTGTTTTTAAGTAATAAAAAATGTATTCCTTTGTTTTGTTGTTTTTTTGTGTTCTGTATTCCAATTGCAAATAAATGGTCACCGTAGCAATAATGCATGGCCTACACCAAGGGTGTCAGCGTAGAAAAAAAGTAAGCCAATTTTGGCTCGCCTACAAAAACAAAAATATTTCAATATTTTTTAAATTTCTGAGAACTACAACACACACGAAAAATGTTTGTTGTTTATTTTGAGCTCGTCAAAATTCGCGGAATTAAAATATTTATGAAAAGTTGTTTCTGTTGTTTCGCATAAAAAAAAAACAACAAACATTTTTCGTGTGTGTTGTAGTCCTCAGAAATTTAAAAAATTATTGAAATATTGTTGTTGTTGCAAACGAGCCACCAAAAAACAACAAAAAATAGGTTTTGTGATTGTTGTAGTTCGCGGAATTAGAAGTTGTTGTAAAAGCGATTTAAGATTTATTGCTCCCATAAATTTTACATTTTATATACATATATATTAAATAACAATTATTTCCTAACATATATATAATATTTTTCTAGGAATTCAAATTTAAATAATAAGTATTTACATTAAACAAAGAATTTAAATAATTTGCCCAAGCATTGGTTACATTTATAATAGTTTTCCAAAAAAAGGGATAAAAAGGAAATTTAATTGCATATTTTATGTAAAGTGACTATAACTTAAAACTAAGACTTAAAACTAGAAACAAAAACTAAACTAAGCACAATAACTACTATAGTTGAAACTATATTAATTTTTTGTATATTGGCTAGTGTTATATACTCTGTTGTTTATATCATATGAATTAAATTTCCTATAGTAATAAAATAGTTGATTTCCATTACATAAATTATGATTATCATTTAAAATTTTTAGATGTATTGGGGATAAGAATCTTTCGTTAGAAGGATGTGCAATTTGATTTCCTTTTGCCAAATAATTTGTTACCAACTGATTGTCAATGTATGAAAGATTACACTAGTTTACAGCCAAAATTCCCAGCGAATGCCGTTACTCATTTTATATGGAAAATGGGCTGCCGATTCCGAAAATCGCATTTTTTTTTTTTTATTTCGTGTCGTTTTCGAGATATCGGTCATTTTAAGTTTTTGGACCAAAAAAAAAGATAGTTCCATTAAAATACAAATATCTCAAGAACCAATGTTTGTATTTAAACAAATAATATGTCATATTAAAGGTAATTAAATTACCTACAAATGATATCCACATCACTTTTTGGTTGGTTCGTTAGTTTCGGTAAAATAAATTGATTTCTAAAAAAAAAAATTTTTTTTTTCGAAAAAATTAAGAAAAATTCAACTTCAAATTTATACAAGAAGACATAACTTTTTTATAATATTTTTTTTTTGTATCATAGACTATATATTTGTGAAGAAAATAAGATATCATTTAAGAAAATCGATGGAAAAATGCAAAAGTTGTATACAATTCATTGGATAAGTTACCAAAATGCGTTTTTCCCTATTTTTCCTTTTTTTTTGTAATAAACTGTTCGAAAATTTGAAACTTTTTGTAAAAGAAATAAGAAAATCCAAAAAATTCTTAAAGAAGGCATTAAAAGGAAATACCCGTGCCTCGCCGTTTTTCTCCAGCACGTCAGATTTTTTTTTAATCGATTTTTGAAGTTTTTTAATCCACTGTACATGAAAAAACAGAAATAACGCATTCTTGTGTTAAATCGATGAATTTAACTATATGATCCTTACATCTGAGGTGTATCATGTCTTCAGCAAACTTATGCAGGATACTACGCGGAATATTTTTGTAGTAGTATCCTGCATAAGTTTGCTGAAGACATGATACACCTCAGATGTAAGGATCATATAGTTAAATTCATCGATTTAACACAAGAATGCGTTATTTCTGTTTTTTCATGTACAGTGGATTAAAAAACTTCAAAAATCGATTAATAAAAAATCTGACGTGCTAGAGAAAAACGGCGAGGCACGGGTATTTCCTTTTAATGCCTTCTTTAAGAATTTTTTGGATTTTCTAATTTCTTTTACAAAAAGTTTCAAATTTTCGAACAGTTTATTACAAAAAAACGGAAAAATAGGGAAAAACGCATTTTGGTAACTTATCAACCCGATCAAAAAAACTTGTCAAGTTCTTGTCATTGTATCAGAAATGTATATCAAAATGATATCAAAAATGTATCAGCCGCTGATATCCATTTTTTGTATATCGTTTTGATATATTTTTGATATCATTTAATGACATGTCAATTTTGTATCAGAAATGTATATCAAAATGATATCAAAAATTTATCAGCCGCTGATATCCTTTTTTTGTATATCATTTTGATATATTTTTGATATCATTGAAAAACATGTCAATTTTGTATCAGAAATGTATATCAAAATGATATCAAAAATTTATCAGCCGCTGATATCAATTTTGTATCAGAAATGTATATCAAAATGATATCAAAAATTTATCAGCTGCTGATATGTCAAATTTAACGCTTTAGTTTGTGAATTTTATGGAAGACGAACGCGCAGCCAATTTTAGTGAAGAAAAAGTGAAAATATAATTATAATATTAGTATATAATACAAATATAATTGAGTGCAAAAAACCCGACATTCCATTCAGTTGCTGCATGCAGCCTGTGGTTGGGAAAACAAAAAGTATGGAAACGGACGAGCAGCCAATTTTAGTAAGAAGTGAGTTTTCTAATAAAACTTGTGAAAAAGCACAAAAATATAATTGAGTTAAAAAAACCGACACTTCATTCATTTGCTGCATGCGGGCAATTTCTAAAAACTTGCCGACGATCAAATACAATATTGCAAAATTTGGTTATGTCAATTTTGTATCAGAAATGGATATCAAAATGATATACAAATTTTGTATATCATTGATATACAATTTTTGTATAGGAGCATTCCAAAGTTGGTACGGGACAAATCGTACGCATTTTTTGAGTTTAAAAGTTAAATTAAAGACAAACCAGAATGTTATCAAAAAAAGCATCTAGTACATTTATTTTGTGTGATATAGACCTATTAAAACCAATTATTTGTTCTTAATAATATTTATAGATAGTGAGTAATTAATAAGAAAAGAATTTCGTTTGTACGGGACAGCCCAAATCTGCCATACTTTCCATTTTTTGACTTTGTAGCAAGTTTTTAGCGAAATTAATAAGCTTTAAAAATTAGCAAAAATATTTTTGGATAGACTAAGGGTCAAGGTATAATAAAACAATAAAAGTTTGAAAAAATATTTATTTAAATGAGAGTTATTAAATATGTAAAAATTAAATTGTTTGTACGGGACATTTTTGTTTGTACGGGACTCGTACGAAATACATGTATATTTAATTAGTTTTAAATCATTTTTTAAATGAAAATATAACACTATGATTACCCCAGCGTGTTTTTTGCATGTTACTTGATGGCCATCAACTGAAATTTAATGAACTTTTGATATTCCTGGGATAGGCTCATGGATGAAAATTTTTAACTTTTTAAGCTATATCTGATTCAGAAATGAAAAAAATTCTCGTAGAGGGTACTAAAGTGGCTGCTAGTGTCGCGAAATATTTTGCGTTTTTGACTACGGCACCTTCTTTTTGACTTCGACCTTTTTGACTTACAAGTCGTTTCACATTACCACCGAATCCGTGAACCACGCCTTTGGGATGTGTTCATAAGTTACATAGATGCTGTTTAAGCATTGCGTAAGCAGATTTTTAATGATATAAGCAAAAATTAACAAATCGCGAACACGAACCCCTCTCTTATGATTAAACGTAAGCAGATTTTCAAATACGAACAAGAATTCAGGAACTAAATTATTTTTATAATTAAAGCAATAGCGGTCATACGGAAATTGAAAACATCCTTGACACTTTAAATCAATTTTAAGGGCTAAAGTTAGACTTTAATTTAAATATTTTTTGTCTTACGTAAGAATTTTATCGACCTCTCCTCCTGTATAAGCAACAATAAGCAAATCTTGAACCACTTCCCACCTAAATATGCTTACGTTATACTTGAACGGCCCTATATGAACACCATTTCATTTTATTTATAGCAGTCACAATTTCTTAAGTGCATATGCATAATAAAGCCCCCTGAGACTTATAGTACATAGCAAAGCAGTAACCAACGGTGACCATACCCATATCGATAATTTTTAAAGAGTTTTTCAACAATATAAGAAAAAAATTAATAGAAATCTTAATAAAATAAATATTGTGTTTGTACGGGACAAATAATAAGATAATAATATTATCCTTTAGGCAAAATAAAATCCGAAAATTACTGCACTTTTTAAGAGTACCCAAGTAACTAGCTTTAAATAAAATGCTAATAAAATTAAACCGTCATGTGTCTAGACACAAAATTAATTACATCGATTTGTGCGTTTGTACGGGACACCCATAACTGTTTTGTTTGTTGCGGTATAATACAGATGTTTGCAAGAACACTTTTTTGCAAATAGTATTTATCAATACACTAGTCTATGACCTTTAACGACAGATATAATTTGTAACGTAACTCATCATGGTTTAATAGAAAAACAATGATGAATATGATCAAAAATATACCTAGTAAAAAAAAAACTTTGGCACTTTCTTTAACTGTAAAAAACTGAGCCTAATACCAAGATTTTAGTATGAAATCAATTTGGAAAGTAAAGTTTAATCCCACTAGAATATATTCGATCCATTAAAACATTTGAAAAATAAATCTGAAACATCTGCTAAAAAATACCATTTTCACTGGAATGCTCCTATATCATTTTGATATCTTTTTTTGATATCATTTTGATATCTTCTCTTGATATCATTTTGATATCTTTTTTTGATATCATTTTGATATCTTTTTTTGATATCATTTTGATATCTTTTTTTGATATCATTTTGATATCTTTTTTTGATATCATGGTGATATACAAAAAGCGTTACATTCCGTATATCACTGTGATATCCTTTTTTTATCAAAATTTTGTATGTCACTGACAAATTTTTGATATCATTTTGATATATTTTTGATATACTTTTTTTGATCGGGAATGAATTGTATACAACTTTTGCATTTTTCCATCGATTTTCTTAAATATTATTTTATTTGCCTAACAAATTTATAGACTATGATATGAAAATACAAAATGATTTTTAAAATTTTTTTTTCTTGTAAAAATCTGCAGTTGATTTAGACATTTTTGTAATTTTTTCGGAAAAATATACTCTTTTTTTCAGAAATCAATTTATATCATCGAAACTAACAAACCAGCCAAAAAGTAACGAGAGTATCATTTGTAGGTAATTTAATTACCTTTAATATGACATATTATTTGTTTGAATACAAACATTGGTTCTTGAGATATTTGTATTTAAGTGGAACTATCTTTTTTTTTTTTGGTCCGAAAACCGAAAATGACCGATATCTCGAAAACGACACGAAAAAAAAAAAAAAAATGCGATTTTCGGAATCAGCAGCCCAATTTCCATATAAAATGAGTAACGGCATTCGCTGGGAAAAAAAATTTTAATCATTTGTAAACTAGTGTTACATAATGAATTTTAGAGCTGATTTTATAAGAAAAGTGTCAATACGTTCTATTTTACAAATATTATAAATTTTGCGATTCGAGACCCTTTTATAAGTACCATCATGAATAAGCACCCAATTTGTGTCGGAGCAAATCCGTAAAATCAACCTTTCAAATTGCTGACACCCTTGGCCTACACTAACTATTACAATATATAAAGCCACAAGGCAAATAATAGAATTAGATGACAATTTTTGCTCTTGCTCATCGAGCATTGAAAGGCGTTCTTCTAACGCTAAGTTATATTTGAACCTTAAAACTATATAAAATAAATTTGTGGGAAAGTGACGATGCAAATAGAATACATGCGTCCAGCACACATATACCAAATGCACCGCCACCAACCCTCTCATAGACACATTGAAGTCTTTTTAAACTTAAGAATTATGTAAAAACTCACTTAATATGGAATATTAGTATAACCACTGTCACAACAATTAATTCATGAAAATTGTGTTTTGACACTACTACTGTAAATATCGGTTCAAGAAGTGGAGTATGCGTTCTTATGGAGCGAAAAATGGTTTGGGTTGCTTGTTTGTATAATGGAAATTATGTTGTCAGCTGTAGCATCTTGTGTTCCTGATATACAATTATTCAAAAAATTTAAAAACAATTGACCAAAACAATAACAGATCACACCGAGGCAAACATCCTTGCAGAAGTGTCCGCAGAAAGGATTTCTTTAGCGGAAAAACAACTACAAGAACATCAACCTCAAGATGAATACAGGGAACTCACAGAAATCTCACTACAGTTTTCTAAGAAAGAGTTCCTAAAAAGCGTGTTTCATTTAGGAGACCTGATGGCCTATATAGAGCTAGATGGATGGCAAGAGCCTTGTACAGTTTGAAAATTGGAAATTACTATTTAAATTCATAATTTACCATATAGAGCGTCATTCCGGGAATGAGTATATTTTTTTGAAATGATGGAAAAATACTTTTAAAGGTAACATACATAGTTAAAGCACTTACATAAAATATTTAACATTTATCATTTCACACCACTACTCAAAATATAATTGTAAATATAAAGCGCGCTTTTAGTTGGAATCGTCGACATTTCTCAGATATGGTTTAACGTTCCCGAAATAACGATGAAGTTCTCAGAACGATGGCTTACAGTTTTTCAATATCTAACTATGTGCTCCTTTGCTCAAATGCACCTCAAGATTAAAATACTTTGCATAATAAAGGACGCATTTTTCTTAAATTTTAAGCATTTCTCGCCTTTGATGACCCCCAGTAAAATTATCTGTAGAAAGTTTTCCTGCATTACTTGAACCCATTATAGCTCAGTTTTTGAAAAAGGGGTCGAAAAGACCAATAAAAATAGGATATAATGTGAGGATTCGTTCCAAGAAAATGTTCTTTGTGTGATTTCGTTATGATTTTTGTACAACAAGTTTTATCAAAATTTTGTAAGTCGGCTCAGCACATGAATAGAAAACTTCAAAAATCGATTAAAAAACAATTTGAGCTACATAATCCAGAAAATCGGGTAATGATGAGCAAAATTAGTCTTTGTAATTTTTCGAGACCAATACCAAGACGCTGATATAATTTCAAGACCAAGATCAAGACTGCTATGATCTTGGTCTTGGTCACGATGATCATCAAGATCAAGACTGCTTTTCAGTCTTGATAATTTGTAGTAAATAGGTGTGGCACGCCCATTTCAAGCCAAAAATCATCTCTCAATTTCAAATTTGGCATCATAACCCACGGTCACTCACGCGGGGTATAGTACACCCCATTTGCTACGGTGTTTTACAAAACTTCAAAAACTCTAAAAAATATGCGACCTTTTTGTCAATAAAAACTAGTAAGGGTGTAACTTTTGGCCTGGCCAAAAAATAAATACTCTACACTGCAGTATTTTGAAAATTTTGCTTATATGGAAGGTGCCACGCCCTCTTGACCGAGTTCATCCAGTTTTTGTTAAAAAAAAAAACGGTTTGAAATTTTAGAAAATCGTTTGTACAGTTTGAAAATTGGAAATTACTATTTAAATTCATAATTTACCATATAGAGCGACATTCCGGGAATGATTATATTTTTTTGAAATGATGGAAAAATACTTTTAAAGGTATATACATAGTTCTTTGAACGTCAAACGAGAGAAAAGTGTTTTTCTGCGACTACAAACGATTCTGAAGAGAACTGCATACTTAGATTTTAGGTGACTTCAATATTAAAAAAAAACCGGTTCGAGTTTTAGAAAATCGTTTGTAGCTTTTTATCCTTTGAACTACAAACAAAATGAAGACCACTACAAACAACTACAAACGATTTCAAACGAAACTGCGTTTTCAGTTTTACCGATTTCGAAAGTGGGGTGCTAACTTTTTTTTAAACTTCGATTTCTCGAAAGCCGTTAAACTACAAACGAGATGAAATCACTACAAACATCTACAACAAAAATGCTATCGATTTATAAAAAAAAATAATTTTTTTTTAAACTTGGGTGCCAAGTTCACACAGCTGGTTTTTTGCCCGATACTATTTTTAAAATATAACGCCATTAATTTCACACAATGTGGTAAACTTTCTGTAAAGACAGAATTCAATTTTATTCGTTCTGAACAAAATGTCAGCTAAGCTGGATTTTAACTAAAAACTCGATCAATTCGTTTTTTTACTGCCGGATCTTAGACTATAATATATAATACAAAAAAACAAAAAATACTCACCGTTAGAAGTACAATATAACTGTAAACTAGGTATTTAAAGCACTTTATTCTCTTCGCTAGCGTCATTTCCTGCATTTTTGGTCGCAGCTGGAGTTTAAAGCGGTTTACTAAATCCTTTATGTGCGTGAAACATGACTTTGTTATTCATAAACTGCTGGTACTCCTTCGTACTAATAAGATTAGCTTCAATTTAAATAAACAAAATAAGAAAATAAAAAATAATTGAATCTGTGAATCATTTTTTATTTTATTTTAGTATAATGAAAAAAAAAAAAACAAATAGATGAGTTGCATGATTGGTTAACATATTTATTTAGGTTTGATTATCGAAATGAATACGTACGTTGCTCCATAAGTTTCTAGATCAGGGGTTCTCAGCCGTTTTTGGCCATGCGCCCTTTTCAAGTTCTTTACAAGCTCGCACCCACCTTCAGAAGAGTTAAAACTGATTTAAAATAACCTACGCTTTACTATCAGCCAGGAAAAAATTGACACCATGCACTAAGGTCAAAAGGCACACTGTTTTGGCCATAAATCAATTTTTACAAGTGCTGCTATTGAGTTTTTGTTGATGCAGTGTAACGGAGAATACTTCAAACCAAACAAAAATGTTTTTGCGTTTTGGGGAAGTAAAATTCATAGAAACCTATCCAATCCCTAAAAATCTGACCGCCATTCGCCTCTAGTCTACTCTAAGTATTTACTCTGAGATTGTGTGCACTGAAAACTCTGAATTAAATATCAAGATCTAATAAAGAAAGTTTATAGCCCCTTGAAAAAGTACAAATGTCGTAAAGGCAGAATGTTCAACTTCTTGAACAAAGGGAAGCTATGATGCAAACGACTCTTTTCACAGATCCTTCTAATAGCATGTTTTAGCAAAATTAGGAGAGGCTGAATTTTAGTAAAGTACCTGCCCCCTCAACACGTTATACCGTACTGTAACTTGGAATGAAATAATCCATAATATAAAGTGGATAAAATGGTAAAAACTTCTTATAAGTAGTTGAACGTAAACAAGCGCGTAGCTGACTTACATCATAATTGATATCGCATCCATTAAGTTGGCAGAGCTGAAAAAAAAGATGCCATAATTATAGGCTAATTAAGTGCCCTAACGCCGAATTTTATAGCTTAAAATTAATCTTATGCCCCATCCACAATCAATGCGGGGCTTGCAGGAAATTTATAAGCTTTTTCTTATTTGGTTCTCATTCCCGCATTGACAACAAAAACTTTCCTGCAATCACTGCTTGCAGTAAAATTTGACGTTTATAAAGATTCCTAAAATTAAAAATTAAAATCGATTAAAGTGTGTAAAAAAGAATACAAATTTAATTTACCGTTTGGTTGGAGTCGAACTGAATTGATATTTGTTTTTTATTTAAATTATTTTTTAAATAAATTTGACATTTTTTTAAACAGAAGTTTATAGTGATGCATATTTTTTTTTTGCTAAATCTGCACGTAACCGAATATAAAGCAAGTGTAGTAAAACGAAACCAATTATAATAATAATGTGTTAAAGAAAAAATCTGAGACAGTTAGGCTTCCTAAACTTATGTACACATTATTCACAAAAAGTTTTCTAACAGCGTCTAAACTAAAACAGCATACAACATTGAACAACATTATAAAAATATGCTTTGCTGTATTTTTGCACAAGCGAACACTTTATTTACAAAGTTTGACATTTACTGTTCGAAAATAATCAGGCCTATCACTGAATCCATCGTAGATACGAATTTAGTGAGATCTACGAAAATGCTATTATTGATTACAAGAAATTACGAACGTAACTTCGTAATTCGTGGAGTTTGAAGTACTTCATTAATAAAATTATGATATTTCTTCGGTAGTCAAATTTATTCGTCGGAAATTAAAAAAAAATTTGAGTTTCGGAAGGAGTAAGTGACCCCAATCGACGAATTTTGAATTCACGTCGTAGCAATTCGAATTCAATGATAGCACTTTCGTAGATTTCACGAAATTCGTATCTACGATGGATTCAGTGATAGGCCTGAATAAAGTTGCAAAAAAAAGTAATTAAAAAAATTAGAACATGCTTGTCAGTTTTGCTCAATTTGAGCATTTTTGCGTGTGTGGCCGCAATTTCAAGTTAGTCATCAGTCAACCACAAAAATTTTTGTGGTTGAATGGCAGTCAGCGGCCATATTTGTTTTTGACTGATAGTGTGTACCAAAAAGTATCAGTTAAGCGGTATTTTTGCAGCGTGAAGATGGATGCAGGAAGTGATTTTTTAAAAGAATAATTATAGTTCTCAATTGACATCCTGAAATAGTTTTTGAGGTCTGTAGTCTATGGCTATATCTCCATGGCTATATCTCCGTATGAAAAAATCGAAAAATCGCTCAAAATCCAATTTGAGGCAAAAAGTTGCAATTATCCTGCTGAAAATTGCAACTTTGAGCGATTTTGAGCGATTTTTCGATTTTTTCATATGGCTATATCTCGGTAACGAGCCGAGATATTGTTTTGATGACATCAGCAATGTTGTAGCTATTGTATAGAAGAAGAAAAATGCCGAACAAACTTAACCGAAAAAATTCATCTAGTGCCTTAAAACCGCAAAAATGACCATAAAATCCTTATATGAGTCAACTTTGCAAAACGCTCTGGCAGAATTACTTGTTTCGGCGAGTACTTTGACGCCTTATAACGGATTTTAGTTCACTTTTCATGTGTCGCACTGTGTTATGACATCGTTTTTTCAGCTCTGCCATTTTCGCTCTGCTAACTTAATGGACGTATTGATATCTGCAATTAAGCTTAAAGGATCTTTAGAGTCATAAACGAAACCTATGTCACCCGCAAAAGCTGTTAAATTGCCTTTACAAGGAAGTTTAAACAGAGAATTAATATAAACCAAAAATAACAAAGGGCCCATACAGAACCCTGTGGGACACCCAGCTTATGAAACTGAATCGTACTTTTTATCGGTCCAATGGTTCACTTTTTATGGGGTGGTCCTTTTTTTTGTGCGAAGTTAGCCCTGCTTTTGTGGAATTTCTAGAAAAAAAAAAGTTCTGCCGGGGTGTGCTTGACTTGTGCCGTATTGGAAATCAAAATCGGTCCAATAGTATAGTTTTCCATAAAATCTATACTATTGGACCGATTTTAATTTCCAATACAGCACAACGCAGCACAAGTCGAGCACACCCCGGCACAAGTTTTTTTCGGGAAGTTCCACAAAACTTCGCATCCACCAAAAAAAGGACCTCCCCATAAAATCTATACTATTGGACCGATTTTGATTTCCAATACGGCACAACGCAGCACAAGTCGAGCACACCCCGGCACAACTTTTTTTTCGAGAAATTCCACAAAAGCAGGGCTAACTTCGCACAAAAAAAAGGACCTCCCCATAAAAAGTGAACCCTTGGACCGATTTTTTTTTCCAATACGGCACAACGTATCACAAGTGGAGCACACCCCGGCACAAGTTTTTTTTTTCGGGAAATTCCACAAAACTTCATATTCACCAAAAAAAGGACCTCCCCATAAAATCTATACTATTGAACCGATTTTGATTTCCAATACGGCACAACGCAGCACAAGTCAAGCACACCCCGGCACAACTTTTTTCAGGAAATTCCACAAAAGCAGGGCTAACTTCACGCAAATGCAGAGCTGAAAAAATTATTACTGTTCAAGAACTTTTCTAATCTAACCCTGATAGCTTTTTCAAATATTTTGCTTATTGAAGGAAGTAATGAAATTGGTCTGTAATTATTTACAATTTTACTATCATCTTTTTTAAAAAGTTGCAATGCATCAGCACATTTAAGCGACTCTGGGAAAATGCCAGAAAATACACTTTTATTAAAAATAAAAGCTAAAATATCGACCACAAAAAAAGCAATTTCCTTCCGCTTGAGTTTGAATTTTTAAATTTACAAATTAACCTTAAAAGTTCTTGCGAAGTAATAGGTTCAAAGAAAAAGCTATTGCTCTGCATTGTTATACCTTGATTCAAAAAAGAGGCACCACCCGACGCACAATATGGGAAATTAAATTTCGGTGCAAGATTATTTGCAATAGACACAAAATAGTTGTAGAACTGATTAGCTCTAACTACAGGGTCTGTGGTAACATCATTATTATTTTTCAACTTAATTGTTACATTGTTTTTGGATTTATTAATAATCTCATTAACCACTTTCCATTCTCCTTTAGGATCACCACAAACTGAATTGAGTTTCCTCTCATAAAATTGATCGCGGCATATAGGAATTGCCTATCTTTACTCAGCACATAACATTTTGTATTTAAAGAGTGTGTCGAAAAAAACTTATACACACTTTTTCTGCCATAACTTATCCTGCGTCCAACGAAAATTTTTTTTTTTTGAATCACGTTATTTTTTAAAAATATATAAGATATTATATTTATTCAAATTATTCATTTTCAATAGTTATTCCTTTGAAAATGCACAGCGAAATAAAAGTACGTGAAAAGATAATTAAAACTTTTCAAAAAATCCATTGTGTACTTTCAAAAAAATAGCAACAGATCTCAAGGTTCATAAGCCATTAAACAGTGTAAAGAAGACTTAAACATTGCACGAAAATCTAGATCAGGAACAAAAAAAGGTTCAACAAATATTGGTAAGGCAAAAGATGTCGAACAACTCTTTCGAAAAGCTCCGAACGCCTCTGTCAGAAAAGCAGCTCGTGTAGTTAAATGCTCTGATTCTTTTGCGTGCAGAATCAAAGCTGGGCTGAACTCGCATAAACTTCAGAAAGTTCCAGATCACAATGCGGTAAAGAATTTAAAAGCAATAAAAAGAGCTAAAAAATTGAGGCCTAATTTTATAAAAAAATGTACGTGCTGTGTGATGGATGGTGAAACCTATGTTCTGGCAGACTTTTCACAACTTCTTGGTAAGGATTTTTGTGTGGCTGATGGACGAGGTAGTATTCAGGAATAATACCGGACTAAAAAGCAAACAAATTTCCCTAAGAAGTTTCTTGTGTGGCAAGCCATTTGCAGTTGCGGCAAAAGAAGCCAAGCATTTGTGACATCAGGAACGATAAATACAGAAATGTATATTAATGAGTGCCTTCAAAAACGGCTTTTGCCTTCCCTAAAACAGCACAGGGTGCCTACATATTTCTGGCCCGAATTATCATCATCCCACTATGGAAAAAAGGCCCTTGAATGGTATGCAAATAATAATGTAAATTTTGTACCACTGGAGGCAAACCCACCCAACTGTCCAGAACTCCGGCCTGTAGAGAGATATTGGGCGCTCGTAAAAAGGGAATTTAACAACACATGAAAGTTATCCCAGGACATGTCTGACTTCAAGCGTAAATGGAAAGGCTCCTCCAAAAAGGTAACGGAAACAACTATAAAATCGTTGATGACATGATTCCCGGAAAATGTGGGTAGATTTATAAATTCCGATTAATATTCCAATATTTTAATGTTAAATGAATTTCTATAATTTACAAATAAATTCGCATATTTTTAAATTGAACGGTTTCAGTTTTATTTAACTTAAAGCGTGTATAAGTTTTTTTCGACAAACTCTACGAAGCTTATTTTTTTGATTAATTTTGCAAATTAAAGATTTACTTAACCACGGTTTACTCTAGCGAAATGCTTTTTTTTTACAAATTTAACAAAGTTACAGCTATTCAGAAGATAGTTTAAGACTCTAATAAAGACAGAATATGCTTTGGTAACATCATTTACTGAAAGCACATCTTCCCAAAATTCGAAGCAAAGACAAGTTTATTAAAATTAATTTTTTTAATAAATTTATCAGCACATTGATTTGTAGAACCACATTGTGATACATTCTCAATCAATAAGGCCGTCATTGTGTGATCGATGATTTTTAGGACAAAATTACACTTTACGCATTGACTTATTTTACTAGAAGACACAAACGGCCATAAATATGATCCAAACATTTCCCAGAAGCTGCTCTTGTTGACTCATTAATAAAGGAAGCAAGACCATGCGTAGCCAGTAACGACAAACTTCTTCATTGTTAATTAAAATATTGAAATTTAAATCACCACATTTAATTAAGTTATTTGATTTTTCCTTTTCTAACAGCTTTGAAAATTCTTCATAAAAAATATTAAAGTTATGTCTGCGGAATCTATGTATACAATAAAAAGCGAATGATTCGTGGTTGATTTTACAAGAAAATTTGAAAATATCAGAGCTAACAAAACAATAGCATTGTTCACGATCCGGTGCATTTAGACTTGCAAAGTAGCAAAATAGCAATAATTTCCACTAGATTGTGAGCAATATTAAAAGTATAAACATTGCAAGCTACGAAAAAATTTATTTCTCTGAGAAAATCGTATGAGCAAAGAGAACGAGAGCAAAAACAAAAAATTTTTATTTGAAAAATGACATGATATTTTTATGATATAGGTTTTTTAGTATAGAAAATGTAAATGCAAATGTAAATTCAATCCTATATATTGTATAGCAAAATTTTTCAACACCTATTTACAAATGCTATGATGCAAGACCTTTTGCACCGGATCGTTAACATGGCTTACATTTCATAAATGTACAATCGTATGTATCTTTAATAAAGTAACCGACACCACCTGCAGCAAAACTTTCATTTGTGTTAGCATAGAAATTGTATCCAAACTAAATCAGTACATCCAACGCTATATAGTCAAACCTCAGAGACAAAAACAAAACTAGGCGCACAAGAAAAAACCTCTAAATTAGATTCAAGATGAATAAAATTTTCTCTTAACCTTCTTATATTCTGACGTACAATTGACAGGTCAGTATTACGAATGAATTTGGTTTAAAACCTGTATCACAATTAGCATTCGAAGAATTGAAGGTAAGGTTCATTGCAGACAAATCATCTTGAAAATTCATTTAAGTAATAAAAGATTAAACAAAGAAACATATGAAGTCTAAATCTTGTTTAGATTTTCAAAAGATCGTACTGCAATGGCGCTACCACCTTCAATTTTCCTCAAAATAATGCAGCTGTTTGCAAACCAAAGGTACTTGTAACGTTTTTCTGTCATTAAAATTTTTGATTTCATAAACATAGCCTGTGTATATATTAGCCTGGTTTTAGTGCGCGTTTTTTAAATATTGATAGCTGACATGGGCCAGTTTTGTTAGGTTGCGTGAAAAAATTATTGTGTGAAAGTTTGGTCTCGATCGGAGGGGGGTAACACCTGCCCCATCGGGCCCAAAGAGGGGCACCTTAGCGAAAATTTGACGAAAATAATTCATAGCTCCCCCGGGGTGACTCCTAGAGGGGTGAAATGTATGACCAGGTTCCATTATTTTTTTCTTCCCAACATTTTTTCCAAGCACACCTACCCCCTATTTAGCATCCTTCGGGGGTCCCCCCTACAAAATCCACATTTTTGAAAATTCGCTGTAAATGTCCCACGATGACCCCAAGATGGATGAAATGTATGACCAAGTCCTATTATTTTTTCATTCCCAACATTTTCATGTGACAGACTTATACCCTTTATGCCCCCTTTTGGGGGTCCCCCTACAAAAAACTCAAAAAATTAGGAAAAATTTCTAAAAATAGTTCAAAGCTCCCCTGTGGTGACCCCTAGAGGGGCAAAATGTATGACCAGGTTCTACTATTTTTTCCTCCGAAACATTTTCTCTTGACCCACCTACACCCTATCTGCCACCCTTTTGGGGGCCCCGCTACAGAATCCACATTTTTGAAAATTTGCTGCATCTGTCCCGGGATGACCGCAATACAGGCTAAATATCCGATTAGGTCCTATTATTTTTGTCCCCAACATTTTTCTTTGACACACCTACCCCCTAAAAGCCACCTTTTTGGGAGCCCGCCTACAAAAACGCAAGAAAATTAGGAAAAATATCGAAAAATAATTCTTAGCTTCCCCAAAGAGTTCCATAGAAGAGTAAAACGTATGACCAGTTCCAATTATTTTTTCCGACATTTCCCCCAAGCCCATCTATCTCCTATCTGTCACCCTTCTGGAGGTCCCCCTACAAAATCCACATTTTTGAAAATTCGCTGTAACTATCCAATATGACCCCTAGATGGGACAAATGTATCACAAGATCTTATTATTTTTTATCCCCAATATTTTCCCCTAACACACCTTCCTCCTATCTGCCACCCTTTTGGGGCTACCCCTACAAAAAACCGTTTAATTGTTACATATCATGCTCTGGCGCGGTTAAAAACATTCGTTTCATTTCATTTACTTATGTACATTTATTTCATGGCATCGAAAAATTATAAGTAAATCAATTAAATTAAAAAGGAATTAAGCGTTAGATAAACCTGTTTTGGTTGCTTGTTGGGAATAGTTTCTTATAACTAGCGATGACTAATAGCAAGTCTTGAAAATCCCTTTGATTCCAGCAGAGATCTTCATTGTAGATTTGAGCCATCTTTACACCACTTTCAGCCATGTGGTTGACAAGGGGCTGTTGTGTGTTAAAACCACATGCGGCGCTCAGTTGAAGCATCTCTTAAATATTACATGTTACATTATTGTGGCATCAATAATATGGAATAGTTTTAGGCATATCTTTTGGTTGATCACGAAGAATTCTACCTTGAGATATGATGCATTCCGACCTCCAAGATAAATTCCTGAGATAAGCAAAATTGTATTGTCAAGATCATTACATTGTTCAAGATTATCATTCGAGAACAAGATTTGTAAACTATATAGTCTTAATTTAGAGTTAATAAAATTGTCTTGTGGTTAGTGAATTAAACCTATGAAGTTGTGCGTTTTATTTAAGATCGTAAGTGTTAAGTAGAAGTAAGAGCACAATTTAAATAGAAACATTTAACGGTCAGGGGACCAAAGCGAACAGCGCACTTAATTCTATTTTATGAAGTCGTCTATTAGCTTTTTTACGCTTCTGTGACTGGTTATGGTAGAGTGAGCTGAAGGGAAAGGTCCTTCTTTCTATCATATTATTCAACCGATGATCCGTCATCTTCTTCATTTTCTTCAGAAGCGTCGTGGAGGGCTTTACTTGATCTTGGTTTTTTGCCACGTTGGAATCAAAAAATAAGTGCACCTTGTCAACCACATGGCTGAAAGTGGTGTAAAGATGGCTCAAATCTACAATGAAGATCTCTGCTGGAATCAAAGGGATTTTCAAGACTTGCTATTAGTCATCGCTAGTTATAAGAAACTATTCCCAACAAGCAACCAAAACTCTTAATTCCTTTTTAATTTAATTGATTTACTTATAATTTTTCGATGCCATGAAATAAATGTACATAAGTAAATGAAATGAAACGATTGTTTTTAACCGCGCCAGAGCATGATATGTAACAATTAAACGGTTTTTTGTAGGGGTAGCCCCAAAAGGGTGGCAGATAGGAGGAAGGTGTGTGAGGGGAAAATATTGGGGATAAAAAATAATAAGATCCGGTGATACATTTGTCCCATCTAGGGGTCATATTGGATAGTTACAGTGAATTTTCAAAAATGTGGATTTTGTAGGGGGACCTCCAGAAGGGTGACAGATAGGAGGTAGATGGGCTTGGGGGAAATGTCGGAAAAAATAATTGGAACTGGTCATACGTTTTACTCTGCTATGGAACACTCCGGGGAAGCTAAGAATTATTTTTCGATATTTTTCCTAATTTTCTTGCGTTTTTGTAGGCGGGCCCCCAAAAAGGTGGCTTTTAGGGGGTAGGTGTGTCAAAGAAAAATGTTGGGGACAAAAATAATAGGACCTAATCGGATATTTAGCCTGCAGCAAATTTTCAAAAATGTGGATTTTGTAGCGGGGCCCCCAAAAGGGTGGCAGATAGGGAGTATGTGGGTCAAGAGAAAATGTTTGGGAGGAAAAAATAGTAGAACCTGGTCATACATTTTGCCCCTCTAGGGGTCACCACAGGGGAGCTTTGAACTATTTAAAGAAATTTTTTCTAATTTTTTGAGTTTTTTGTAGGGGGACCCCAAAAGGGGGCATAAAGGGTATAAGTCTGTCACATGAAATGTTGGGGATGAAAAAATAATAGGACCTGGTCATACATTTTATCCATCTTGGGGTCATCCTGGGACATTTACAGCGAATTTTCAAAAATGTGGATTTTGTAGGGGGGACCCCCGAAGGGTGCTAAATAGGGGGTAGGTGTGCTTGGAAAAAATGTTTGGAAGGAAAAATAATGGAACCTGGTCATACATTTCACCCCTCTAGAAGTCACCCCGGGGGAGCTATGAATTATTTTCGTGAAATTTTCGCACCTGCCCCTCTTTGGGCCCGATGGGGCAGGTGTTACCTCCCCTCTGATCGAGACCAAACTTTCACACAATAATTTTTTTACGCAACGTAACAAAATTGGCCCCTGTCAACTATCAATATCGCAGTATTTTTTTTTTCATACAACACTAAAACCAGGCTAGTATATATCTCATTATTACGGATTGCAATCCAATAAACCGGATCCGGTAATCTGGCGGATCCGGTAACATTTAGCCTCTACCAGATCCGAAATCATTTTGCCGGATCCGGATCTGGTTAGTTAAAAAATAAAAAAACACACATTTCGTACTTCACTTATCAACAAAATACGCGGTCGCACAGAAAATGGAATAAAGCGTTGAACAGAATGATGAAGCTGTAGTATGCCGCTGTAGTACAAAATGTAGTGTAGCAGACGATGAAGCGCTTCGAAAATATCTATGAGACGTTTACTGCTAATAGAATAGAGTTGCCAATCTTATTTAGTTATAAAAATTGCATAAATTTTTAAATGAAATAAACTTTTAAAACTTAAAACTATTTTCATAATTTTATTTGCTGCTCTTTTTTATGAAATTATTATGAATTTTGCGCTAAATTTACCTAGAAATCATTAAATAATTTTTAAAAGATTTATTTTCATCAATACGGTAACATTGTTCTTCTGTCAAAAAGCATGCAGCAAGCGACAAAGTTGAAAAGTTCGAACTTTGTACTACGCCGCAAGCTTCAACTACAGCATTAACTTCACATTGTGTTGACGCGTATTAAAATATGTGTAGCCTACTTTTGACAGTTCGTCGCTTACTTTGTACTTCAAGTTTCAGCTACACATTCTGTTTCAGCAGTAAGGCACAAAGAGAAAAATAAAACGCAAAACGTTTTTTGTTTTCGTTACATTTCGCTGTAAATGCCAACAGTTTTTAGCTTTTTTTTCTTTCTGCACTGCAATTGTTTTTCGTTTAAAGATCGAAGGATGGAGCAAAAAGAGTAAGACAAAAAAAAAAAAAAGCAGCGATTTCGTGCCTTTGTTTTGGTTACGTTGTTTCTTAAAACTTCTGCACTCTTATTTTTCTCCAAAGGTCAAGTTGTTAAAAAGGACAATTGTGACTGTTTCGTTAATTCTTATTATTCAACTGATAGTAGAATTTTATTTTACTTTTACGAGAAGGATTTAAGTAAGACAAATCACGCCAAGTGTGTACCCCAAATTCCACTTGAAATTTGAATTCTAATAACCTGAATATAATGCTTATATTATTAGTAAACATTCCTTATAAAAAAAATTTTTAAATTTTTAAAATTTGATTTTTTACATAATTTTTTATAAAATTCAAAATTGATTTAACTAAAATTTTTAAAATTTATTTCATGAAAACTGTTTACCCAAACTAAATGAAATTTTGCAGGCATATAAAAATAATGTCAAATTTTAAAAAAATAATTTAAAAAAATTTTTTTTTTTATTTTGTTATTTTTTTTAAGTTTTTAAATAAATAATTTCCTTTTTTTATGCTTTTTTTAAGTTTTTAAATAAATAATTTCCTTTTTTTATGCTTTCTTAATGAGATAATTTTTTCATTTTTTTTTATTAGAAGCGTATAATATTTGAGGTCTTACTTTCGAAAGGAAATTGGACTGCCCGGCACTATTTATACCAAATTTACCTATTTAACTGCGTAGCGGCGAGCTCTAAATCTGCAGCTCACGCTATGTAGGCCAGTCAAATTATGATTTTACCTCGGAATGAGAGATAATAAGCTGAAAACTGGTATACACCTTCATTATAGTGTTCTAAAAGTAGTTTCAAAAGTCTCGTGTCTGTGTCTTAAGTTATTCAAGGTCAAAGATTAAAAAATCAGTTTCTTGCAAATATCTCGCAAACGGTTGCATTTTCATGTACAATTTTGTAGCCCTGGTAATTTCCTATAAAAAAGTCCTCAGAGTTGTTTTCGTACGGCTTATAGTTTAGGAGATAATAGCCGTGTTTTTTTTGACGCGTATATACAATTGTGGATACCTTTAAATTGCGATAACTTTTGAACGGTGAGTCGTATGATAAAAAGTCCAAGGGTCTTTTTCAAGGAGAACCACATGCTCTACAAATAATTTTAATCTTTTGTAAAAAAAAAATAATTATTTAGAAGTTATTTAAAAAAAAGTGATTTTTTGCCATTTATCGGCGCTAACCAGTTTTTATAAAATACTTCCTTAAAAATAAATTTTTTTCAATATAAAATGAAAGAGAACGTGATTCTGTTCATGAGTTATCGCAATTTGAAGGTATCCACAATTGTATATACGCGTCAAAAAAAACACGGCTATTCTAATTAGAAAAGTGGTAAAGCTTGGTAATTCATACATGCGGCGTTTGCGAGATATTTGCAAGAACTAATTTTTTAATCTTTGACCTTGAATAATTTAAGACGCAGACACGAGACTTTTGAGACTACTTTTAGAACACTATAATGAAGGTGTATACCAGTTTTCAGCTTATTATTTTTCATTCCGAGGTAAAATCATAATTTGACTGGCCTAAAAAGCGTGAGCTGCAGATTTAGAGCTCGCCGCTACGCAGTTAAATAGGTAAATTTGGTATAAATAGTGCCGGGCAGTCCACTTTCCTTTCGAACGTAAGAACTCAAATATTATACGCTTCTAATAAAGAAAAAATGATCTCATTGAGAAAGCATAAAAAAAGGAAATTGTTTATTTAAAAACTTAAAAAAAAATAACAAAATAAAAAAATTTTTTAAATTTATTTTTTTAAAATTTGACATTTATTTTATATGCCTGCAAAGTTTCATTTAGTTTGGGGAAACAGTTTTCATGAAATAAATTTTCAAAATTTTAGTTAAATCAATTTTGAATTTTATAAAAAATTATGTAAAAAATCAAATTTTAAAAATTTTAAATTTTTTGTGTAAGGTATGTTTAATAATAAGTACCTGGAGACCAATACCTGCTCGGTCAAGAATCTAATCTTATTATTTTAGTCGATGTTTTTATTCATAGCTATTTTTTATTATGAAACTTGTATCTTTCACTCCTAACGGTCATGCTTTCAAAATGATAAGCAAGCCGATGAGAATAATAATAAGAAAAAGCTCGGAAAGCAACGAGTGGTATAGAAAAATATCAAAAACTAAAATTTTTTATGGTGAAATAGAGTGCCCTAAAATAAATAAATGGAATATGCCACGCACCCAAAATTTTTCGTCTTTTGTATGGCGGCTGAAATATCTTATCTTCAAAAGATTATAACTCGGAAAATAAGAAACTTATTAGAAAAATCCGAAAAAATATTTGGATAAGGAAGAGTGTAACTATTCGATGCTATTAATAAAAAAGAATTTTACCTTTTCTTGTAGCTACGCTGTAAGACTGAACACAGCGTTTTCTTCAACTTCAAGCAAGGATATTTCAAAATCCTGCAGGTATAATGACAGTTCTACTGATGAAGACGGATTCAGCGTCATAAGACTGCATATAAGAATTGAACAGTTCATTCCTTTTTTTTGTGCCTGAGTTATTAATCAAAATTTTTATTTTGATAAAAAAATGGGCGGGGCATAGCCTTCTTTTTGTTATGCTTTAGATACTTCTGATCCAGATCCGCATACCAAATTTCATCAAAATACAATATGTTGTATCATTTGCGAGAAATAGCATTTATTGTGTTTTACTTGTATGGGAGGTTCCAAGCGCACCTTCGACATTTTGCCTACTTTCAGGTAGTAGGTGCCTAATAGCAAGTAGACTCCCTGTAGTTAATTTCAGAAAGATTGCTTTAGTGCCCCGCCCTTCAACGAGTTTTCTCAATATAACGGCATATCACATATTAATACTTGTTTGTAAACGTAATAGCTCCTAAATTTTCATCAAAATTGTTGGAGTCGTTTTCGAGTAATATTGAATCAAAATTTTCAAGGGTTAAAAGTGGGCGTGGCACTTATTTGATCCCGCTCGCTTTTCGTTTGTTACAAGGTATTATTAAGGAGTACCTACATACCAAATTTCATTAAAATACCTTGTAAAATTTTCGAGAAATAGCATTTAACGTATTTTGCTTGTATGGGAGGTTCCACGCGCAATGGCGATATTTTGCCCACTTTCAGATCAGAGATGCTTTATAGCAAGAAGGCTCCCCACAGTTAATTTAAGAATGATTACTTGACTAGTTTTCTTTTTATAACGTATTATATTTTTGTGGGCGGTGCCACGCCCTTCACCGAGTTTTTCCAATATAACGGCATATCACATATTAATGTCTGTTTGCAGACGTAACAGCTCCTAAATTTTTATCAAAATTGTTGGAGTCGTTTTTGAGTAATATTAAATCAAAATTTTCAAAGGCTAAAAAGTGGGCGTGGCACTTCTTCGATCCCGCCCACTTTTTGTCTGTTACGAGGTATTATTAAGCCGCACCCGCTCCCCAAATTTCATCCAAATACCTTGCATGGTTTGCGAGGTATGACCATATCAAATTTAAAATTTAATGCGATGCCACGCCCTCTGGTGAGCATTTACAAAGTTCAAGCCTAGCTCATTCTTCATTGTACGCTAATGTCTAACACTATTTGAAGTTTCATTAAAATCGCTTTAGCCGTTTTCGAGAAAAAGTTTTGCCCGTTCCAAACATACATAAGTACATAGGTACATAAGTACATAAGTACATACAATTTTATCTCGTATAAGAAGAGAAGATATAAGCATTAGATTCAGGTTATTAGAATTAAATTTCAACAACAAGTGGAATTTGGGGTACACACTTGGCGTGATTGTTATTGACTTCATATTGAATTGAGCAACGGTCCACATTTCTGATTAAATTACAGGTAGGTATTAGTCCAAAACATATCACTTTCGAAACCGAGCCAAAATGAGGAGAGCAGTGGTGAGGCTGAGAACAGAAATGTATGGCATTATTTTACAAAATTGGACAGAGAAGGGAAAAACGCGAAGTGTTCATTGTGCTCCAATATATTAAAAATTAGTAAAGGTTCTTATAAAGGGTCTTATAAACAGTCCTTGCTTGAATGTTGACGGGGACACAAGTAGAAAGACAGCTCCGTTCGAAAAAATAAATTCAAAACTCAAAACGAAATTAATATTTACCGAAACTGTTAAATTCTTTAATTTAAATACATTCTAAATAAAACAAAATAAAATGAAGTGCGGTTTGTGTGTTTTAAAAGTCGAAAGACAAGATTTATATATTCAATGCCTTTATTGCAATGATTTTTACCATGCAAAATGCGCCAAAATGGACAGAA
This sequence comes from Calliopum simillimum, assembly GCA_951812925.1. Classification (NCBI taxonomy): domain Eukaryota; kingdom Metazoa; phylum Arthropoda; class Insecta; order Diptera; family Lauxaniidae; genus Calliopum; species Calliopum simillimum. The sequence goes on along the minus strand of OX638370.1, from coordinate 51,894,275 downwards.
GAGAAATAGAATACTATGAAAAGAGTGAACATGGCTTTAAGTGCAACAAATGTGAAGCTCAGAGACGCAAATCTGTTTTGATCTGTTTTTGATTAACTCTTCATCTAAGAGTTCTACGTCTGCGAACAATTCTACACCAACAAGTAATAGTGCTGGTATCAAATGCAAGGCGGCTACTCCAGAAAATGGTTCTCCGCCCAACAATAACAATGCTACAGAATCAGGCATAGATATTAAAATGCTTTACAATGAGATCATTAACCTCAAGCAACTTATCACTGAGGTACTAGCAGAAATTCAGTTCTTAAAAAGTGATAATGCATCTCTAAATAAGAAGGTTGACTTTTTGGAAGGGAGGCTTAATGGGCCTTATCGTAAATCTGAAGGGAGTTCCATTCTCTCCCTCCCGAGGAAGGAGCACTGGAAATAGTGAATATTTCATGAATGGAAACTCCCCTTCCTGCAGGGATACTTTTTTTTATTTTGACATTTTCAGAAATAACCAGTTTGCAACGCTGTGTTTTTCCAAGAGGGTTGACATTTTACACAAAAACAACATCTGGCAACGCTGAGTCTTTCCCATATCTTTGACATTTTACGCAAACAACCTGTCTGAACGCTGATTTTTTCCAATTTCGTAGACATTTTGCACCAAAAAAAAAACAAATGGCAACGCTTTTTTCCATAAATCGTTGACATTTTTTTCCATTTTCCAATGGATTTTAACAGCTGACTTTAAAAAAAAAGATAAACAAAAAACAGCAATTGCAAAAGAAAAAAAAGAAGCAATTGCAGCAGTGAAATTGAAGTTAATGCTTTACTTTTTAAAGTAAAATATGTCTTTAATCATTTTTGTGGATTTGGAAAATCAAAAGTTTGCACCAAAAAGTTTCCAAAAAAATTTGAGTGAAAAGTAGTTTTAGCAGAACCAGTATAAATTGGAAACGCTTGGATGAATATTAAAAATTTTAGTGTCATATGAAAGCTATTTCAATAAGCTTTAAAATTGTTGTACTAAAGTTTTTAATTTGTCAAACGTTATTTATAATTATTCATTTATACATTAGTACTCCCTTGCAAAAAGATGAGGAGCAAATTTAACAAATAAAAGTGAAAAAACTCGCTCCCAACTTATTGCCGATTACATAATTTTTCCAGTAAATTTTCCCTTTCCACGAATTTTTTTTTGCGATTGCAAACCAGGGAGTTAGCGAAAAAATTCTCGAGAATATTTATTTACGATAAGGCCCAATGCATTTGAACAAAGAGAAAAGCAGTGTGAAGTTGATATTGTTGGTATAGCCGATGTCACCAGCTCTAATGTCAAGGAGAGAATTGATACGTTATTAACATCTATAACTGGCGACGCAATAGACTCTAAAGAGATTGTCTCGTACTATGTTAAGAGCGTGAAAGATGAAAGTAAGAAAAACATTGTATCGCTGGTGCTTACGAAGAAAATTTTCCAACCGAAAGTTGCGGCGAAGAAAATCTTTTTTTGAAATTGCGGCGAAAAAAATCTTTTTTGTAATATGCGGACAAGAAAATCACTTTTTATAAAATGCGGAGAAGAAAATCACTTTTTACAAAATGCGGCGAAGAAAATCACTTTTTACAAAATGCCTCGAAGAAAATCTCTTTATTTGTTTTATTTTTTCAGAGAAATTTTTCCTATACCTTTTTTCGAAAAAATTTGATTTTTTACGATGCATTTTTAAAAAAGAGATTTTCTTCGACGCATTTTGTAAAAAGTAATTTTCTTCTCCGCATTTTGTAATAAGTTATTTTCTTCTCCGCATTTTATAAAAAGTGATTTTCTTGTCCGCATATTACAAAAAAGTTTTTTTTCACCGCAATTTAAAAAAAAGATTTCCTTGTCCGCATTTAAAGAAGAGATAGTCTTCGTAAGCACCGGCGGTATGTCTTAAATTCGCATCTCTTTCACTAAAAAGAATTATAATGAAGAAACAGCGCGAAAACAAAGGAAAAATTACAAATGCAATTTTTGGCGCTCAGAACAAAAACAACGCAGGTAGCAGCACAAGCAGCAGCAATAACAAAACAATTTTTATCAACCTCTTACTGGGTATTAAATAAAGCAATTGATCTGAGACGTAATGAGAGATGTAAATTTGCTTGGGTTAGCGATTCAACTAAGCTTGTTCGAAAAAGACAAGGCGACAAAATAATAAAAATATGTTCTCATGAGGATTTTCTCAAACTTGATGATGTAGTTACTTAAATTTTTTTTTTTATATATTTTTCATAATGATCAACGCTAATTTAAATTATGATAATTGTATTAATCCTCATGAAAATGATAACTTTAATTTTTCCAATTCCGTTTTTTCTGTAATTTGCGATAAGTCAAACTGTTTATGCATAGATCACCTTCCTTACAAGCAATATTCAGGTTTTTCTGCTATTCACCAAAATATTCGCAGTATGAGAACGAATTTCGATACTTTTTCCGCTCATTTAGCATCTCTGAATCATCTGCCAGATCTCATTTTTGTTTCTGAAGTCTGGATTTACGACGATGAAATTTCTTGTTTTGAAATACCAAATTTTACATTTGAAGCAACCTGCAACAACTCATATTCAGCTGGCGGTGTCAGAGTATTTTTTAAAAATGGTATGGAAGAATTTGAAATTGAAAAAGTAAACATGAATAGTGCTGACATAATTAGTATAATCTGCAAAATTTGTGATGTTTACTATACTTTCATTTGCGTGTACAGATTACATAAATGCACTGTAAGTGCCTTTTTAGATGAATTTTCAACATATTTGGAAAGTCAAAAAAGCAAAAACACAATACTTTTAGGTGATTTTAATATCAATATTTTATCTGAGTCCCGTGATATAGATAATTTTTTATCGGCTTTGGCATCATTTGGTTTAGATACTGCGCTTGCACAACCCACACGTTTTAACGCATGCTTAGACCCTATATTTATTAGGCTTAATAGAAATAACCGCATTGGTTTTAAAATAGCGGCATTTGATTTAAAATTAAGTGATCACAGTTTAACTAGTATCCAACTGGAAAATGAAGTAACTAGAGCTAAAGATTTTAAACAAATTACTTATAACAAAATTGACTTTGACTCTCTGAAGACATATCTTAATTTTGAAATGTGGGATGATGTTTATTCTGCACATGACCCTTCAATGGCTTTTGATTTGTTTCTTAACAGGTTGCAATTACATATATCTAACTGTAGCAGATCTTTTAATAAACGTAATAAGTGTCTTAAGCAATGGATGACTTTACCACTTTTAAGAAAAATTAAAAAGAAAAAACAACTTTGTGCCCGTCTCAAAGACATCCTCATAATAATAGGCTTAAAAAACAATTTGAAAAAATATGTCTGGAGCTGAAAAGTAAAATTCCACTTTGTAGAGACAATTACTTTCATAAAAAATTAATTGAAAACGCAGGCAACTCGAAAAAAGAATGGCATATTGTTAATGAAATTCTTAACAGAAACAATATTGATATGGATATCACTTTAAAAAATAACAATTCAAATGTGTTAGATCCTCTGATAGTTGCTAACTTATTTAATGATTTTTTTTCAAATGCAAGTTCATATCAGGCAACACCTATCAATATTACAGTAAATTAAATCAAAGTAATAGCCAACCAGAAAGTTTTTTCTTTGTACCTTTTACTGCTTTGGAAATTCATAAAATCATATCGTCACTCAAAATATCTAATTCAAGTTCTTTTGATAAGGTGCCTAGCTCTTTGTTAAAAAATATATCATTTCATGTTTCAGATGTTTTATGTTTTATCTTCAACTTAAGCGTACAATCAGGAACTTTTCCAGAATCTCTGAAAATAGCGGTGATAATTCTCTCCACAAAAAAGGAGATACTACTGTCTTAAACAACTATCGCCCAATTTCTCTGTTGTCGACTTTTTCTAAGATTTTTGAGAAAGGTATAAAATCGAAAATGTTGTCCGTTTTAGATAGAACACATTTCTTTAGTGATTGTCAATTTGGTTTTAGAAGTGGTAAATCTACTGAGGATGCACTGTTAAAATTAACAGGCGAAATATACAATAGTTTAAATACGTCGGAGTTTCCTGCATGTTTATTCATTGACATCTCTAAAGCTTTTGATTTGGTAGATCATACATTACTACTTAATAAACTTTTCAATGCAGGGTTTAGAGGTTATATACATATATGACTGGTTTGTTTCATATTTAAAAAATAGAAAACAAATAGTAAGAATCAAGGGTAACTATATTTCTGAGAACTATATTAACATAGGTGTTCCACAAGGTTCTGTATTGGGTCCCATTTTGTTTTTGATATATATTAACGCATTGTTTATTCAACCTTTTAAAGGTACTGCAATCGCTTACTCTACACGGTGGATTTTAAAAAATTTTAACTTTTTGAAATACCACCCGCGATTTTTTGCAGGGATAATGTTGGGGGACCCTTCTAGTATCTAAATCCACAAACCGCGAAATCGAACGTCCAGCCGTTTTTTTTTTTTCGACCTTTTAGTTTTTTTAACGATTTTTGAGTATGTCTCGGTGTGTATATACATATTATGTACACATGTATATGTATATACGTACATATATATACTTGTATATGTATATATGTGTTATATATATATATGGATATATATATACATACACACATACATACATATAGAAGGTATCGTTTCCGCACCATTTATTTTTTAAAAAAATCGGTTTTTTCGTATTTAAGAAAACCACAAACAAAAACCGGAAACGAAAGTAGTGACTCCAGATGTGATTTTGATGTTTAATCCGATTTCGGTATTAGAATTGCTCTATTACGTCTGGACTTTGAGATATCTTTACATATATGTTTAAAGGACACCATTTTTTTTTCCTATTTTTGAAGTTATATAACAAGATAAGGTAATATTATGTCGTAAAATCTGGTATGACAGTTAATAGGCCTAGTTTTTTCCTTGAAAACTCAATCAAACCGATAACGATATCTTTTTTTTTGTCGGAGATATCTTTGCCTAAAAAGTTAAAAAAGTGCAAAAACACGATTTTTGGCTATATTGGATGTTATATGCAGGACACACAAAATTTTTTTGGGATTTTCTATTGCCAGAAACATTTGGTACTTTCTTTTGGCTTTAAATTGAGCTATCAAATGTTTATCTGCAATATTTCTCTGCAAAGTTATGTTAACTTTAAAATCACACCATGAAACTCAAAGCGAAAATCTCGGTTTTCGGCTATATTTGAGGTTGTATACAGTAAGGACGAAATTCGTCTGCTCTTTTTTACTAACCGATACATTTAACACCATTCTTTATCTTCAAAATGAGCTATCAAGAGGTCTCTTGTGATTGTTTTCCACAAAGTTATGACCATTTAAAAATTACACTATGGAGTGCAAACTCAGAGTGTACGAGTATTCCTTATATTGCTGCAACATGTCGTCTTAAAATAGTCATAACTTTTTAGAAAACAATTACAAGAGACCACTTGTAAACTCATTTTGAAGATAAAGAATGGTTTTAAATGCCTCAATTAGTTAAAAAGAGCAGACGAATTTCGTCCTTAATGTATACAACTTCAAATATAGCCGAAAACCAAGATTTTTCGCTTTAAGTTTCATGGTGTGATTTTAAAGTTAACATAACTTTGCAGAAAAATATTGCAGATAAACATTTGATAGCTCAATTTAAAGCCAAAAGAAAGTACCAAATGTTTCTGGTAATAGAAATTCCCAAAAAAATTTTGTGTGTCCTGCATATAACATCCAATATAGCCAAAAATCGTGTTTTTGCACTTTTTTAACTTTTTAGGCAAAGATATCTCCGACAAAAAAAAAGATATCGTTATCGGTTTGATTGAGTTTTCAAGGAAAAAAATAGGCCTGTTAACTGTCATACCAGATTTTACGACATAATATTACCTTATCTTGTTATATAACTTCAAAAATAGGAAAAAAATGGTGTCCTTTAAACATATATGTAAGGATATCTCAAAGTCCAGACGTAATAGAGCAATTCTAATACCGGAATCGGATTAAGCATCAAAATCACATCTGGAGTGACTACTTTCGTTTCCGGTTTTTGTTTGTGTTTTTCTTAAATACGAAAAAACCGATTTTTTTAAAAGATAAATGGTGCGGAAACGATACCTTCTATATGTATGTATGTGTGTATGTATATATATATCCATATATATATATTACACATATATACATATACAAGTATATATATGTACGTATATACATATATATGTGTACATAATATGTATATACACACCGAGACATACTCAAAAATCGTTAAAAAAACTAAAAGGTCGAAAAAAAAAAAAACGGCTGGACGTTCGATTTCGCGGTTTGTGGATTTAGATACTAGAAGGGTCCCCCAACATTATCCCTGCAAAAAATCGCGGGTGGTATTTCAAAAAGTTAAAATTTTTTAAAAACCACCGTGTCTAGTAAGAGCTTTGTTGATCTATTTTCAGACGTTGACATCTTGAGGATATGGTTCAATGAACATAAACTTTTAATTAGCAATAAAACAAAGTTTATGGTTTTTAATATTAAAGGTCCAGTATTTGATCACTTGCCCTTGTTTTACCATTCGTCGAGTTGTTTAAGGTACAGTTTATCTGATATTGATGTTCTTTTTAATAACAATGCTAATTGTTGCGAGAACTGCTTTGGGATTGAGAGCGTTAACAATTTTAAATACTTAGGCATTATATTAGATCATAAGCTAATTTGGAACTATCATACACTTCATCTAAAGCAATATGCAAATAAAGTAGTGAGACAAAACTACCATCTTAGCCTATACTGCAATCAGACGATTTTAAAAGTGGTTTACGATAGTTTGCTTAAGTCTAAACTACAGTACGGTTTATCTTGCTGGGGTGGAGCATATGCTAACAAAATGGATCCTCTTCTTATTAAGCAAAAACACGCCGTTAGAATTATATGTAAAGTTAATCGAAGAATTTCAAGTTTTGATCTTTTCAGATCTCTGAATATTCCATTAAGGCACTTGTACTGCTACAAAGTACTTAAAGTATTTTTTCAAAAATCTGGATTTTATTCTGTAAGACTTAATGCAAGCATTGCATCTATTCCAACTGTTTGTAAAACGCATTTTTCACGCTTCTTCCATGTTACAGCACCACGGTTGCATAATATGTTAGCAGAGATACTTAGATGCGAAAGAGCAGAAACAGTATTTCTTAAAAATGTAAAGTATTGGATTTTTCTTTTTGATTACGTTACTATAGAAAATATATTTAAACCTTTGGTCTAACTTGAATATTGTTTATGGCATTTAATTTCACTTTTTTTTTCTTAAATTTTTTTTTTTTTTTGTAATTTCATTTTGATTGAATTTAACTTATTTTCCCCGTCGATATTCAAAATTCTACATTAATTAATAAATTGATTAATAATTACACTCGCCTCATGTCAACTTGACAACAGAGTGTACTAAAATATTTCATAAATGTATATTTGATTTAATTATTGTTAATAGATTTAAGATTGTATGAAATAAAGAATAAAGGGTTAAAAAAACACTTGAAAACGAAACACAACATCGATATAAGATTTGGAAATAGCCAATTAAAACGTTCTAGTGCTGATTTATTTTCTAATGCCCTATCCACAATCAATTCAGGAACAGGTGCAAGTGAAACAGTTAGTTGAAATTTCATAAGTCAGAGCAGAGCAGAAAATTCTATTTTTCCGCATGCAGGATTTGAGAAAAATAGAAAAGAGAGTATTTTTGATTTCATGCAAAGCAGTTGCTTGTTCCGCTTGCGGCAAATGTCAAATATATTTGAAAAACCAATTTAAAACAAACATAAATAAAGGAATAAATTTAAATTTAGGTTGACGACAACACACGGTGCTCTTAAACAGTCGATAGGTTTTTTGGCTATGTGGAGAAAATCTGTGAATAGGGTTTCATTTGTATTAGTTTAGTGGTCTGAAAAATGCAAACCCCGAAATCGTAGCTGATCATCCCCGCGAAATATCGCAAAAATACATATCCCATATAAAAAAAAAAAAATCGGAAAAAAAACGCAACAAACAAATATCAAAATAGTTATACTTAATGTATTTTGCAATGCTAAATCTGAATCCGGCCTTAAAATTGCTATATCTCATACGGTTTTTGAGATATCTTTGCCTAAACAAGGAAAAAAGACCGTTTTTGCTATATTTTTAAGCTATATAACTAGAATATAGAACATTCATTCGCAGAATTCGATACATTATCTGAAAGCTCCAATCTTTTTCTTTAAAACCACATTTAAATCATATCAATAGCTTAATTTTTCTCCGAAATATCGTAGACTGAAATAATGACAAAACACGTTTTTTGCACTTTTTTAACTTTTTAGGTTAGGATATCTCCGAGAAAAATAAAGATATCGACATTATTTGAATTAGGATTAGAAGATTGATAAGAGCTTTTCATTTCTGCATCAGAATTTACGGATATACATCCTGTTATATAGCTCCAAAATACAGCAATAAAACATACCATCGGCTTTTTTTCCTTGTTTTGGGTAAAATATCTCAAAAACCGTATGAGATACAACAATTCTAAGGCCGGATTTGGATTCAGCATTGCAAAATACATTAGATATAACTATTTTTATATTTGTTTGTTGCGTTTTTTTTTCGATTTTTTTTTTTTCTTTATTTGGGATATGTATTTTTGCGATATTTCGCGGGGATGATTAGCTACGATTTTGGGGTTTGCATTTTTCAGACCACTAAACTAATACAAATGAAACCCCATTCACAGATTTTCTCCACATAGCCAAAAAACCTATCGACTGTTTAAGAGCACCGTGAACAAAAGGGAAATGAAATTGTTATTTCTTTTATTGCACTTTAATCGATTTTAATGTATTTAACGTCATGGAGATCGGCATAAAAGTAAAATTTTACTGCAAGCACTGGCTATAAACAGTTTTTGCTATCAGTGCGGGAACAAGAAGAAAGAGCAAAAAGCTTTAAAAATTGCCTGCAAGTCCCGCATTGATTGTGGATGGGGCATAAAGTATCTACATACATCAAAAACTGATTCGGTTGATATTAGCCGTGTTTCTTTTGAAGTGTATACATAATTAGCAAAATATTTGCATGAAGCGATAGTTTATGATAGCAAACGTCGCTTATATCATAATCAAAAGGCAGAGCAAGATAAAAGGTAAATAGCAATATGTTTGTTGACATTTATTTATTTTATGTAGTTTTTATTTTTCCGTCAGCTATCAAATGTTCTTCAGAGCTGCCAAACTTTCAATTGTTGTATTTAATAATAAGAATTGTTTAGCTGGCTCCAGGTCATAAAACAAAATATAAAACAAAAATTTCGGAGCATACAGTTAGTTTGATAGCAAATCTCCTGAAAAGTTTCGGTATTGATTCTGACACAGATAATTTTGGCATGACTACTGATGGCACAAGCGTCATGGTCAAAGTAGGCAAGCTTATGACTTGTTACCAGCAACTGTGTTTTGCCCACGGTTTACAATTAGCCGTGGTCGATGTTTTATATAAAAATAATAAGGAAAAGGAGATTGATCAACAAGAAATAGCTTCTGATGAATCAGATACAGACGATGAAAACATGAATGATGATGATATCAATGATGAAAAAGGGGTAACAGTAATAATAGATCCTCATATTTCAAGGAGATAAGATTATACTAATGAAGCATGGATCGGAAAACGATGGAAAACAACTCTCCAAGTGGTACCCACCAGAGTGTGGTTAATCCACCTGCCTCGGCAGCATGCACATCGGATTTGTAGGTGAAAGAAACATGCATAGTTAGGAATGATTCTCCTATAACTGGAACCAATATGGTTCATCAAAATTCTAAAATCCTTTGGATGAAAACTCGAACACGCATCGGCTCTTGGAATGTCCGAACTCTTAATGAACCAGGCAAAATACACCAAGCCGTAAGAAAACTCCACAAATTCAACCTTGAGATGTTGGGATTAAGCGAGTGTAGATGGAACGGTGCCGGCGAATATGTACTTCCTGACGGCGAAAAATTTCTATACTCCGGTAGAGCGCAAAATGACATCCACAGGGATGGAGTTGGATTTTTGTTAAGTAAAACTGCAGTAAAGGCAGTTATGGAATGGAAACCTGTAAATGAAAGGCTCATTTGGTGTAGATTTCGAACCCCCGCAAGAAATGTTACCATCTTCCAAGCATACGCGCCCACCGAGTTGGCAGAGAGAGAAACCACAGATGAATTCTACAGCCAGCTCGCTGGAGCAATAAACAGTGCTCACAAGAACGACATCATAATGGTTATGGGCGATTTGAATGCCATAGTAGGCTCAGAAAACCTTAACCTTGAGCACGTGATTGGAAAACATGGTTTGGGTGCGAGAAACGACAATGGAGAGCTTCTCATTGACGGCCGGTCTTGTCGTTGGAGGTACGCTATTCCCACACAAAAAATGCTATAAAGCTACTACTTGGGTGTCTCCGAACAACATCACTGAAAATCAAATCGACCACTTCTACATTAGCAGAAAATGGAGAGGGAGTCTTCTGGACGTACGAGTAAAGAGGGCCGCTGACATAGGCTCCGACCACCATCTTCTCGTCGCGGTCATTCGACTAAAACTTGCCGCTAATAAACGTCCCAGCAAACAATCTGTAGAAAAAAAATTTGACGTGCTTAAGCTTAAGAACGACAGGATACGCAGATCTTTCGTAGAAGAACTTAAAATAGCTCCGATCGATTGTGGTGGAAGTATTGAAACATCATGGAGGGCAGTTAAGACGGCCTTCTTAAGCTCCAGTGAAAAAATACTTGGGTTTCGACCCTCGAACAAGAAGCACTGGATGAGCGAGGAAACGTGGAGTCTTGTTGAAAAAAGAAGAAGCGCAAAAAAACTGAGAGACGATGCTAAAACTAGAGCACAAAAAAACGTCACCAAAAAAGTATTTAACTCTCTCAGTAAAGAAGTCAGGCGATCGTGCAGACAATACAAAAGAAGAATGTATAACGACCTCGCGAGCGAAGCCAAAAGCGCTGCAAATGCTCAAAATTTCAGGCAGCTTTACGATATTACCCGCAGATTAACTGGCAGAAAACTCCAACAGAGCCGGCCTATCAAAGACAAAAATGGAAATCTCTTAACATCCGCGGACGAACAACTAAAGAGATGGAAAGAGTATTTTTGTGATATACTAAATCCCATGTCTACCACATCCCCACATCCAGAATCACCAACTACAACTGCCGCAGTGACTCGCAGTAGTAGTCGAATACAAACACCACCGCCTACAATCGATGAAATAGTGAAAGCTATCTAAAGCATGAAAAACAACAAGGCCGCCGGTATAGATCAAATAACAGCTGAACAGCTAAAGGCATGCCCCATAACATCAGCTAAAATTCTCCATCCTCTGCTCACCAAAATCTGGAGCGAAGAGCGTTTGCCAGAAGATTGGCTACATGGCATGTTAGTCAAACTACCAAAAAAAGGTGACCTAAGCGAGTGCCGAAACTAAATAGGCATTGCCGAAAGAGCTTCTGAACAGGGCAAACGAAAAACTTGATTCAGCCATTCGAAAGCAGCAAGCAGGATTCCGGCGAAACCGATCATGCGTGGATCAAATCAACACCCTCAGAATAATTGTCGAACAATCATGCGAGTGGCGTGCTGCACTTCAACTTGTCTTCGTAGACTATAGCACTGCCTTTGACAGTGTCTCCCGAGAAAACATCTAGGTTTCACTGCAACGAAGAGGTATTGCCGCAAAGGCCATAAACTTAGTACGTGCACAATATGAAGGCATTAAATGCAGTGTGTTACACAATGGGTTGTTGTCACCGACATTCACCACTAATTCAGGCGTATGGCAGGGGTGTCTACTATCACCATCACTCTTCCTTATCGTCCTTGATGATATCCTAGATAAAGCTCTTAATAAGATTAAAAGGGGTATCCAATGGAACTTTACCTAACATCTGGAAGATCTCGACTACGCTGACGACATCTGCCTTTTATCGTCCAAACATTCAGATATGCAAAGCAAAATTGAAGACCGTGTCTTGGAATCACAAAAGGCCGGCTTAAAAATCAACGTGTCCAAGACTAAAAGCATGAAGTTAAACGCAAACAGGGATGACATCACGTTTAGAGCTGGCAGTGGTGACATCGAAAACATCGATAGCTTCACGTTTTTGGGCAGCATTATCTCCATGGATGGTGGAGCAAAAGAGGATATCAACTCAAGAATAGCAAAAGCAAAAGGCGCGTTTGCTCAACTGAACAAAATATGGTCTTCTTCCGTTATATCCACCAAAACGAAAGTGCGCATTTTTGATTCGAATGTGAAATCGGTTTGGTTATATGGGTGCGAAACATGGCTAGTTACTGAACAACTAACGAACAAGCTGCAAGTATTCGTCAACAAATGCTTAAGGCGTATACTAAAGATTTGGTGGCCTCGCACTATACCGAGCTACATCAAAAATGCAACCAGAGTGCTTTAGCAAACGAGGTCAAGCTGCGCAAATGGGGATGGACTGGTCACACTCTCCGGAAACCACACAGCGAAGTTTGTCGCCAGGCTCTTGAGTGGAATCCACAAGGCAGTAGAGCACGTGGTAGACCCAAAACCAACTGAAAAAGATCGCTGGAAAAGGAAATCCAAGAATCGGGAAAGTCGTGGCAACAGATCAAAGTCATGGCAAGGGATCGCAACGAGTGGAGATGCTTCATATTGGCCCTATGCTCCTCCTAGGAGTTAAAGGAGAATACATACATGTTGGAGCAAAATATAACTTGTTCTAATAATTATATTTTTTTAATTCGAAGGAGTCGAAAGATCTGCTCACAGGGAGGCTTTGAAATGTTTGTCAGTTACGAAAAAGCAAAGATTGTGAGCAGAACAAAAAGATTCTGACTTTTAAAAAAATATGAAATTAAATTTTATAAAAAAAAAGCAAATAGAATTTTGAAGAAACTGAAAATTTTATCATCAGAAGTGGGATAGTGCACGCGTTTCAAGCCTGTAAATCAAAAATTTTCGCGTTTGTTTCAATATGGCGGAACAAGATACGGATTCCGGAAATTTCGTGAGGGATCAATTGAATGAAGCAAGAGTGAGCTCTGAGTCTGCTACTAATGTGTCAAATGAAAATTTTGTCATTACTGTGGAAGCGTTAAACAAAATTTTGGAATCGTCTCAACGTAAGCAAACGTGCAAAGAGCTAGTTGGTTTCCCATGTTTTGATCCAGACCATTCTCGCATTGATATTCGTAAATGGTGCGCAGATATTGATGCAAGAGTGGAGCGTGACGGGTTAGAAAATTTTGACATCATTCCCAGGATTCAAGTTTCCTTGCAAGGTAGAGCAAAATTATGGTACGATAAATATGGGTACCAGCATTACAGTTGGGCAGATTTACGCGCTTCTTTAAATCATGCCTTTTCGAGTGGCACAGATATTGTAGTGCAACTACGGAGAGTTGCTAATTCTGAAAGCAGTGAATTCGTTCCATATACTGACTTCGTAATGGAAAAAGTTTCGCAAATTAATAGACTACCTTTTGATATACCAGAAGACAAAATTGTCAAAATTATCATTGGTTGTATATCTGAGGTGAGTTTGAGGAATTCACTGACATTTGTCATGCCCTCTTCTGTACAAAGTTTGATTGACCATTTGTTGTCCATTCGAGAAAAACCTTTGCGAAAACAAGAATTTACACCACGCCGTTTACAAGAAGAGAGTCGCAGATCACTACCAACAGTTGGAGTAGATGTCAAGTTACCTGTTTCACTGAAACGAAAGCGAATAGAGGATGAGGGACGATGCTTTGAATGTGGGAAAAAGGGGCATATACGAGCTAATTGTACCGAAAAAGGGTTAGCAAGTGATTTAAATGCACAGAGTGGCTCAAACAAAACTGCAGGAAAAAACCCAAAGTGTTAATTTTGCGGAAAATCTGGTCACGATGAGATAACATGCTGGGCTAAACAAAGAGCAGAACGTAAAAATGTTAACCTCTGTAAAGATGATGTGTTTTCAAATAATTTCACTCCAGTAGTCATCAGTGGAAAGTTGTATCGCTGCCTTCTTGATACAGGTTCTGATTGCTCGTTAATAAGATCTGACATTGCTGACAAGATACCTGCTAAAAGAAGCATTCATTTTCTGTCCGTGCAAGGAATCGGAAGAGAGCCTGTTTTACTCACCGAAAGGCTTGAAGCAATTGTTGAATTTGAAGACCTCATTGTTGAAGTTACTTTTAATGTGATAGACGAAAAACATTTACAAAATGAAATAATTATTGGCACAGATGTTTTAAAAGATCCTACTTTAACAATTACAGTAAATGCTAATGGATCAAGTTTACACCGCAGTAAGTCTGTACTATGCACAAAATTCATAAAAAATGTTGCTCCAAGTACTGGTTTGTCGATGTCTTATATGAAAAAATTAAATATTGCTAAGTATTCCAATAGGTTTATAACAGGTTTTCCTACCTCAAGAGTAACTACTGGTTCTCTCAGTATTCGTTTGTTAAAAGATGCAAATGTTTATTATCGACCATACCGAATGGCGCACAGTGAACGGGAGATAACAAAAGATATTATTTCAGATTTGCAGTCGAATGGTATTATAAGAGAAAGTCATTCCCCATTTGCGAGCCCAATGATTCTTGTTAAAAAAAAAATGGCCAAACCGCCTTTGTGTCGACTTTAGAGCACTGAATAAAATCACTATAAGAGATCGTTATCCGTTACCCAGAATTGAGGACCTGCTTGACGAGTTATCTGGAAACAAATATTTTACATCCTTGGATATGGCTTCTGGTTTCCATCAGATTATAATAGCTGAAGATTCAATTGAAAAAACCGCTTTTGTCACGCCCGATGGACATTACGAGTACTTGTGTATGCCGTTTGGACTCGTTAACGCTCCTGCAGTATTTCAGCGGGCAATCAATATGGCATTAGGAGAACTTAGAGGTAAATTGGCTTTAGTTTATTTGGATGATGTTTTAATAGCATCAAAAACCATCGACGAGGGCCTTGAAAAACTTGACGTAGTATTAAAAGCGTTAGTGGAGAGTGGTTTTTCATTAAACTTAGACAAATGCAAATTTCTTCAGACAACTATAGAGTATTTAGGACGAGAAGTATCTGCAGAAGGAATCAGGCCAAGTAAATCTAAAATTAATGCCTTAGTGAGTTCTCCATCACCAAAAAATGTAAAGCAAGTACGTCAATTTATGGGATTGGCAAACTATTTTCGAAAATTTGTTCCGGAGTTTTCCGCAAAAACTTCTTGCATAACAACGCTGACGAAGAACAATACACAGTTCTTGTGGAATGAAGAGTGTGAAGCCGCTAAACGATGCATAATAGAACAATTAACTACTCGACCCTTACTTGTATTATTTAACCCAGAGTTCCCAACAGAATTGCATACTGACGCTAGTGCTCTTGGCTATGGAGCTATTTTGTTTCAGCGCGTTAATGAATGCTTGCATGTAGTTGCTTATTACAGTCAAGCAACTAAATCATATGAAACTAAGTATCACAGCTATGAATTAGAGACGCTTGCCGTCGTAAATGCAGTAAAACATTTTCGACATTACCTTTTAGGAGTAAAATTCTTGTTGGTTACTGATTGCAATGCTCTGAAGGCAACTAAAGAGAAAAAAGATTTATTGCCACGCATTGCTCGTTGGTGGATTTTTCTTCAGGATTTTGATTTTGAAATAGTTTATAGAAAAAGGAAAACGTTATCGCATGCTGATTACTTAAGTCGTAATTTACCGTCAAAAACCTGTTACCAAGTGAATAGTTTGTCCGAAATTTGGTTACATGTTGAGCAGCAAAATGATCCTGTTGTAGTAGAAATTATTGACAAAATCAAAAGCGGAGACACTAACATATCAGCGCAGTATTCACTCAAAAGTGGGCTTTTGTATAAAAAGCTTGGAAATACTAATAAACTTTATATACCACAACATTGCCGATTGAGTCTTATGAGACGTTTTCATGAAGACAATTGCCACGTTGGGTGGGAGAAGACGCTGATGAAAATGCGAGAATATTTTTGGATGCCGCACATGACTAAAAACATCAGAAAATTTGTTGAATCTTGTTTAATTTGTCTTATAGCTAAAAGGCCGTCTGGAAAGAAGCAGTGTGAGCTTCATCCAATTGAAAAGAAGCCGATTCCGTTTGATGTTGTGCATGGTGACTTTATGGGACCTTTCGAAGGAAAAGATTATCGATATATTTTTGTAATCATCAATGCATTTACAAAATTTGTAATTTTGTTTCCATGTAAAACACTTCAAGCTACAGAAACCGTAAAAATGTTCTACAATTTTGTGATGCTGTTCGGTGCCCCAAGTAAGCTTATAAGTGATAGAGGCACTAACTTTACCAGTGGAGAATT
Source organism: Calliopum simillimum (assembly GCA_951812925.1). Taxonomy (NCBI): domain Eukaryota; kingdom Metazoa; phylum Arthropoda; class Insecta; order Diptera; family Lauxaniidae; genus Calliopum; species Calliopum simillimum. Next base: position 51,877,801 of record OX638370.1, on the reverse strand, counting down.
TAAAAATTTGTGCGTATCTCTTGGAATAACACACCATTTAATCGCACCTGGTGTCAGTACGGCCAATGGGTAAGTGGAACGGTATGTGGACACTGTAACTAATTTATTAAGAACTAATTTAGAAACAAATATCGAATGGACAGTAAATAAAACCAGTAAATAAAACCACAGGATTTTCACCACTAAAGATATTGACAGGAATTGTGGGACGCACTCCGGATGTTGGAGCTCTTCTGACAGGATTAGAAGTTGAACCACAATACGACGACGTGGAGGCAATACGTAAACTTGTCAGTGAACGAACAGAAGAAAACGCTAAACGCATGAAAATCCGGTTTGACTTAAATAAGTGTAAGCCAACTCAACTAAAGATTGGTCAAAAGGTGGTGTATTGCAGTAATCAAATTCGAAAATCGAAAACGCAGCCATATTATCGTGGCCCTTATGAAATAGTAGGCGTTTTGCCTAATGATCGCTACAAGATGAAGAAAGAGAACGGTGGTACTATTGTTGTGGCTGCAAGAGAAGTTATTCGTCCTATATGTGCAGACATATCTGAGGAGAATATCAATAACTAAAGGTATATTTGGTCGTTTTCAACTATTATATTGAATTCAAGAGCAAGCTTAAGCTTAGTTTATGTACAAGTTGAAAATTGTTTCTGAGATATTTTTGAAATGAAATTAAATGAAGTTGTGGACAAGCTGAAGATTGCCTCTGAGCCACTAACTTCGGCAAATTCATTTTGGTAATGAATTTTTGAATGACTGTAGTTTGATGAACTGAAATTGGTAGTTTTTGGTAGAATTGATGAGCAATCAAAGTGAAAGTAAGTTGAGAGTTTAATCGAAGTTGTGGACAAGCTTAAGATTGCCTCTGAGCCATTAACTTCGGCAGATTCATTTTGGTAATGAATACATGAATTTAATTTGTGGAGTTCAAATTAAAAGTATTTACGTGCAAACAAGCTTAAGATTGCCTCTGAGTTGCTATTCGAAAAGTCATGTTTGAGGAAGTACTTAAACGTTTTGTTTTTGTTACAGAAATCATTGTATTGTGTTGGGTGATGGGTTTATGGAACCCGAAGAATGCTGTGAAGTTTGAAAAGAATGAAATTTTTTAATTTGGTTTGCAAATTTTCTTTTTGCAGTTGTTATGTTTGTTTAATGGATTTTGGTTGTTGAATAAGTTTGTGTTGCTTTTCTTTAAATAAAGGAATTAGTGAGAAACTAGAAATCAATCGAGAGCGATGATTTAGCAGGATGGCCGTGTTGGAGCAAAATATAACTTGTTCTAATAATTATATATTTTTAATTCGAAGGAGTCGAAAGATCTGCTCACAGGGAGGCTTTGAAATGTTTGTCAGTTACAAAAAAGCAAAGATTGTGAGCAGAACAAAAAGATTCTGACTTTTAAAAAAAAAATATAAAATTAAATTTTATAAAAAAAAAGCAAATGGAATTTTGAAGAAACTGAAAATTCTATCATACATATATTTCAAGGGCTGAAATAATTCCTAGATATTACCTTCTCAAAGAGTACGGAAAGTTATTCAAAAAATCGTCTACTAAATATGACATGTATTTGTAAAAGTATGTAAAAGAAGATACTGGCAAAGAGTTTAGCTTTTTTTTAGACTGCCGAACACGTTGGAATAGTCTTCTGGCTATGATAGAACGATTTTATAAGTTGAAAGGATATATTGATAAAGTTTTGATAGATGTACGATCTAACCTCAAATTTACCGACATGGAATGGTCTAAAATAAAAGACTTAATTGATGTTTATTTAATTTGTGACCAATATTTTTAGTTTTTATGTGTATAGTAATTAGGCTTTTTTGGTCAATTATTTTTGTGTTGAATAAAAAACAAAATTTTTTATAACATTTTCCCGACGTTTCGCCAATTGGATTTCGGCTTCCTCAGGGGATTTTATTATTGAAAAAACTAAAAAATGAAGATCATTAGTATATATGGTTCAATACCATTTGTCAACAAAAACAAAAATCTTACATTTGTTAAATAAATTAATACATAATAAATTACAAAATTTTATATAAAGAAAAACAAAAAGACTTTTGCACCACGTCAAACAAATTACAAAACAACACTGTAACATAAACTAATGTTATCATAGTCTTCTTTATGATTCACAGCTGATTTTTGTTTTTGCCTGATCCGAAGGCTCTCCAAAGTGAACCGAACATTTTCTCTTCTTTCCTTGTCTAGTATGATTACATTGTAAAAGTCTGCAGTATGTTCGTTTTCTGTTAAATGCTTCACTAAAGCTGTTGTTTGTTTTTTGTTTTTTGCGTCTCCTTTGTGTTCTCCAATTCGAACGGAAAGCTTTCGTTTTGAAGTGCCGATGTAAATTGCGTTGCAATTCTCTCCCTCTTTACCATTACAATTAATATGGTAAACGATGTTGTGTTGTTCTTGTACTTGTGTTTTGTCTTTTGTCTTTGTGAATAGTGGTGTAAGTGTATTGTTCGGCTTGTATGCGAAACGAACATCTTTTTTAAGATGGCTTAGTGATGCGTCGTCAGTTAATGTTGGTATGTACGGAATTGCAAAAAACCGTGTAGGGTTGCCATCTCTTGATGTTTGTTGAATTGTGTTACATGTGTTTTTTCTTATCAGGTGTTCTATCAACTTTGCTGGGTAATTATTTTTCGTAAGGATGTTCAAATTACCATATTTAAACACAACAGTCCACAGAGAAAACGGAAAATTAATTCTAGATTGGTACATGAAACCGACTGCATCCGGAAGAATCATGAATTTCAACTCTACGCAACCGTATCAGCAAAAACGCAACACGGCCAATAACTTAATACGAACCGCTCTAACACTAAGCGACGCAACTTTCCACAGAGAAAATATCAACAAAATACGGAACATCCTTACGAAAAATAATTACCCAGCAAAGTTGATAGAACACCTGATAAGAAAAAACACATGTAACACAATTCAACAAACATCAAGAGATGGCAACCCTACACGGTTTTTTGCAATTCCGTACATACCAACATTAACTGACGACGCATCACTAAGCCATCTTAAAAAAGAAGATGTTCGTTTCGCATACAAGCCGAACAATACACTTACACCACTATTCACAAAGACAAAAGACAAAACACAAGTACAAGAACAACACAACATCGTTTACCATATTAATTGTAATGGTAAAGAGGGAGAGAATTGCAACGCAATTTACATCGGCACTTTAAAACGAAAGCTTTCCGTTCGAATTGGAGAACACAAAGGAGACGCAAAAAACAAAAAACAAACAACAGCTTTAGCGAAGCATTTAACAGAAAACGAACATACTGCAGACTTTGACAATGTAATCATACTAGACAAGGAAAGAAGAGAAAATGTTCGGTTCACTTTGGAGAGCCTTCGGATCAGGCAAAAACAAAAATCAGCTGTGAATCATAAAGAAGACTATGATAACATTAGTTTATGTTACAGTGTTGTTTTGTAATTTGTTTGACGTGGTGCAAAAGTCTTTTTGTTTTTCTTTATATAAAATTTTGTAATTTATTATGTATTAATTTATTTAACAAATGTAAGATTTTTGTTTTTGTTGACAAATGGTATTGAACCATATATACTAATGATCTTCATTTTTTAGTTTTTTCAATAATAAAATCCCCTGAGGAAGCCGAAATCCAATTGGCGAAACGTCGGGAAAATGTTATAAAAAATTTTGTTTTTTATTCAACACAAAAATAATTGACCAAAAAAGCCTAATTACTATACACGACTTAATTGATAGTTTGCGTAAGAAAATAAAAGATCGCCGCACTATGATATCTGGACTACTGATATACTAACAGAATTCAAAAAAATATAATGAAGATATGATGCGAGCTGATGCATTTATGCATTGATGCAAGTTATGCGATTAGAGATGAAAAAAATCATAGTAGGAGTTATCAAAGATGATAGTGATTCCACTAATGAAAATGCACTAAATATAGAAGAAGACGATTTGATTCTACAAGAAGAATTACGTTTACAAATACTAGAAGAAGCAAAAAGCTACAACATAAATGCGAAAAAAGAATTAGATTATGACAAAATATTAAAAAAGGAAATGAATGCTTACGAAAGTGAAGGAGATTGGGGAAAATATTTGAATATTTTCTACGACTATTTATTAACAATCTGAATCTGAAAGAGCCTTCTCGGCAGCGGGCTCCATTAGAACTCAATTAATGGATAACTCAATCGACATAATTTGTTTCCTACGATCTTTTTTTCAAAACCAAATGTAATTTTTTTAAGTTTGAGCAATTACCGAACTCCTGTGATCTTATTTAAGTTAGATTGGTTTAGTTTTTATTTAATATGCTTAATACGCTAATATAACAAGATTTCATCCATAATACAATATTTGCTCTGAAATGTAGTAAGACTGAATTATAATACAATAACTATAATAAAATTATGTTGTTTTCCAGAAACAGAGCAATTTTTTTATTTTTCCTAAAGCGGGTGACGGCTATAAATGTTTTGACATTTGTAGAAACAAGCATTTGAATTTTTAACTAGCAAGGGTGTAAGCTTTGCCCTGGCCAAACATTAAATACCCTACACTACAGTGTTTTTAAAATATTGCTCATAAGGGAGGCGCCACGCCCCTAATCCGAGTTCGTCTAGCTTTAGCTCAGAGCGTGCATTTATAGTCCTAAGTATTTGTGTGAAATTAAGTTGAATTATTTCAAAAAACTCTTTGGGAGGCGGCACGCCCTCTTGTACAATTTCACCAAGTTTTTGCTCAGAGCTTGCATTTATAGTTGTTAGTTCTGAATAAAATTTAGTTCGATTATCGCGTTCAGCATAGCGTTTTGAAGCTTTTGCTTATATGCGAGGTGACACGCCCTGTTGTGCGAATTCGTTCAGTTTTTTTTCAGAGCTTGCGCTTACAATTCGTAGTATTTTTGTGTATATCGGTTGCATTGTCGTGAAAAATACTCCTAAAGTTGCATTTTGAATATTTTTTTGTATGGGCGGTAGGCGTGTCCGTTGACCGATTTCACTCATTTTCAATCTTACGAGCTATCTTTGACAACGGAGACAGTGTGCCAAATTTCAATGAATTATCTCGGTTAGTTTTCCCAGCCAGCCAGACAGACGGACATGGCTATATCGACTCAGGAAGTGACGCTGATCAAGAATATATATACTTTTCTATATCTGCCACGCCTCCTTCTCTGCGTTACAAACGGAAGGATAAAGTGAATATACCCTGGGTGTAGGGTATAAAAACAAACGCAGTTATTCGAAAAGAGGAAAACGATTCTTTGAACTTTTTAGCTGTGCTTTATTACATAAGCATACTTTTACTATACACAATAGACAACATGCCTCCCAAAATGTGAAATATGTGAACCTCCTTGAAAGTTAATGCCTTGAACATAATATTTCTAGGCCAACATACGATGAATTCGAGAAGCATTGACCTTTGTTTCATGCGCAGCACTTGCGGCCTTGTAAGCCGAATCCATTGTATTATCAAAGTCGAACTTAGCACCACTCAAATGGCGAAGCAGCATTTTTTAAAACTTTGTATTGAATTCTTTTAGAAAATAGCATAATATATTTTTCGTTACTAATCTGGTCGAATCTGGCCGGATTGGCGAAAATCCGGTCGGATCCGGCCGGATTGAATTGATTATCAGTTGTTTTACTTCAATATCTTTGAATTTAACGCAAATAATGCTTTTAGGAACAAAAACAGAATCAGATTTGGTATTGTAATTTGTTTGTTTGGTTTCTTTGACATAACATTTTCTATTTGATCATTGCTATGTTGTGCGAGGTTTCATTTGAAATATTTGTAACACCAACATTTTCAAAAAAACTTCTTCTTTTCTTTTGACTTTAAGTTTGCTTTCGAGAGAATTCACGCACATTTTTAACTCTTTATTCTCTTTGTGAAGTTCATTAAGAGAAACCAAGAACTTATTGTTGATCTCTTCCAAACTTAGAAGACTTTGTTGAATAAATAAATAAATGTGCTCTAAACTTAAGGATAAAAATGCTAAAGGTAGGGTTTTTTCGCGTTTATTTATACTTCGTATTCTCATTTCGCTGAAAAATAAAAAAAAAACTTGAACTTTTCTATAATAGAATAATGAATAATTCATAACTGTAAATTTACACTAAAACCCAAAAATAGAGCTCAAAGAATAATCGGATAAAGCAAAATGGCAATGCTTAAAATGCCGTTTTCTTGCAGAAAAGCATTTCAGAACTGCGTTTTTCCTCTTATTCGGTTGCTTATTGGATTTAGTGGCAAACAGTGTATACACTTAAGTAAAATATATTTAAAATGGCTTCAAATGACTCCAAATGGCAGGCAATCTATTATCGAAATCAGACAATTCATATTTAAGTACTATTATGAAGGTAAAACCGTGGGAGAAATTACCAAATTGGCTTGAAAAAGTAAATATACCGTCCATATTATTATCAAGAGGTTCCGAGATGAGTTCAAGTTGACAAAAAAACGCAATGACGGTCAAGGAAAGATCTTAAATGAGCGAGAACGTTCGATATGAAAAGAAATCAATGAATATCCTTTTAAAAAAGCCAAAAAACCCTTGAAAAATCTAACTGAAAAAAATGTTTTCTTGAATACTGTTTTCAAAACATTACACAAGTACGATTATTATCAGAGAGCTGGCAGAAAATAACCATAATAAAAATATGAGAATAAAATATGCTAAGGATATCATATCAAAATACCTTTTAACATGTAAACTATCAATATTCAAGTATTAAAATAATGAAAAATTTTTTGACTTTTTTGAAAGGATCTTTATTGATTTCTTTCAATATCGAACGCTCATTTAAGATCTTGCCTTGACCGTCTCTGCGTTTTTTGGTCAATCTGAACTCATCACGGAACCTCTTGATTATAATGTTTACGGTAGATTTATTTTTTGTAGCCGATTTAGTTATTTCTCCCACGGTTTTACCTTCATAATACAAGTTAAATATAAATTGCCAGGTTTCGATAATAGATTTCCTGCCATTTGGAGTTATTTGAAGCCATTTTGAATATATTTTACTTAAGTGCTTACACTGTTTGGGACTAAATGCAATAAACAACCAAATATGAGGAAAAGACACAGTTCTGAAATGCTATACCTTAAGGACTAAGCTCGACCTGTTTTCAACTTTTAATATCCCCAATAACTAGGAGTAATTTTTTTTCTAACGATCGAGTCGCTACAACAACAAAAAAAACTGCAACTGCAGCTCATTAACAACTGCATTATAATAAAAATATTTTTATTTTGTTTCTTTTTGGTATTCCTTAGAATTAAGTCTACCTTTAGAAAGTAGGATTGTATTAAGAACTTTAAGAAAGGTAAATTCAGATTTTGATTAGACAGCAAACAAGACTCAACGAATTGTTTTTATAGTCGTCAAACTAGACTCAACTAACTTATATTTATATCGATACCTCCAACCTAAAAGTTGGTAACTCAAGTTACGTTTTTCGAAATCTACACATTCGGTTCCATCTTATGTGAAATTTTGGTACCTCTAGCTTGAAATTTGAAGGCCTGTGCTCTATTTTTGAAGTCACAACTTAAATTTATTTTAGATAGGTTTTCATACAAAAAAACAAAAAAGTTAAAATACAAAAATGCTCATTACTCAAAACGACGATTTTCGAGTTACCAACTTCTACATTGGACGTATCGATATGCATATTCATCCTAGGATAAGAAGAATTTTGTACGCATAAAAATTTATTTAAGGTCAAAGGTTGCGAAAATCAGTTTTTTGCACATATCTGATTTGGGTTTTTATTTACAAACATTGAATTTAATTAAATTTTTTTAAAATGAAATATAAACTAATGTCACAATTTAATTTGTGACAGGGTTAAAATTTTGATGTTCTATTCTTATGTGAAAAAGGCAACATTTTTCAGGGTAGAGTACAAAATTAAAAAAATATTACACTTAGGTCCAGTTTTTCAGTGCAAGTTTAAGCTTCGTTTAAACTAAGTTTTATGAAACTCGTTTAACTGTGAAATGACTTTTTCTGTGCGAGCTTAAATTAAACTCATTACTTTGATTTTTAGTAGGCATTAATAAAAAATGACATGCTGTTGACGAATAAAAATTAAAATTTTTTTACAATTCGCAGCGAAAAATTTAATTTTTAGAGAAGTTTCCCCAAAATCCAGCTGAATTCTCTATAAAGCTGGAGAAAATGTCAGGAGCAGCATCAGCAACAATAAAACAGCTGATGTCTACAAGAAAATTTCATTTGCACGTATTCCTGCGAAGTTATTTTTCAAGCTTTCAAATTATTGGCGCTTGGCCACAACAGTTGGCCAAAATTTACTATCTCACCGCTAATCAAATGGAACCTGATCAGGTCGAAATGCGTTCCGTGCAAAATGCCATACATGCTTTGTTAATCGCGGAACGTGATCGGGAATTTCTGATGTAGTTGCGTCGGAATCGCGATGAAGAAGCTGATTCAATGATAAATGTACCCGGTTGGAAGGTTGGTACCTGGCAAGTGCTCAAACATTTGACCAGGTGCATCTTGGTTGCTACAATGTTTAAGGAATTAAAAAACGTGCTCACATTAAATAGTGGTCATAAGTGATTTCTTTTGTTAATCTTGACTGTTTTGGGTTTTGAAATAGAGGACGGTGTGAGAACAGCTGCAACAACAACACTTATATTTGTTTTTAAGTAGTTAATTAATATCCGATTTGCAATTTTTAATAAAGAAAATGGGACCAAAAAAAAAAAAAATAAAAAATTTTGAAAGTGGAGTTTGTGAATTTCTTATTTTAACAACAAATAATAAAAGAAGAATAAACTTCAGAATAACTGAAATAAATTTGATTTAATATTTGATTTTTCAGTTTACATTTTTTTAAATATTTAAATTTTTTTTTATTTACCAACAGTTGTCAAAATAAAATTGTAAGTTAGAAGGAATTTAAACGGTCAATATCGTTCAGTTAAACTTAGTTTAAATTACGCTTAACATTCACTGAAAAACTCATTAATTAGTTTAAACTTGGTATGAACTTGGCATATTTTGCGAACAATTTAAATTTTTTTTAATGATTAGCAAAAAATTGGAATATGTATACATAACCCCGCCATTGAATTATGAACACTTACACTTTACTCAAAGTTTTTGAATCAATCAGGCGTTGTTTGATTTTGAAGTAAATTTTTTTTTTCTCAGTTAGAGGCATTCAACAGAATTCTATTTGCGACAAATTCCAGGAAAAAAATAAACTCATTATCTTTCGCAGTCCATATAAATGCAAATATTAGGTTTTTCTAACTAAGTACTTTTGATCGTTTAACTTTAAACAACTCTAACGAGTGTTTTTGGTTTTTATTTTTAAATAATTAACTTTTGTGGTACTTAAATAAGATAATTAGGTTAGTACAATTCAAGTAAATATTTACCACTAAAATAAAATTTGCCTGAGATTTTAACAAAGAATCTTTTAAGCTCCTTAAATTCAAAATGGGAAAGAAAAAAGATATCTCAACAACAACAAAAGCCATGGTTTTTGCATACTTGGATAACAAAACTCTATCCTATTAGCGCGTCGCCATTATTGCGAAAACTAAATCAGAAACCCGGAATAATTCTGATTCACTGACAAATAAGAGGAAAAACTATCGTGGGAATCGTAAAATACAAGAGCGGACAAATAGGAAAGTGGTCAGATTGGCTCTTCAGGATCGTGCAAAACCAGCAAGGGAAATATATCGAAAAGTTAACGATGCTGTCGTTAAAATTTCTCTCAGAAGCGTCGAACGTATTTTTGCTGCGAATAATTTAATTTTTATCATTTTTTTTTTTTATTTGAAAGATCGGTTTAATTCATATAAACTATTAAAATAAACTATTTTTTATAAAGTAGTAACAATATACATAAGAACTTTCTGGCAATATGCTACATTAGAGCATTTCCTTTCAAACAAATTAACCAGAGCGTTTAATCCAGCAGTTGTTAGTATTAAAACTTCAATAAAGCTGTTTGCTGTTCAAAGTTTAACTTTGAGCCCACTGTTACTAAACCCAAAGAAAATTTTAAACTTTTATAGTTTTTCATCCCATAGCATTAACTGACGATTGACGTAAAAAATTTAAAATCCATAACACTCTCAGTTTTTTGTGTTTTTGGTCACGATCTACCTCTGGTTTAGGTTTATCAAATAATCTCTGAAATGTACTAACATTTGTGTGGTGCTTACTTATACCATAACGAAACTTTTTTTTTTGCCCGGGGAACAAAATTTCGAGCAATTTAAAATTTTTTCCATACAAATCTGATCCAGTCTAACATACATACATATATAGATATAAGATTTATATGTTGAAATAAAACTTAGTAAACGTTTTTAAAGTTTTATCACAAAAAGTTTATATTGAACCAAAAATGTGGTGATAGGAATGTGTGTATATAAAATATTATTTCAACAAACAAACCTTTTGTTTTTACAAACATATACATATGCCACAGCATACAGAATTCGAAGATGCCATTTTAATGGGTCAAGGTAACAATAAAGGACAGAGCCTTCTGGGAATACTTAGTATAAAATACACTTTAGAGTAAGCCCGATTTGATACTGAGAAAATAATTTGTTAAACCAAATACCACAAAGTAGAGGGCGTAAAACTTTATTTTGCTATGGTGGAAATTGATGGATTAAAGTGACGTTATTACGGATATTGAAATTTAAAGTATTTTAAAGTATTATTAATCAAATAGGGTCAAAACGCTTATCAAAGAAATGTAACAAAATTATAACAGAATCCGATAATTAAATAACAGGATGTAACACAAAGTTAAATAAGTTAAGTAAAATTTCGTATTTTTCCGTTTTATAAAAATATTGCACAATAGGCTCCTCACACATTCTTTTGAAATTTTTTGCAACACAAAAGTTTAACAATGAGTTTAGTGAAATGCTTGTTTTTTTTAAAAGAAATTTGACATTTGAAAGCTTTACATGTAAAGTATCAAAAAAAAACTATCGCAATTATAATGACTTCTACAGAACAATGTGTATATATTCGAAGTTCTTTTAGTGGTCAATAATTACTATATAATAATGGAACCACCATAGCAAAGTTAAGACCTTAAATATAATTGTTTTGATCAAAATGATATGCTGAGGTCGTTATATCTATTTGTTCAATTATTTCGAAATTATTTTCCAGTTCATTCAAGACCAATATGTATTGTTTCTTATCATTTTAAGAAGTATGTAATGTATAATTAAAGATGCAATAGTGTACGAAAATGTCAATTTGAAATTATTAATTCTATTTTGATATCGATTTTACCACTATTTACGTTTTATATATGTACATATATATATATATATATATGCGTATATTTCCACTTAACACAAATTTAGTTAAGGCAGCTGGCAATATTTAATGATTTACTTTTTAAAAGCTTTTTTTTAAATTATACAATATTAATAATTAGTCAGCACTACAAATATTTTATAATTTTACACATAGAACACAAAGTACAACCGCTACATGTTTTGAGTAATTTTGCTTTTAAAGTGAATTGATTTAGCTGTGAGATACACAGTTCTGTTGGCAAGTTATTATCTATAACATTTTTATTTATTGAAAATTATGTAATGATATTCATAAAAACAATGAACAGTTATCAATATTTTAAATGAAAATAATGTATGAATAAATAAATATTGATACTCGTATTATAACTACCAAGCTAAATATAAAGCTTTTGTACTATTTTGAACATGTTATTAATTTACGTCAGTTCGACGTCAGCCGGTAAAATATGTACATAGTTATTTTATAAATTAGGTATTATGAATGTATTTTATTCTAAGTATAACAAAAATATTTTTAAATAAGTTTTTAGACTGTTTCAATTTAAAGTACTTCATATTTTTCGTATCATATTCCTTTTTAGTGAAAAAGCTGGAAAAATTTCTGCTCAATGAACTTTATTCAGATTTTGAAAAGAAACTGCTACTGTGAGTTTTATGCTGTATTTGGTACCTAGAATCGATTAAAAATGTTAGCGACATTTGTGTATTTTTAATAATTTAGAATTGGGCTATAACCCACTGTTTGTTTTAAAATAAATAGTTTCTTAATGAGAAATTATAATTTTGGTACCTTTCTTATAATTAATTTTATAATTTAAAAGAAAAAAAAAAAAAACACCGAAATTCATAAAATGGATGTAGCATGTTTAGGGGTAAAGTATAAACTTATTTATACTATTTGTTTTTATAAATTTGTGTATTCCAATTTTTTCTTTTTATAATTTATACAATTTTTTTTTGTATAAAGTTATTCTAAACAAAAACCGTTTAACTTTTAAACCAAAATTGTTATGAACTATAAATTTTATACCAAAATTGTATAAAAACTTTTGACAAGACGGCAAAAACGTCCCGTCATCCAATACTCACAAAATTTAGCATTTGTGGAAAAATCATTTTGCGCAGCAGTACGGAGTGAAAATTGTTTAAAATAAATTATTTAAAAGTAACCCAGTGTTAAAAAAAATAATTTACTTACTTATTATGAGTAAAATAAATAGTATTGTAACGTATATTGTGCATGCGGTTTCATTTGTCGCACGCTCTCTTATTGTTGTGAGGGTTTTTTTTTGTTTTTTTTTTTATTTCGTCATTTTGCACACTCTGTTTGTGTTATGAGTGTTTTTTTTTTTTGTAATTTGTCATAGTGAGATGACCAGTGCTGTCGTTTTGAAAAGTTTGACCGAAGTGAAATTTTGTAAAAAGTGAAGTGTTGTGAAGTAAAATTCTGAAAAAGTGAAGTATTAGCGAAGTGAACAGAACAATCACAATTTTATTTATTCAATCCATTAATTTTTATGCTACACGTAACAAAATTTGAAATATCCCAGTGTGCCAGAAGGTTCATATCTTCGCTTTTTTACCCGTTACGGATCCGCTACTGATCCGTTGGCGGGAGAGATTCCCAAAAAAAAAGCGAATCGTTTTTTTTTTTTTTGGAATTTCTCGCGAAAACGGATCAGTAACGGATCCGTAACGGATAGAAAAGTGGAAATTTGAACCGTCTGGCACACTGGGATATGTTAAAAAAATTCTTAGGCCAAACATTTACCGAAATATGGCCAGCCACTCGAACATGGAAATTTTGTTTATGCGGTCGAAAAACGGTTTTTACTCAAAACAGGGCATCTTACGAAAAAAGTGTATAAAGCAAAAAAATGCTTAGATCGGTCCAAGAAATACGTGTGAATTTTTTGGAGCTTTTTTAATTTTTTTATTTGGCCAGTTTTTTAAAAATTACAAAATAAACCCAAAAATTCAACGCATTCTTTGAATGATTCTAAATATTTTAGGCATTATACATTTTTCTCGTAAGCCGTCTTTTTTTGAGTAAAAAAAAAAAATTTCCGGCCACTTAAAAAAATGTTCTAGTAGCCATATTTCGGTCAATTTTTCACCTACAAAATTTTTTAATGAAGCGTTTTAAAGGAAATTTTATCTACTTACTTTTATAATATTCTGCTATATCTTGACCTATCTCTGACCCTAAAACAGTTATCGACAAAAGAGTAAAAAACACTAGAATTCGAAATTTTTGCTAATTTTTTTGGTCTATAAACTATTCCGATGGCAAATTTAATTTTCTACAAAAAGTTTCCTGTGAAGTACGGAGGGCCTAACAAAAGTTCGCTTAGTAGGTGTCATGTTATAAATTTTTAGTAAATCAAAATCTTGCGTACCATTTTTTATAGTCTTACAATATATCATTTCAATTTTCAGAAAAATCGGTCAAAATGGAGAGAAGAAAACGTAAAATTCGTGGAAAAATGTCAGCAGATATTCCAGGGCCAACGCAGTAAGAGATTCGGTTTGCTATTCTTTTTGGATTTCGACGTAAGCTCAAGCCTGTGGAAACACTTAGTGAATGCCAAATAGCATTTGAAGTTAATGCGCCATCCCTCATGACTACTTCAAAGTGGTTCCGAAGATTCCAGACAGGTCATTTTTCTGTGGAGGACGAACCTCGAGAATGCCGCCCAAGGTCTTCGACTGATTATGCAAGTGTAGCGCTGGTGAAGATCCAAGATTGACCCAGGAAATCATTGCTGAGGAACTGGGCTTGAATGCCATGGCTGTATCACGAATATTAAAGAATGATCTTGGATACACGAATAAATCTGCTCGATGGGTTCCTAGAATTTTAAGTGATGCTCAAAATGAGGCACATGTGCGTTTTGCTAAGTAGTTTCTTGAAAAATTTAAAAACGGAGAGTCTAACACTTTCAAGAAAATAGTAACAGGTGATGAAGCATGGTTTTAGAAGTACAACCCTGAAACCAAACAACAATCCAAGGTAGGGAGCCCAGAAAGTGCAAGTCCACCTGTTAAAGCAAAGCAACAAAAGTCAGCAACAAAAGTAATGATGTCAGTTTGCTTCACCAAAGAGAAAGTTGTAGATGCTATTCCTTTGGAAAAAAGTCAGACGGTTACTGCTGAGTGGTATACTGAAACCTGTTTTCCAAAAGTTTTCCAAAATTTGTTGGGATAACGCCAAAAAAAGGAGCTACGCAGATACTTTCAACATCACGATAATACGCCAGCGCACACTGCTGAAAAAACGACCGATTTTAATGCGCTTTCAGGTATCGAAGAAATTCGTCCAGCACCTTATTCTCCAGGTCTAGCGCCTTGTGACTTCTGGTTGTTTCCAAAAATAAAAAAAAAAATTGAGAGGGAGAGTCTTCAACAGCAATTATAAAACTGCAAAAAGCCGATTTTGACGACTGTTTTTCAAGGTGGATTTATCGACTTCAAAAATGTATCAAAATAAATGGCGATTACGTTGAAAAAATGCAAATAGATGAAGAATAAAGTTATAAATTTAAATAATTTTTTATCCAGTTTTTTCAATTCTACTAAACGAACTTTTGTTAGGCCCCTCGTTTATCGAAATTATTCTTTGTTCGCTTGATATATTGAAAAAACAAATTACTTTTCAGTCAGGGCAGGCATCGGGCATACAAAAAAGTATATTTCTGATTCAAGAAAAAGTGACGTGATTTTATGAAAGGGGAAGTGGCGAAGTGTTTTTGATAAAAAAGGAGCAAAACACTTCAATTGAAGTGCAAACGACAGCACTGGAGACGACTTGAGAAAAATTGGTTTTAAGATTTAAACGTGTTTGATTTTGCTGTGTTGTGTATAAAAGTTATTTAAGTTATAAAATGTGTGTTTTTACTTATTTTAATATCAAAAAGACAAAAGTCTAGTTTTTCAAAAACAGTGTTCAAGCCAAGTGGTATAAGAAAGTGTTTAAATTTTAAAAGAAAGGGAAAGAGTGTTTTTCTTGCCTTCCATTATCAATTTTTAATGCATTTGACCAAAGTCACCTAGTACGCTACATACAAGTCACCCATACGCTACATTAAATATTGAAGAACGAATTAAAATTAAAATTAGTAAGGGTGTAACCTTTGGCCTGGCCAAACATTAAATACCCTACACTGCAGTATTTTTGAAATTTTGCTCATATGGGAAGTGCCACGCCCTCTTGTCCGAGTTCACCCAGCTTTTGCTCAGAGCTCGTATTTATAGTTCTTAGTGTCTGGGAAATTTGGTTGGATTATCTCAAAAAACTCTTTCAGTATGGCATTTTGAAACATTTGCTTATATGGGAGGTGCCACTCCCCCTTGTCCGATTTCAACCAATTTTTGTTGAGAGCTTTCTTTTATATCTCAAGAAACGCTTTTAGTGTAGCGTTTTGATGCATTTGGTTAAATGGGAGGTGCCATGCCTTCTTGTCCGAATTCGCTCAGTTTTTTTTCAGAGCTTGCGCTGACAATTCGTAGTATTTAAGTGTATTTTGGTTGCATTGCCGTGAAAAATATTCCTAAAATTGCATTTTGAATATATTTTCTGTATGGGCGGTAGGCGTGTTCGTTGTTCGATTTTGCTCATTTTCAATCCCTCGAGCTATCTTTGACGACGGAGGCAGTGTACCAAATTTCATTGAATTATCTTGCTCAGTTTTCCCAAAAAGTGTATTTAAACACACAGCCAGCCACCCAGCCAGCCTGCCAGCCAGACAGACGGACATGGCTATATCGACTCAGGAGGCGACGCTGATCAAGAATATATATACTTTTCTATACCTGCTCTCCTCCTTCTCTACGTTACAAACGGAAGGACAAAGTGAATATACCCTGCGTGTAGGGTATAAAAAAAAATATCTTCTCAATAACTTATAAAACCTCTAAAAAATGTAAATGTTTTAAAATTTTACAATTGTTTAAGAGAATAAGTTTTTTTTTTTGAAGAATGAATTAAAATTACAAAAAAAAGTACCCCTCAAAAACTTATAAAACCTCTAAAAAAAAAATATTGATATGCACCTGCATAAAGTAAAAAGTTCACTTGAGTTTTTCGAAGTATAAAATCTATAAACTCCATTAATCGTTAGAAATTGTTTCCAATAACAAAATTTTCATTTTATAAACTTAAGCATTTTTTTCCTAACAAAATGATAATGTAATAGAAAACAACAAAATGTACATAACCATAACAGTATTATTTAAGGGGAGATATACACCTGGACGTTTGAAAAAATCTATTTTATTTTTTTCGCATTTTAAGTTTGAGGTCTTAAGAACACCTGGTGAAAACGGCAAGGTAATATCTTGATAAATAAGCGAGTTACAGCCCACGGCGTGCTTGAACCAAGTTTAAATAAAAGTTTCTTGCATATGATTTTTTTGACTGAATTATGTTACGTAATAACTTCACGAATCAAATGATCCCAAAATTAAAAAAATCGAATGGGCCTTTTTTGAAATAAGGCTAGCCTTAAGCAATAACTATAAAAAGTTAATACAACACAAAATTAAAAATATTTGTAACATTTTGCAAACCATTTTTTCTAAACTAATTTGAGGTCGCTGAACAGGAAAAACGCATTTATTTTTTTTTTTCCTTGGGGTCGTTCCCAAGTTATTCGATAATTTATAATTTCGAGGTTATAGCTTCATATACACCAATATATTTCTATGACGCCAAGTCCGATCAATTTTATTTTTCCACTCTTACAAAGAGTGATTAATGGCGCTTCTAACAAGCATACCAATAATTATGCTCCAAACAAAATTGACTGAGTTAAAGCAGGAAAAAGCTTGATATTTCAAAAATTTTTAAAATTTTTCACATCAACTTCAAATGAAACACTTAGTTTTTGGCACATATTTTTTTTTAAATAATTATTTTTAGAAATATTATTTAATGGCGCATATAATTGCAAACATTTTAAGCCTATGTTGAGTAAAATCGAATGAAATTTCTAAAAGATAGAAAGGCTTTAGTGCAATAAGGAAGATGTGAGAATTTTCGAAATGTTCGGCCTGAGTCAACAGATCCAATTTTTCAGCCTCCAAATAAGACACCCTACACTTATTGAACACTTTAAAGATGATTTAAGTAACTTCTAATCATTCTCTGTAGAAGAACATTGCGAATTGTATCAAAAATATTAATTTTTGAAAGAAATCGAAATTTCCCTATTGCACTAAAACTTTAATATCTTTTGGAAATTTCATACGATTTTGCTCAACATAGGCTTAAAATGTTTGCAATTATATGCGCCATTAAATAACATTTCTAAAAATAATTATTTAAAAAAAAATATGTGCCAAAAACTAAGTGCTTCATTTGAAGTTGATGTGAAAAATTTAAAAAATTTTTGAAATATCAAGCTTTTTCCTGCTTTAACTCAGTCAATTTTGTTTGGAGCATAATTATTGGTATGCTTGTTAGAAGCGCTATTAATCACTCTTTGTAAGAGTGGAAAAATAAAATTGATCGGACTTGGCGTCATAGAAATATATTGATGTTTATGAAGCTATAACCTCGAAATTATAAATTATCGAATAACTTGGGAACGACCCCAAGGAAAAAAAAATAAATGCGTTTTTCCTGTTCAGCGACCTCAAATTCGTTTAGAAAAAATGGTTTGCAAAATGTTACAAATATTTTTAATTTTGTGTTGTATTAACTTTTTATAGTTATTGCTTAAGGCTAGCCTTATTTCAAAAAAGGCCCATTCGATTTTTTTAATTTTGGGATCATTTGATTCGTGAAGTTATTACGTAACATAATTCAGTCAAAAAACTCATATGCAAGAAACTTTTATTTAAACTTGGTTCAAGCACGCCTTGAGCCGAAAACGTAAACGCAAAAAAAAAACATAAACTGAGCATTTACTATGGTTTAGCTATTCGCAGAAACTGTGATTCCAAGGATGAGATGAAAAAAGCGATATGGGCAACATTCTACCATTCTAGCTCAACAGACAGCAATCCTCAACATCATTTCTGTCCCGAAGGTGGTGCAAGTGGCAACAAGCGAAAGCAAAAAAACTATTGAAAACTTTCTGTCACGATTATGCTGCATTGCCGAAAATAGTATTAGATGCCATCAAACCAGTTTACGAAGCCCTCAGCAATGACAAATTGTTAAAACGCTGTGTTGGCGGATATACGCAAAACTGTAATGAGAGCTTCAATCAATTAATTTGGAAGATAGTTCCAAAAACAATGAACAGCGGGTCCAAAATGTTAACATTGCTGTTTTTCTGGCAGCATGCACGTTCAATAATGGTGTCACCTCACTACTTGACAAATTTTATCATTTATTCATTCCTAAATTTTAAAACGCGTTTTTCTCGAAACTACGTTTTTCAACTCGGTACCCAAAATTTCTCCAAAACCAATGAACCGATTGCCTTGAAACTGATTGTGCTTTATTCCAGGCATTGAAATAAGCTGTAATAATACCCTATTTTTAAAGTAATAACTTTAAATTTGCAGTAATAACTTCAGAATATTGTAAAAAATTGTAATAATAATTTTCACCTTAATTCATATTACTTTGTTTTGCGTTAATCGTTGAAACTAAATACTCATTTTATTTAGCTTATAACCGTTGTTTTAGTTGTCTAACCTCACCAATTTGGGCTAAAATGTAGCAACCACAATAAGTACTCGGCAACTCTAATTTACACATATTTTTATAAATGCATTCGAAGAAAATTTCGCTATGAATTTTAAATTTTAAATTTAACCGTTGCCATGATATCTGTTATTTAATATTAATATATAATATTCATCAGTTGAATAAGACATTAAAAAAATTTAGCTAAAAATTGCAATTAAAAACAAAAAAAAAAAATTCTGCAGTAATAACTTTTTCTTATTTCAACCCCTGCTTTATTCTATACACTTTTTTCTAGTAGATGTCATAGGATTTTTTTCCTTAGGGTAGAACGGGGTCAAACAACCACTTTTGTGTTTGGCACCCTGTAAAAACTTTGTTTATGATAATAATTTGAAAATTTAAACTGTTCCTGGTTCGTTGAACCCTTTGTTACAAAATTCATCCGAAAATTTTTTATCAAACTCGCATTGTTTATCTGGTATTTGCATTTGAACAAAAAGTGAGAAATGGTTGTTTTACCCCACCAGGTGGGGTAAAACAAGTACACAGTTTGTATGCCAAATTGAAGCATAAGTTTTATACTAAGATTGGGGTGGATCTGTATTCATTCTAATTTGGTTTGAATTTTACACCCAAACTGTTTGCTGTGTACCTTTAGACCAGGGGTCGAAAAAAATAAAAGTGAAAGTGCGTTAGAGGGAGAATGGAAATCAATTATTCACAGAATAGGGTACGAAATAAATATTGCGGCACAAAGTGTAAAGTACCGTATACATATATTGAAAATAAGTTTGTTTTATATTAATAAAGTAAAATCTTAAAAGACATATCGTCACTCTTAGGCCAGATTCAAAAAAGTGCAAATTTTTTAGTTTTGCACCAATGTGGTTTTCTTGTACAAAATGGTTCAATAAAGCTTTAAGCTTATAACACGACAAAGCAAAATTAACATATAATTTTAATATTTCAAAAAATTTCAGATAGAAATTTCACAAATTTAATAATTTTCACATTCGTGAATCTGGCCTAAGAGTAGGGGAGACTGGGGCACATTTGACACTAAATTTTCAAAGACCTGTATCTTTAAAAATTACTACACGATCTTAGTACTCTTTACTATTTCTGAAACATTGATTATTTAAGATGAAAACCCATAAAAAAAAAATTTCAAAAAAACTGCATTAATAGTCCTTTTATAAATTTTTTCAAAAAAAGGCATTTTGTCAAATGTGCCCCAGGTACGGGGCACATTTGACACTCACAAAAATAACACAGAAACATTAAACAAAACATTAACACATATATTTTTTTCATATAAATACAAATTATAAGTATTAGGCTGACCCAAAAAAACTAAAGGTGTTCCGATTTTAGGTGCTCAGCACTCAAAATGTTCGGTATGGTCTAGAAACTACGTATGTAAATTTTGGTAAAAAAATATTGAGATTTAGCACTCGCGCAAGCTCGATAAGTAGCGCTGCCTTGATCGTACGAGATTGGGGTTCTTTCAGCCCGTGGAAATTGATAAAAAAGGATTGGAACAATTTTTTTTTCTATCCTACTTTATGTTTTCGAGGTCGCTGAAGACAATGGCATTGCCAGTTTTTGGAAAAGATTCCAAGATTTCAAGATATTTAAGATATCTCTCGAAAAAAAAAAAAAATTTGAGATTTTTGTTAGATTAAATTGCCATTAATCGTAGGAACATTTTTTATTTTTGTTTCTCGGAATGTAGTCTTGTAGCCTAAATTGTGACAAACAAAATGAGTGGTCGCACAATATTATTTGACAAAATCTTCTCGAGAAATCGGCCACAGACTGAACCGCCGTCCTGCCGTATTGCCGGTCACTGGGGATATCTGCCGATTTTACGCTATTTTCATTGATTTTTGAGATCCTACCTTGTACTTTCGACGTCGCTGGAGATGCGGAAACATTTATTTTTACGATAAAATGCAAGTGTTTCAAAACATTCATGATATTCCTATGATAAATTTCCCTAGTGGGATTTCCAATGAAAAGCAGAACTAGCTCTAAAACCTCGACATAATTTTTCCGCGCATGATTCATCTGGAGCTAGTGATTGATGTCCATCGCGGTTTTCTTCTGGAAAGGTGCCAATATCTCCCAATTTTTTCAGTGGAAGATAAAAAAATTTGGGAGACATTGGCACCTTTCCAGAAGAAAACCGCGATGGTCATCAATCACTAGCTCCAGATGAATCATGCGCGGAAAAATTATGTCGAGGTTTTAGAGCTAGTTCTGCTTTTATTGGAAATCCCACTAGGGAAATTTATCATAGGAATATCTTGAATGTATTGAAACACTTGCATTTTATCGTGAAAATAAATGTTCCCGCATCTCCAACGACGTCGAAAGTACAAGGTAGGATCTCAAAAATCAATGAAAATAGCGTAAAATCGGCAGATATCCCCAGTGACCGGCAATACGGCAGGACGGCGGTTCAGTCTGTGGCCGATATCTCGAGAAGATTTTGTCAAAAAATATTGTGCGACCACTCATTTTATTTGTCACAATTTAGGCTACAAGACTACATTCCGAGAAACAAAAATAAAAAATGTTCCTACGATTAATGGCAATTTAATCTAACAAAAATCTCAAATTTTTTTTTTTTTTCGAGAGATATCTTAAATATCTTGAAATCTTGGAATCTTTTCCAAAAACCGGCTATGCCATTGTCTTCAGCGACCTCGTAAACATAAAGTAGGATAGAAAAAAAAATTGTTCCAATCCTTTTTTATCAATTTCCACGGGCTGAAAGAACCCCATTCTCGTACGGTCAAGGCAGCGCTACTTATCGAGCTTGCGCGAGTGCTAAATCTCAATATTTTTTTACCAAAATTTGCATACGTAGTTTCTAGACCCTACCGAATATTTTGAGTGCTGAGCACCTAAGATCGGAACACCTTTAGTTTTTTTGGGTCAGTCTAATAAGTATGTATGTACTAACGAAGACTTATTTCATATATAAATGTGAGAAGTCGATGTCAAATACGTATTTAGTGCGTGAATGTGTCAGGCAAACATCTTCGTTTCCGGTTTTATACAGGGTGCTCCATCTCTTATGTCGGTATGTAAACATTGAATAACTTTGAGAAAAAACAACCGATTTCTATAAGTGATGTATTTTTATTTAGTTTGGTTCTTTACAATTTTTTTGGACTAGTTTTTGAAAACAATATCAATTAAGTGGCCACCTTTAGTAGCACTCTAAATGACTCCTTTTTTCTGCGTTTGCCATTACCTTTCCGAGCATCTCGGGTGTTATAGCGTCGATTTCAGCACGAATGTTTGCCTTGAGCTCGTCAATAGCTTGAGGCTGGTTGGCGTAAATCTTGCTTTTCAGATAACCCCACAAAAATAAGTCCGGGGGGGAAACGACGAATAGTATTGTCAGATGGTGCCTTTTTGCCGCGATGTTTTTTCCGATATCCACGTTGAGTTAACACAATGGAACGACTGTTTTCGATGTAAAGTGTCACTATTTAAGCGCTTTGTTTCGGTGTGAAGCGATCCATGGCAAAAATTGTACTGAATTGACGTTTCCAAAACATATCTGATGCAATCAATCGGTTGGTAAATGTGAAAGTTATTCAGCGTTTACATACCGACTTAAAAGAAGGAGCACCCTGTAAAAACCCAACTTAATGGTGAAAATTTTCTCAAATAACTGATCTTGTATCAAGTATAGCTAATTACTTCTACAATATCTCCCACATAAATAAATGGGTTTTTGGATTTTTCGCCAGATTTCCCAAGGACAATATATAAGTGTAAAGTACAATTTCCAACAACACCCCTAATGAAAACATCAACATAAAATGTTTGTTAAGACCCAGTTTGATGGAAATTTCTTTGGTCTGGATTTTGGGTAACACCATCGTCAAGATATCTGCAGCGCTATCACATGATGGGGCTTACTTCCAATCAATTTGATAATTATTAAAAACTTCGCATAAATGATGATTTTTGTAATATGTTTACTTCGGGAATTCATCCATCCAGATTTTCAAATTAATAGAAGTGGTAGAGGACCTGAAAGCATCTATTCAAAAATCTAAATCAAATGAGATGGATTTTGTGTCGGAAGTCGGAGTTTCTATCTGGTTTCCGATATTAGAAATAGCGTATTTAACTTTTTTTCATCGCCATCGCGTCTGTTCGTCTTCATTTTATAATGGTATACTATATCTTTAAAAAGATAACACTAAAAAATCTTCTAAAATACACAAACATATGTCTGGACGAACGTCAAATGTGCCCCTTTGGCAAAAGTCAAACGTGCCCCAAAATCTCTTGAAGAATTAAAAATATTCTAAAATTAAAACTATTTGACCTTGATAAAAAACACTTTTATTCCATTAATTATAAAGGTTAGTGCTACCAAATTTTCATACTTACTTTAAAAAAAAAAATACAACTTTATTTGCAAAACCCTTACGAATAAGATGTCGAAAATAACAAAAAAATACACAAAAAGTTAAAAAAGCGTATTAGCGCGGGAGGAGTTGAAAGAGAACTGCCAAAGTTCATTACGTTGCTTCCACTTTAATTAGTTATGTTTCTGCATTTCAAGTTTTTGGTTCGAAAGGCGTGTTCACACCGAAAATGGCAAAGTCAAATGTGCCCCGGTGTCAAATGTACCCCAGCTTACCCTATATGAAATATGAAATGTCTCCACGCCCTCTTGTCTGATTTCAACCAGTATTTGTTGAGAGCTTGCATTTATAGTTTTTAGTGTCTGACTAAAATTTAGTTGGATTATCTCAAAAAACGTTTTCAGTATAGCGTTTTGAAGCTTTTGCTTATATAGGAGAGAGCTTGCGCTTATAGTTCTTAGTGTCTGAGTAAAATTTAGTTTGATTATCTCAAAAAACGCTTTTAGTATAGCGTTTTGAAGCTTTTTCTTATATGGAAGGTGCCACGCCCTCTTGTCCGAATTCAGAACTAGCGCTTACAATTCGTAGTGTATTTTGGTTGCATGTCGTGAAAAATACTCCTGAAGTTGGATTTTGAATATATTTTTTGTACGGCAGCACACTGGTTCAAAATTCCTAAAAGCTGGCCAAAAGTCGAAATCATTTAAGTTTCGAGAAGAAGTTTTTTACCTGGGGGTTTTTGAGGTCGCTGATTACGAATATGATGTTAGATTTTTAAAAAACAAAATGGAGGACTCGAAATGTCAAAAACAACACTTGCACAATTTTTATATCTAGTTTAAAAATTTATTTCAAAACTTTAACTTTGATAGAGTTGTGTGCAACGTTAAATTGATCTACATAAGAATGGGCTTAAGATTCCTTTATCGTGGAGTATAAGCTGTATAATAATATAAAAATTTTATCATTTCGGGCGAACATCACATATTGACACTAGGCAAGCAATATGAGTTAAATTTTCCTCTGGTTGCTTCAGAAAAAATCGCGTCAAACAAAAGGTGCAAAAAAGGGCACCTCAATTTTTTTTAAATTTGTTAGAAAAGGCTTCAATCTTCTTAAATCCAAAAAATCTAGGTGGTATGACGTGGTATAAATTAGTTCTGGCCTTTTTTCATAACCATTGCAAACTGATTTTGTAAAATAATTTGATTTTAAGTTAATCACAACTGTCAAAAAAGTATAAATTATTGCAAGTTTTGAATTTAGAGGTAGTATTTTCTTTTACAAAGAAATTCCATATTCAAACATTAAAATCGATTCAGTTTTAAAATAACCACACAATTTTTACAATGAACACTAAATATTTATTTTATACTCACAGAATTTCGCACCTGAGAAGCGTACTTTTGGAGAGATCCCAAGAGCATAGTAGGAATACCTGGATCTTTCTTACAAATTTTTTGAGGTCTATGGATATCTGTTAGACAATACGGTTCATAAAAAGTTAATGTAAAAAAACTTTGTTTTTCGACTTTTGGCTAGCTTTTAAGGATTTTGAACCAGTGTGAGGCGTGACCGTTGGCCGATTTCGCTCATTTTCAATCCGAGCTAAATTTGACGACGGAGGCAGTATATTGAATCATCAGAAAATGTAGGGTATAAAAAAAGGCTTAAATGTGCATAAGAAGACATCAGGAAAAGCGGAAAACTCGGAAATACCATTTGATTAGCTTAAATGTGAAATTTCAGCACAACGCTGAAAATAGCAGTGGCGAAGGAAAAAATTATCCTGGAATTTTGAGCTGCTTTCGCAACCATACAATTTTTCCTTAACCCAACATTTTTCCAAAACATCAGAAATATTTTATTTTTTCGTTAAAAGTAAGCTAGTAATTTCAAGCATTCTGAAATGTAATAACTTTTTTGAGCGTTTTTTAGCTGCCAACCGAAAAACTCGGATAAGCGATTTGACATTTACATACATAATATTTAATACATTTTTCTCAGTGCAGTCACTGCGTTTTCAAATACAAAAAAGAAAAAGAACTACATTTTTTGAAAAATGGAAATTTGGGATAGGTTACGGAATCGGATTTGAATTCTAACATACCAAATTGGCTATCAACTCCAATCTGTTTAACTGAAAAGTGATTTTGATTTAATGTTAATTATAAAGTACAACAAATTGAGAGAAAAAATGTTGATTGAAATTTTGCTAATTTAAGTATTTTTGTTAATTTGCTTGCGGAAGCTTATTCCGAATTTAGCAACGATTTTCTCATATGTAATATTAATTCATAATAACACTGTACAACTATATTAGTTTCTTGCTATAATAGCAGTTGATCGAGTCAGTCTTCGCGTGGCCGGCGACCGGCAAACAACAGCAGCAGAAGTAGCAGATAAAGCGGTAAGCAGCAAGGAAACCAAATATTTGATTAATTAAAATAGTTGTAGTGGTAGTAGTGGGGGTAGTATCGTGTCGTTACAATTGAGAAAAAGCACTAAAGAACACACCAAGCACTAACTCGCTATTTGTTCGTGTATCATTTTTCAAAAAGCACCAAATCTGATGGAAAAAGCACCAAGTTGGCATCACTGCTTTTTCGGTTAGCATGATGGCATCATTGGTTTGTACCGTAATTAGGGATTTCAGTCCCGGGATCCCGGGATTCGAGCATTTTTGCAGTCCCGAAAATCCCGGGATTAGTGCTACCAGTCCCGGGATTTCTTTTGTAAGTTTTTTAGGTTAGAAAAATTGTTAGAATGTTCCAAATATCAAACACAAAAGTCTTACAACACTATGGTTAAATTGAACATAATAAAGAGCTGAAGTTAATCTTAGATTGCAAAACGAGATGGAGTAGTCTTTTAGATATGCTGCAGCGCTTTATTATGCTTGAGAGTAGCATAAAAACAGCTTGTATTGACTTAAAGGTTTCTTCGATCCACTGTAGCGAATTTAAAATTATTAAACAATTAGCTCGTACTCTTCAACCAATCAAAATCACTATTGATATTATAAAGAAAGATAAATCTGCTTTGAGTAATATCATTTTTACTAAAAGGCACTTCAGACTAGTTCTCCTATGTTTTTCTGTATGATTTTTTCTCTGACTGTCAATTTTTTATTGTCTTTAATTTATATTGTTGAAATTGTTTTAATTTTTTATTTTTCAAACAACATTTAAAAATTTGAAAACTCCTATGACTTCTATTTTCAAATAGACTCAAATCTAATGGCAAAATAACTCATATGAGTATTCTTCTGATAAATCATTTGCGGTGGTGGGCAAAACGTTGCCCTAGGGCAGCTTCGTATCAAAGAGAGCACTTTTTGCGTATCTTTTCGTATAGGATAAAACGAGACAAAAAAAGAAGAGAGAATTTTGCCCAGCACCGATCATTTGTGTAATAAATGTACATTCCCACTATCAGAGTTGCCATATATGACAACTCATACGAGTTTCTGTATGACATCTCAGATAGTCTGAAGCGGCTTTAAGCTCGTGGAAAGGATTTTATCTGACATTTTTTCATTTTTGATAAGTCCCAATAATGACTTCTGTAAACCTCTATCTTTAAATCGCGTTAAAGTAGAGATAAAACGTATTCTCTCTTTTTTGAACAAAAATTATGTTAAAATATACTAAGGTAAAATTATTGCATGTATAGTTTTGTCAAAATCGCAGCCAATTCTAAATAACCACTGTTTGAAGTATTCTTTTCGCATTTCCCAATAATTGAAAAAATGGAGATAGAACTATAGCGCTCTAAGGAATCGATATGTATTTAACTAAGCATATAATGCAGCAATGTACCTTTATGCTTGTTTTTGAAATAAATAAATATTTATGAATTTTTGTTTTTTAAAAAAGGCGTGAATTGCTTAATAAAATGTACCTGCTTTAATAAATTGTTCTTTTTTAAATAAAATATCTTTGTAGGGGTGTAGTAGGGGTATATAAGACAAAGTATTAGGAATTTTTAATACTAAATTCTGTTCTATTTACGAAGAAAACAAAATTCATACAAATCCCGAAAAATCCCGGGATCCCGGGATTCAAAAATTTCTGATTCCGAAATCCCGGGATCGCAAAAAGTCCAAAAATTGGAATCCCTAACCGTAATATATGGTATGTAATTTATTCGCGCTTTTTGGTAAGAAGAGGCGCCACAATTGTGCAGGCATTTTTTCTCCTTAAAGATATTACGTCATGCTACTTCCCTACACGCAGGGTGTATGAACTTTGGAACATTGTGCGATTTGTGAAGTTGATGAGATTTGGCCAAATGTCTAAATTAAAATGCTGAATAAAGCAACTTTTCAGCCGAGCTAAAATACCTTTTAATTGCTTTGCAGTAATGTGGCTGAATTTCGTTGATCCAGATTTGAATCTCCTCTTTCAATACATTTTTACTAATCTTCGACCGTCAGCTGTCAAATTACTTTCTTATTTTGGTTAGCAACAAATCACTGCTCGAATGGCGCTAAGTACAAATCTTGCGTGAGTTATGGGACAGACTTATAACTCTGGAACTAGAAACCATAGAGATATGGTGATTGTACCAAAAGAAGCGTATTTAAATTTTATATTTATGGCTAGAATCGTGGAGAATTGTCTTATCTCGAGTTAGGTTGTTTTGTCAAAAGTCCACAGATATGTATGAAGCACACAAAATTACCCAAGTGCACAAATGGGAAACCCTTAAATAACCCTTAAATATTTTATTCAATTCCACAAAATTTTTAAAGCTATTGTTCGAGTATCATTTTTCAAAAAGCACCAAATCTGGTGGAAAAAGCACCAAATTGGCATCACTGCTTTTTTGGTTATCATGATGGCATTGGTATGTGCCGTAA
Organism: Calliopum simillimum; assembly: GCA_951812925.1. NCBI lineage: Eukaryota > Metazoa > Arthropoda > Insecta > Diptera > Lauxaniidae > Calliopum > Calliopum simillimum. Next base: position 51,849,488 of record OX638370.1, on the reverse strand, counting down.
TATAGGTACAATACATTAAGCTAGCAGAGCGAAAATGGCAGAACTGAAAAAAAAATATGCTAGAATTATAGGCTAATTTTGGGCCCAAATGCCGAATTTTAGGCTCTTTATTTAAAAAAAAAAAAAAAATAGCTCTACTAGCTTAAGTTTAAGCCAGCAGAGCTATTTCGAGAAAACACATACGGGACGTATATTGAACTAAAGCAAGTAGTTAATAATTATAGGCTATTTAAATGCCCAATCGCCAAATAAAAAGCTTTCCATTTAAAAAAAAAAAAAAAAGATTCTGCTAGGTTAAGTTTAAGGTAGCAGAGCGATTTCGAAAAAAAAACATTTTGAACTAAAGAAAGTATTCAATAATTATAGGCTATTTAAATGCCCCTTCACCAAAAGAAAAGCTTTTCATTAAAAAAAATGGACCAAATCAATTTTCTTGAAATTAGGAACTTCGAATAACAACAATTCCGGAGAAAAAAAACAACAACAACAACAAAAACTACTACAACAACAACAAATTTACTACTACTACAACAACAGTAATTTTACATAAAAAAAGGGGTAAGTGGGCGGCCTGCGGCCGCTGCTCAGGATTTAAACCCGTCAGACATCCAACACCGGCTTCGCGGCGGTCTTTGGCCGCGGATCAGTCTTATGCAAGCGCATTTATTAAAAATTGCGCACGCAATTTGACTAGCAAAACTTTTTGTTGGATATATTATAGACTGATCCGCGGCAGAAGGCCACCGCGAAGCCGGTGTTGGATGTCTGACGGGTTTAAATCCTGAGCAGCGGCCGCAGGCCGCCCACTTACCCCTTCTTTTATGTAAAATTACTGTTGTTGTAGTAGTAGTAAATTTGTTGTTGTTGTAAAGTTGTTGTTGTTGGTGTTGTTGTTGTTGGTGTTGTTGTTTTTTTTTTTTCGTCTGGAATTGTTGTTATTCAAAGTTCCTTATTTCAAGAAAATTGATTTGGTCCATTTGTTTTTTTAAATGAAAAGCTTTTTTTTTGGCGATAGGGCATTTAAATAGCCTATAATTAGCCTATAATTATCGACTACTTACTTTAGTTCAATATACGTCCCGTATATGTTTTCTCGAAATAGCTCTGCTGGCTTAAACTTAAGCTAGCGGAGCTATTTTTGTTTTTTTTTAAATGAGGAGCCTTAAATACGGCGTTTGGGCCCAAAATTAGCCTATAATTCTAGCATATTTTTTTTTCAGCTCTGCCATATTCGCTCTGCTAGCTTAATGTACCTCCGTAATATATGCTATATAATTTTTTCGCGCTTTTTGGTAAGAAAGTCGCCACATGCAGGCATTTTTATACCCTACACCCAGCGTATATTCACTTTGTCCTTCCGTTTGTAAGGCAGAGAAGGAGGCGTGGCAGATATAGAAAAGTATATATATTCTTGATCAGCGTCACCTCCTGAGTCGATATAGCCATGTCCGTCTGTCTGGCTGGCTGGGTGGCTGGCTGGCTGTGTGTTGAAATACACTTTTTGGGAAAACTGAGCAAGATAATTCAATAAAATTTGGTGCACAGCCTCCGTGGTCAAAGCTAGCTCGGGGGATTGAAAATGAGCAAAATCGGTCAACGGACACGCCTACCGCCCATACAAAAACTATATTCAAAATGCAATTTTAGGAGTATTTTTCACGACAATGCAACCAAAATATGCATAAATACAAAGAATTGTAAGCGCAAGCTCTGAGAAAAAACTGAGCAAATTCGGACAAGAGGGCGTGGCACCTCCCATATAAGCAAAAGCTTCAAAACGCTATACTGACAGTGTTTTTTGAGATATTCGAACCAAATTTGACTCAGACACTAAGAATCATAAATGAAAGCTCTCAACGAAAATTGGGTGAAATTGGACAAGGGGGCGTGGCACCTCCCATATAAGCGAAAGTTTCAAAATGCTATACTGAAAGAGTTTTTTGAGATAATCCAACCAAACTTCACTCAAATACTAGAGACTATAAATGCACGCTCTAAGCTAAAACTGGACGAACGCGGACAGGAAGGCGTGGTACCTCCTATATAAGCAAAAGCTTCAAAACGCTATACTGAAAACATTTTTCACTCAGACACTAAAAACTATAAATGCAAGCTCTGAACAAAAACTGGGTGAACTCGGAGAAGAGGGCGTAGCACCTCCCATATGAGCAAAATTTTAAAAATACTGCAGTGTAGGGTATTTAATGTTTGGCCAGGCCAAATTTTACACCCTTACCAGTTTCTCCTTAAAGATATTACGTCATGCTGCTTCCTTACATTTCATTTTATACCCTACACGCAGTGTATATGAACTTTGGAATAGAATACTGCATTTGAATTTCAAAAAACTGTGAAAGAATAATGAGGATATTACCATCTTGAGGGTGTTAGTGCGAACTTAACTTTTAAACGGTTTATAATTTTTACTCTATAGCAAATCAAGAAATAACACAATTTTTTTAAAATAGAAAATTTTGATTTCGAAAAAACTTTTGAACTAAGGGTGGACAAACAAAAATAAAGGGTGGATAAACATAAGCCTTTGAAGGCGTATCGAACTAAATAAAAATTTCCAATCTATTATTTTTTTTTTTGGCGCCAGGTTCGCGGTCCTTTAGGAACTAAATTTTTAAACATCCTTTAAAGCAAGGGTAGATAAAAGATAAAAATAGGCTAATATTCATGAACACTATCTAGACATTCGTATACAGCACGATCTTCGAAAAAAACCTTTTTTTATTGAAAATTTTTTGACAGTTCCCAGTGTGCCAGACGGTTCAAATCTTCGCTTTTTTATCCGTTACGGATCCGGTACTGATCCGTTGGCAGGAGAGATTCCCAAAAACAAAACGAATCATTTATTTTTTTGGAATTTCTCCCGCAAACGGATCAGTAACGGATCCGTAACGGGTAAAAAAGCGAAGATATGAACCGTCTGGCACACTGGGTTCAATATTTTTGTTTGGAAAAAAATTTTTGAACTAAAGGTGAACAAACAAAAATAAAGGGTGGATAAACATAAGCATACGATGGACAAACGAAAAAGATAAAAATTTTAAATTTTTCCGAATTTTTGGCGCCAAGTTCACAGTTCCTCACAAACTAATTTTTTTAATATCTTTTGAACCAAGGGTGGACAAACAAAAATAAAGGGTGGACCAACATGGACATTCCTTGGACAATCCATTGGAATAGGTTTTTTTAAAAATTTCGAATTTATTTTTTGAATAATTTTTGAACTAAGGGTGGACAAACGAAAAAAAAGGGTGGATAAACGTGGACATACCTTGAACAAACCTTTAAAATAGTCATTTTTAATTTTCCCGACTTTTGGGCGCTAACTTCACGCAGCCGAGACTTGTGGCTACAAAAGTTCTGTGGTGACATAGGGTTTAGCTTATTTCTAGAAGGTCGATAACTATACCGTAAGCTGGTCAAAATGTCAGTTTTATACTCATAGCCGGGGAGAAGTGCAGGGGGGCCTACCGATCTGGTAAATCAAATTTGTATAGACAAGCGTCATAGCTTTCGAACGCGCTTGGTTATAATTTCCAGCGATTTCAAATAAGCCGTCCCGGCAATGGGGAATGACTGGCAAGTATATTTGCCTTTGGGCGATAAGGAAACTTTTTATGATACGAATAGGATAAAACAGTACGTAATTAAATATTTTGATCAATTTAATGGTAATAATCATTTTAACTTTTAATTTTATATCTACTGGATATGGGGGTTCAAGATTATATTAATTAAGCTCTCTTGTGACCTCCGCACATAGGGAGATTTAACCCAAAAAGCTGGTCAAAAACGAATTTTTGTAATTGGTCCAAAATGATTCAAGTTTTTTTTTATTATACAGCTAATACTCCAAACTAAAGAAATCTGGGTCCCGATTTTATCTTAACCCATCTGCAGCTTCGTACTACGCTGTCAAAGTTGAAGTTTTGTAAAACATTTTAAAATAAAATTTTAAAGTTGCAAAAGAATTGTTGATTTAAGTGCGTATATTTCTTTAAGTGCAGAAAAAAACGAAAAATTGCAGAATGGATTATTCTACGATAGGTGTGTTCTTTACAATGAATTTGATTTAATAAAAAAAGAATCATTATAAGAGTCAAAATAGTGTGTTCAAACTTTATAAGTAACTTAGTATTTTTTATTGAAAAATTGTAAATTTTTAAAAGCAGAAAAGTAATAGATCCTCACGAGTCCCAATTTTATCTACCAAAAATTCTCATAAATTAAATCTTTTTGTAGCTAAAACTGCAAAATTTGGCTCCTACTATTTCCAATTGGCAAAATAGCTGCACTTTTTGCTGATGCCTATACACGTGATATTTTTAGTTTTAAAGAAATTTTAAACGAAAAAATTAACGAATCTAGAGGACTAAAATTCTCAGAAATTATTTGATGGCGAAGAGTTTTCAGATTAAAATAAAATATAATTGTTTTTCAAAAACTTGAGATTATTAGTTCGGAGATTGAAAATTTGGAGTTTCGGTAAGTTATGTCGGCCTCTATTATCAATTTTTTTGATAATTCAGTATTATAGTATTACTCCAGTTAACAATACTAAAAGAATAAGCCATATCTATTAAATAAGGTACAGTGATATAGAATTTTTAAAATGTTTTTGTGATGTTTTTGTCTATAGCGCCCTCTGTGGACAAATTTTCTATTCTGTAGTGTTCCCGGGCTACTCTTCTGAGTAATATAAATTGATTGGCACCTTGATAACTAAAATCAATAAAGCAGTATACGAGATAGAAGACCCTAAAAGTAACAACATTTATCATGTGTACAGCGCCATCTATTGAATGTTTTTCAAAAGTTTAATGCCATCATATTGTCATTTTAGTAAAATGAAAGAGAAAAACTTTATAAAAACCAAAATCGGCTCAGTACTACAGGAGCTACAAATCCTCAAATATTTCACTTGTCTGCAGTGCCCTCTATTGACAATTTTCTTAAACGAGTCTATATTTGTTTTGATCGTCTGAATAATCTGAATAAAATGACACCTCAATTTACAAAATCGGACCAGTAGTTTCAGAGTTATTAATTTTGACCAGATTTTTAACTCAGATACCCCTATGTGCTCCGTCTCCGACCCCCTCCCGCGCCTATAAGCAAAAACTTCCGTATTTTTCACTTTTTTAGATGAGAATATTTCAGCATTGAAAAATACATTTAAAATTACTATTTTGTTTTTGGTTTTAGTTTTTTGTTTGCTTTTTAAATTTTATATTGAAACTTTCATTTAAATTGAGATTTCTCAAAAACGGCTATACGTACGATTTTATGGAAAATGGGGTATTGTACCTGGAGGTCCCCATATATCTATTTAGAAGAAAACATATGGGTGATATCCCTTAAAATTAATATCGGTTCCACTTAGCCGTGTATGACTTGCGGATCGATACGTAGTAACCGGAAACACATGCCGAAAAATTTTCAGACTGAAAAAACTATGAATAGAGGAGACATAGCCTATTTCACATTCAACCTAATTTCTGTGAAAAAATGGATGGATAATAGTGCTGTTTTTGCTGCTAATTATCTGGATTCAAGCACCACCATCACCGTGAAGCATAGACAAGCTGGACAAGCAGAAAAAATTAATGTTAATTGCCCACTAATAACACTAGTTTACAGCCAAAATTCCCAGTGAATACCATTATTCATTTTATATGTAAATTACATTTAACACAACAATGCGTTATTTTTGTTTTTTCATGTACAGTAGATTAAAAAACTTCAAAAATCGATTAAAAAAATCTGACGTGCAGGAGAAAAATGATGAGTCATATTTTTTTTTAACGGCTACTTTAATAATTTTTTGGATTTTCTTATGTGTTTTACAAAAAGATTCAAATTATCGAACAGTTTATTACAAAAAAAAAGAAAAAAATAGACAAAACGCATTTTAGTAATTTATCAATGAATTGTATACAACTTTTCCATTGATTTTCTTAAATATTATCTTATTTGCTTAACAAATATATAGTCTATGATATAAAAAAACAAAATAATTTTTTAAATTTGTTTTTCTTGTATAAATCTGCAGGAGATTTTGACTTTTTTTTAATTTTTTCGGAAAAAAATAATTTTTTTTCAGATATCAATTTATTCCTCCGAAACTAACACCCCAGCCAAAAAGTAATGTGTACATTATTTATATTATTATTTATATAGGTAATCTAATTACCTTTAATATGACATATAATACGTTTAAACAAAAACATTGGTTCTTGAGATATTTGTATTTAAGTGAAACTATCTTTTTTTGTTGGTCCAAAAACCGATAATGACCGATATCTCGAAAACGACACAAAAGAAAAAAAATAAATAATGCGATTTTCGGAATCAGCAGCCCATTTTACATATAAAATGGGAAAAATTTTTTTAATCATTTGTAAACTAGTGTCATTCAAAAATACAAGGGAATGGGCGGAGTTGATCTTATGGATCAAATGGCGCTTCTACATAAGTTTGTTTTTCGATTTGTTTGAAATCTGCACCCATAATGCGTTCATTGTGTACTCCAAGCTCATTGCAGCTAGAACCAGCTCTGGAGGAGTCACTTCGTGCACGACTGGCTAGCAAATTATTTAATGATTTTACTTCTCGAACGTATCAGGTACCCGAAACATTCATGTCACGAATTCAAAGTTTGGAAAACCAAAAAAAAAAAAAATAACCACAATAAGGAGTATCGTGATAAGTGGAAGCGTTGCGTCCACTGCACCAGCAATAAAAAATATAACCGCACTAATGTATTCTGCATTCAATGCAAAGAATTCCTTTGTTACACGACATCTCGCGACTGCTTTGCGGAGTACTACAACCAAAAATAACCTTTTTTTATATTAATATACTTAATGATAATAAAAAAAAACAATAAACTATTTCTCGAGTTTCAATCCAATTAAAAAATAAAAAATTTTAAAATTGCACAAAGGTAAATGTTTCGTTATCACCCAAAGGCAAATATGTTTGCCAGTCCCCCATTGCTTGGGGGGAAGTTTGGCTTGACTCCGCTATATCAGTTTTGACTAATTTTGGGGCGCTGATCACGAATTTCAACTCTATTTTGAAATTCTTTCACGCGTTTTAAGCTGGTCGTTAAAGGGTTAAGCCAGATAATTATAATACTCAAATGATTCCAAAAGCCGGAGAAATTTCAAATTGCAGCACCTTCACTATAGACAGATCGTAGCTTTCAACTATTCACAATAATCTGTATTCCAGCAGTTAAAGTATGCAAAAACTGAAAAAACTTAAAAAAAAACGTGAGTTATTAATTTTTAATTGCAGGTACGATGTGTTGCAGCTAACTTACTTCTTATGCAATTGAAGCTTAACAAAAATAGAAAAGATTGTGTTGGATGGAAAAAGTAGGAAAATTTTTTTTGAAAGAAAATTTTGGAGCCACACTAAAACTTTATGAGAAAATCATAAAAATATGAAATTTTGAGTAAATATTGTGTATGTGGGCCCCACATTGGGCGCCAAAAATTATAATTCTATCTGTAGCATGTAACGTTCGTATGAGTGCTTGTAATTTTTTTATATTTTATGCGTGAGTGAAAGGATGCGGATGCATGCTTTTCTTATTTCCGGCTGCTTGCTCGTCGACAACTGGGCGGAATTTTTGCGAACCGATCACTAACTACCCATTACTACAAAAGAACAAATTTAGTTTCGCATGCATCAAAGTAATAGAAAAGTATAGAAAAGAAGTAGAATTTGCTTAATCCCTACAATCGTAGCTTGCCGCAGTGATGTTGACCTTAGGTGTTTAAAATCAACCACAGCCCTCCCAACCATGATCACGGCATAATTTTCCTATATCAGATATAACCAGTGATCCCTACTGAATACCACAATCCTCTAACGAACTGACGTTTGAAACCAAAACGAAGAAAATTTAGAATTTCATACTTGCAGGTTTATTTACCAAATAAGAATAAGAATCCATATTTAAATCTAAAGCTATTTTCAAAAATAGGACTTAAAATTATCAAATAGGAAATTATGAAATTTTTGCGAAATGCAAAATACAAAATTAAGCGCAAATGTTTTAAATTGAGAACAATCAAGTAAGTGCTTGCAAAAAAAAAAAAAAAAAAAAAAAATTAATATAATACCTATCAGCCTTATGACTATATACTATAACAGAAAACCTTCATATCGAAAGTATATAAATGTTTCGGCAAAAGTTGTAATTAAAGTTACAAATAAAAAAAAGCAAATGGAAAAAAAATGAATAACTACTAAAAAGAAATATTGAGAGATAAATTTGCATTATTTCCAAAATTATATTGGTAAATTGTTTTTTTTTTTCCATTAAGGTATTTGAATCAAATTTGAGCTCTTAAATCTTTTATGATGTTGTTTTTTTTTTTTATTTAAATGAATGACATGTATTACTCTATCATTTATATTAAATTCGAAGCTCAATTTCGAATAAACACCAAATAATCAAAACAAAATGCTAGAAAATTGTACCAAGTATAAAGCTTTACTTTAACTTTACAGTAATAGAGAGATAACTTACATACCTTATTTTTGGTGGGTTTCCAACGGTGAAAGATCTTTCATCGATGATGAGATGACGACGAGAGCATGATAAACAGTTTTGATAAATTCGAGTAAAGTAAAATGATTATGTTTGCACTTATTTTTGCATGTTTTTCTTTTACTTAACAAAAAAAAAAAGCTTATGAGTAAAGCTCTTATATGATTTAACTAACAAAATAATAATTGCAAATTTTTCCCTCTCTGACACATTTAGCTTAATACTAGCTCTTCAATTTTATAATATTTTTTCCCGCAAAATTTATGTAATTAACACCATTTCAATAAATAAATTTTTAGATTCTTTTCAATACCATTAAATTAACACTTGAAAGCAAACCTCTTTTTTTTAATTTAAGTAAATTGCTAATGATTATAAACTTTTTAAACTTTTATTTAACTACTAGCACACGCGCTTATCATAGCTACGTTTCAGCGTAATTTTTGTCCGAATTCCCTGAAAAACCACGCTAAACTGATGGAATTAGGTGAGATGTAATTTTAGTGAGCCGTGTTGCTAAGTATGTCAAATTCCCATAACCCGTTGCACTTTTCAAGAGAGATAGCTGAAGTTTTGTTTGCAAAACAAAAATTGATGAGTAGCTAATTATATATGTAGCACTGGCCGCCAATCTAATAAAATTTATGAGTGATATATATAAAAAAAACTTTAATAGATAAAAAAAAATCGAAAATTTACCCTTTTAGTGGATGGCACCAGCGCAGAAAAATTACATAAGTTGTCACCAGGGGTTTTATAAAATTTCTGGGAGTTATCTTCCAAAATATCATATATGACAAAAATTTAATTAAATATATTTTCGCGATTCTCGTAAAAATAGACTTACGTTTGTTTCAATAGAAAAAAGCACAATAAACTTCAGCGTTTCTCAGCTTTTACTGAACATAGCACAATTGCAAGTTAATTAGCTGCATTTAAGCTATGATATTAACCAAAATTTAAAAGGTAGACGTGATAATCTTTTTCTTAAAAAATAATAATAAATCGAATTTTGTAATTTTCATTTCTTTTTAAGAAAAACTTTAAATTTAATTCAAATTATTGACTGTACTTTTGCAAATACTTGGCTTATCAAAATCACTTTTGTATTCACTTATGTTACAACCTAACCAGACGAGATTCAGATAAGGAAAGAACGAGATTTTCTTAAGCTCTCCTATGTAAGGTTACTTTTCATGATTTTCCGGTAAAAACATGCGACTTTTGACAATTACACCTAACTTCAGTTAATGAAACGGATAAAAAAATATACTGACATTTTAACATTTTGTTTACAGCAGTTAAAGTTAGAATTTGGCATTGCCAATAAAAATAATATACAATTAAAAATTTTTGAAATAAATCGAAATTTTAAGCATTTTTTTTTTAAACTTAAAAAAATTTGATAGGCTACAAGTACCTCTACACCCTTATTGAAAATTCCCAGAGTACAAGGTTTCCCAAGATGTTAGACAAATAGCAAAAATGCGTAGATTCTAACGAAAGAGATTACAAGATTAGCCCAGAGATTGAGATTATAGAGATTAAGCAACTAGCAAAGATGCGTAGCCCTTAATGAAAATTCCCAGAGTACAAGGTTTCTCAAGATGTTAGACAAATAGCAAAAATGCATAGATTCTAACGAAAGAGATTACAAGATTAGCCCAGAGATTGAGATTAAATAGATTAAGAAACTAGCAAATATGCGTAGCCCTTAACGAAGTTTCCCAGAGTAAAAGGTTTCCCAAGTGCTAGACAACTGGCAAACATGCGTAGCTTCTAACGAAAGACTTGTTGTCCCTTTAGCTGCTCTAGCTCGAGTGATTTTCTATTGCTGTAGCGCCAGTATTTACCTGAAAATTTGCTGCATGAACTACCAACAAAATTCCAATCTGCCCATATTCCGCTGCTGTTGCTCCACGTGGTGTCCGCGTTTCCTCTGCTGATACGCTAGTGTTTTTGTTGTTGTAATACAGCACTTGCATGGAACCTGTTAGCAAAAAGTATTTGCAACTAAAATTACCAAACATTATTTACAACAACAAAAACAAATACCTTAGTGCATTATTTTTTTATTGCCTTTAAAATTTTATTGCATCGATTTGTTTTTGTAAAATTTGAATATTTTTTTGTTACATTGATTTGTTCTTGTGTTTTATGATCTTGTTTTGCTAGTTAGAAATTTTTTGCATCGATTTGTTTTTGTAAAATTGTGTTTGCAAATTTGGTGATTTTAGTTACATTGGTTTGTTTTTGTAAATTATGATCTTGTTTTCTTAGTTAACTTTGTTACATGGATTTTCAAATTCTTTTCAATTTTAAATTGTTAGGATTTATATTTTTGGTTCTAAAAATACGAGTCCTGACAAAATTTATTGTAATGTGTGTTGTTGGAGCAGCAGTAAAATGACCTATTTCCTGCCATTACCCTTGGCCTGGCCAAACATTAAATACCCTACACAGCAGTATTTTGAAAATTTTGCTTATACGGAGGTGCCACGCCCTCTTGTCCGAATTCAGTTTGTATGTATAGTTCATAGTATTAGAGTGAAATTTGGTTGGATTATCTCAAAAAATGTTTGCGTATAGCGTTTTGAAGCTTTTGCTTATATGGGAGGTGCCACGCTCTCTTGTCCGATTTTATCTAGTTTTTGCTTAAAGCTTGCATTTATAGTTCTTAGTGTCTGAGTAAAATTTAGTTTGATTATCTCAAAAAACGCTTTCAGTATAGCGTTTTGAAGCTTTTGCTTATATGAGAGGTGCCACGCCCTCTTGTCCGAATTCGACCAGTTTTCGTAGAATTTATGTGTATTTTGGTTGCATTATCGTGAAAATACTCCAAAAGTTGCATTTTGGATATATTTTTTGTATAGGCGGTAGGCGTGTCCGTTGACCGATTTCGCTCATTTTCAATCCTCCGAGCTAGCTTTGACGACAGAAGCTGTGTTGTGAACCTTCTTGCTTAGTTTTCCGAAAAAATGTATTTCCACACACAACCAGCCAGCCGGTCAGCCAGAGAGACGGACATGGCTTTATCGACTCAGGAGATGACGTTGATCAAGAATTTACATAATTTTCTATATCTGCCAAGCCTCCTTCTCTGCGTTACAAACGGAAGTACAAAGTGAACATACCCTGGGTGTAGGGTATAAATATGTTCCTTGAAATGGTCCCGCATATTCTATATGGATTCGTTCCCAATTCTGCTCTGGCTCATCCCAATAGTGTTGTGGAACCTTGGCTGGACTCTTTTTAATATTACTGCAATCGACACAACTGCATACTTGACGTTTTATATCCTTAACGATTCCTTGCCAACTGTTTCATTTTAAAAATTCCAATGTGTGTGTGGTGTAACTCTCCTAAAACGCTAGGCAGGAGTGATATCAAAATCTGATAAAATTGATTCGTAACAATTTTGACAATTTCGAGTCCTGATGGAAAATACGTTCAATCGGTTGATTACACTAGTTTACAAATGATTAAAATTTTTTTTCCCAGCGAATGCCGTTACTCATTTTATATGAAAAATGGGCTACTGATTCCGAAAATCGCATTTTTTTTTTTTTATTTCGTGTCGTTTTCGAGATATCGGTCATTTTCGGTTTTTGGACCAAAAAAAAAAGATAGTTCCACTTAAATACAAATATCTCAAGAACCAATGTTTGTATTGAAACAAATAATATGTCATATTAAAGGTAATTAAATTACCTACAAATGATACTCACGTCACTTTTTGGCTGGTTTGTTAGTTTCGATGAAATAAATTGATTTCAGAAAAAAAGAGTATATTTTTCCGAAAAAATTACAAAAATGTCTAAATCAACTGCAGATTTTTACAAGAAAAAAAAATTTTAAAAATCATTTTGTATTTTTATATCATAGTCTATAAATTTGTTAGGCAAATAAAATACTATTTAAGAAAATCGATGGAAAAATGCAAAAGTTGTATACAATTCATTGATAAGTTACCAAAATGCGTTTTTCCCTATTTTTCCGTTTTTTTTGTAATAAACTGTTCGAAAATTTGAAACTTTTTGTAAAAGAAATTAGAAAATCCAAAAAATTCTTAAAGAAGGCATTAAAAGGAAATACCCGTGCCTCGCCGTTTTTCTCTAGCACGTCAGATTTTTTTTTAATCGATTTTTGAAGTTTTTTAATCCACTGTACATAAAAAAACAGAAATAACGCATTCTTGTGTTAAATCGATGAATTTAACTATATGATCCTTACATCTGAGGTGTATCATGTCTTCAGCAAACTTATGCAGGATACTACGCGGAATATTTTTGTAGACAATTTTAACCCTCTCAAACCCCCACATGTAGGTCAAAATGACCTTCATGTGGGGGTCAAAATGACCCACATGTGAGGGTTTTAGAGGGTTAAAATTTTCTACAAAAATATTCCTCGCAGTATCCTGAATAAGTTTACTCAACACATAATACACCTCAGATGTAAGGATCATATAGTTAAATTGATCGATTTAACACAAGAATGCGTTATTTCTGTTTTTTCATGTACAGTGGATTAAAAAACTTCAAAAATCGATTAAAAAAAAATCTGACGTGTTAGAGAAAAACGGCAAGGCACGGGTGTTTCCTTTTAATGCCTTCTTTAAGAATTTTTTGGATTTTCTAATTTGTTTTACAAAAAGTTTCAAATTTTCGAACAGTTTATTACAAAAAAACGGAAAAATAGGGAAAAACGCATTTTGGTAACTTATCAATGAATTGTATACAACTTTTGCATTTTTCCATCGATTTTCTTAAATGATATCTTATTTTCTTCACAAATATATAGTCTATGATACAAAAAAAAAATATTATAAAAAAAATATGTCTTCTTGTATAAATTTGAAGTTGAATTTGATTTTTTCTTAATTTTTTCGAAAAAAAAAAATTTTTTTTTTTAGAAATCAATTTATTTCACCGAAACTAACGAACCAACCAAAAAGTGATGTGGATAATATTTGTAGGTAATTTAATTACCTTTAATATGACATATTATTTGTTTAAATACAAACATTGGTTCTTGAGATATTTGTATTTGAATGGAACTATCTTTTTTTTTTGGTCCAAAAACCGAAAATGACCGATATCTCGAAAACGACACGAAATAAACAAAAAAAAATGTGATTTTCGGAATCAGCAGCCCATTTTCCATATAAAATGAGTAACGGCATTCGCTGGGAATTTTGGCTGTAAACTAGTGTTATCTGTAGTTAGTGTAATTAGTGCTATAAGTCTAACCTGTTGAGAATTTCATCTATATGCTTGATTGCATAATGTACATTTATTAAGAAATTATTGACACAAATTTTGTAATCGACTCAGAGCCTTACTCTACTTACTCGAATTGTTGAATTCGGTTTTTTTAATAATTTTCGTTAACTTTTCCTACTAGAACGTGCCTTTCTTTGTTGAAAATCGGCTTAGTATCTTTTTTTATTTTAAGTCTTACCTTTAAGGTCGTGATGCACCCAATTTCTACCTTGAATATATCTGCATTTTCTTTAAAAATTTCATAAATTCTGTTAACAATGTTGATGTTGTATGTAGGTATTGCTTTTTCATCCCAGATTCAAGATTATTTTGAATATTTAAACTTTTACCTAACCCCTTTGGGATAAATGAACATCCTAAACCTGAATCAACTTCAAACTGTACTGGCTTATTTTATATAAAAATTGTTGCAAAATATCGTTTAGCATCTGAAATTATTTTAAAAACTTCATAGTTTGCATTTGTATTGCCGATGGGCTTTTGGTGCATTGAATCTACCAAATTAACATTGTCTACTTTCACTAAAAATTTGATACATACTTTCTTAATGTGTCCTTTTGTGTTGCAATGTGAATAATGTAACTTCTTTTTCAATCTTCCCACACCTAAGGCATAATCCCTGAATGCCCAGTTTTTAAAATCAATATCTGAAGCCTGTTCAATTATTTCTTGAAAATTTTTATCGAATTATTCCTTTAGTGTTGTTGTTTTTGTTTTAATTTAACTCCATTTAACCGTCTGCTGCCAACTTTGCAAATTGTATTATTTACGTTTTTCGAAAATTCTTTCATACCACTTTTTACAGATTTAAGGGACATCGCCTTTGCTACAATGCCATCAAGTATAATAGTTTCTGATTGAAGAATTGATTCTTGAACCGATTTGTCGCATAGTCCACGTATAAATTATGTATGTATGTATGTATTCTCCTTTAATTCCTAGGAGGAGCATAGGACCAATATGAAGCATCTTAATTTGTTGCGATCCCTTGCGATGACTTTGAGCTCTTGCCACGACTTTCCCGATTCTTGGATTTCCTTTTCCAGCCACCTTTTCCAGTTAGTTTTGGGTCCACCACGCCCTCTAATGCCTTGTGGATTCCACTCAAGAGCCTGGCGACAAACTTCGCAGTGTTGTTTCCGGAGAGGGTGACCAGTCCATCCCCATTTGCGCAGCTTGACCTTGTTTGCTATAGCCCTCTGATTGCATTTTTGATGTAGCTCGGCATTTGATATAGTGCGAGGCCACCAAATCTTTAGTATACGCCTTAAGCATTTGTTGACGAATACTTGCAGCTTGTTCGTTAGTTGTTCAGTAACAAGTCATGTTTCGCACCCATATAACAAAACCGATTTCACATTCGAATCAAAAATGCGCACTTTCGTTTTGGTGGATATAACGGAAGAAGATCATATTTTGTTCAGTTGAGCAAACGCGCCTTTTGCTATTCTTGCGTTGATATCCTCTTTTGCTCCACCATCCATGGAGATAATGCTGCCTAAATACGTGAAGCTATCGATGTTTTCGATGTCATCACTGTCAGCTCTAAACGTGATGTCATCCCTGTTTGCGTTTAACTTCATGCTTTTA
Source organism: Calliopum simillimum (assembly GCA_951812925.1). Taxonomy (NCBI): domain Eukaryota; kingdom Metazoa; phylum Arthropoda; class Insecta; order Diptera; family Lauxaniidae; genus Calliopum; species Calliopum simillimum. Next base: position 51,834,032 of record OX638370.1, on the reverse strand, counting down.
GTCTTGGATACGTTGATTTTTGGCCGGCCTTTTGTGATTCCAAGACACGGTCTTCAATTTTGCTTTGCATATCTGAATGTTTGGACGATAAGAGGCAGATGTCGTCAGCGTAGTCGAGATCTTCCAGATGTTCGGTAAAGTTCCATTGTGTAAGCGTAGCAGAAAAAGTAGCAGCAAAAATATCGAAATTGGCAACTCCAAGAAGATAGCAGAGGAGTTGAGTTTTGGTCGTCGTTATGAACGGGTCGTGCATAATTTGTATTGTTCGAGTTTTACTTTATTTTTAACTAAATATTTATTTTTCTATTAATTTAATAATTACAGTGAATTTTTCTAAATAAATCTTAAAAACTAAAAACAAAAAGGTCAATGTTTCCTTTCAAATTCAGAAGTGGGATAAATTCATAAGCGTCGTGAAAAATTTTGGAAATGGCGTCCTGCCTATAATGAACGAAATAAAATTGAAACGTGCAACGGAAAAACGTCTCGAACGGTTTAAAAAAAAAAAACGTGGACATAACGTAAAATAAATTAAAATATTAAACGCGAACGAACGAAACGAACGCGAATAAACGAAAACGAAAAAAAGTGATGAAAATGGTTAAGATCGCAGATTTAACCTGTGGAAAAATGAAAGCGCTCTTGCGCGAAAAAGAATTGTCAACGACAGGTACAAAAAGTGAGTTGGTGTCAAGGTTAGAAACTGCGTTAGGCAGTGAAGAGGTTTAATGCGAGGAAGGTGCCTCGTTGGAAGAACAAATCGAAGGTTTGCGTTTGGTCATTGAAGGCATGATGCCTCTGCTGCAGCAAACGGTTACGCAGCAGCAGACGATTTTTCAAACGGCAACGAGATCACCCGCTGAAAATACGAATAGCGAACATGTTGAAACACAAGAATCAACGAGTAACGAAAGTGAACGACAGCAACAACAAACTTCTCCTGTAACAGTCAGCGACACAACTACAACCAGTGCTGTCGTTGACACTTCAATTGAAGTGTTTTGCTCCTTTTTTATCAAAAACGCTTCGCCACTTCCCCTTTCATAAAATCACTTCACTTTTTCTTAAATACAAAATTTGTCTATTCTTTTTATGAGAATTCAGAATCATACTTTTTTGTATGCCCGAAGCCTGCCCTGACTGAAAAGTAATTTGTTTTTTCAATATATCAAGCGAACAAAGCAAAATTACGAAATACTTCACAGGAAACTTTTTGTAGAGATTTAAATTTACCATCGAAATAGTTTATAGACAAAAAAAGAAAGCAAAAATTTCGATTTCTTGTGTTTTTACTCTTTTGTCTATAACTGTTTAGGGTCAGAGATAGGTAAAGATACAGCAGAATATCATAAAAGTAGATAAAATTTCCATTAAAGCGCTTCATTATAAAATTTTTAGGTGAAAAATTGGCCGAAATATGGCTACTCGAACATATAATGCGTAAAATACTTAGAATCATTCAAAGAATACGTTAAATTTTTGGGTACATTTTATAATTTTTAAAAAATTGGTAAAAAAAAAAAATTAAAAAGGTCCAAAAAATTCTGAAAAAAATTCACACCTATTTCTTGGACTATTCTAAGCATTTTATGCTTTATACACTTTTTTCATTGTTTTGAGTAAAAACCGTTTTTTCGACCGCATAAACAAAATTTCTATGTTCGAGTGGCCAGCCATATTTCGGTAAATTTTTGACCTAAGAAATTTTTTATTTATTTTTTCATATTTTTTTAAAATATATTTTCAAATTTTGTTACGTGTAGCATAAAAATGAATGCATTGAATAAATAAAATTGTGATTTTTGTGTTCACTTCGCTAATACTTCACTTTTTCAGAATTTTACTTCGTAACACTTCACTTTTTACAAAATTTCACTTCGCTCAAACTTTTCAAAACGACAGCACTGACTACAACACGTCACTTGTTTCCTGCACAGCGTTATTCTGTAGGGGAAATTGCGGAAACAATTCCTACATTCGATCCAACAGATGAGAACTCTCTCTCTGCTGAACAGTTTATTCAACGAGTTAACGGCGCTCTCGCTGCATATCAGTGGGAGGAGAAATGTTTAATGCTAGCAGTATTTGGCCGCATGCGGGGTGTTGCAAAGTTGTGGTTGAATTCGTCGCAGCATCTTCATTCAACATGGGCAGCGTTTGCAGAAAGCCTTTCGCATGAGTTTGGGTCTACCCCTGACGAAGCAGATGTCGGCTACAAAATGTCAAATTCTATACGTAAACACGATGAGAAAGTGGTTGATTATCTTTTTCGCATTAATGCATTAGGACATCGATTTGGTTTGAGTGAGACGGCTATAATAAAATATGCGCGAGACGGGTTGAAAAATAAAGAGTTGCAAATAGCTATTGCTCCTCTTCGGTTTTTGACAATGCGACAAATGAGAGAGACATGCGAAGAATTTATAAACAATCGGAATAAATACGGGAAAACGAATGACGATTATAAACAAAGAAATGACAATAAAAGTGTTGATAATGTAAACAAAACCGCGAATATTAAGAAAAAATATGTGTGCTATAACTGCAACGAAGAAGGACATTTATCAAACAATTGTTCTAAGCCCCAACGTCGCCAACGTTGCATCGATTGTGGTAAAGTGCATGCTAAAAATGAGCCTGTAAACTGTGGTAAAAAAAGTGCTTCCGTGCGAGCTTGTGTTAAAGAACGACCATTTTTAAAGAAAGTTTTTGTCGGTCAAAATGAATTTTTCGCACTAATTGACACAGGTAGCGAATGCAGCATGGTTAAATATTCAGTGGCACAATCGTTAACGAGTGAAAGAGAAAAGTGTGCATTAAAATTAAATGGCATATGTGGCGGTGCTCGTTATGCAAATGAAAAAGTGAAACAACAAATCCTTGTTGACAATATTCCGTTGATAGTAGATTTGTACATTGTGAACGATGAAATGTTAGATTTTGACTTATTGTTTGGACAAGATGTATGTGCGCGAAGTGACTTGAGCATAAAAATTGAAAACGGTGTGGTTATAGTTGGAAATAAACAAAATGATGAACCGACGGTTGTTAAACGAAATATTGATATAAATTTAATAAAATGTGGATTTGAAAACGATTCAATAAAAACGGATTTAATAAAATTAGTTAACTCTTTTTCGGATGTCTTCGCGAGTGACATTAATGAAATCGGTAAAACGGATTTAATTACAATGTCAATAGAATTAGACACACAAAAACCAATAGCTCAACAACCGTATCGTGTTCCAGAGCCGAAGAAAAAAGTGGTAGCGGAAATGATTGATGAGCTTTTGCAAAGCAATATCATTCAAAAATCAACATCTGAGTACGCAAGCCCTATTGTTCTCGTTAAGAAGAAAAATGGTGGCGATCGTATGTGCGTGAATTATAGGCGTTTAAATCAGCATATATTGAAGGAAAATTTTCCAACACCAAATATCGAAGAACAGCTTCATGATGCAAAAAGGTACGTTTATTTTTCGATTTTAGATTTGAATAGTAGCTATTATCAGATAGCAATTGAACCGCAAAGTCAAAAATTCACTGCGTTTGTGACGACTGAAGGCCTATTTGAATTCAAGCGAATGCCTTTTGGGCTTAAAAACGCGCCAGCGGTATTCCAGCGTTTAATGGCAAGACTTAAGGAAAACACGAAACCTGATGATTTTATCCACTACATGGATGATATGCTTATTGGTAGCAACACGATTCCAGAAATGTACGAGAAATTAGCACGAGTATTTAAAGCATTACGTGATGCTAAACTAACATTAATACCCCTACCATGGTTTACAACATATGCAGGTTGTGTACTATTTAAAACAACACAACATCAATTTTATTTGGTACTATGGTCTACTTACAAAGTTTTATCCATTTTGCCATTACATACACAACAACAGCTGATCGTATGACGTGTTGTGTTGTTATCGAAAGTACGAATTATAAAAGTACAACACAACACTGAACTATGTTGTAAACCATGGTAGGGGTATAAATATTAATAAATGCGAGTTTTTACGGCAAAATATAGAGTTCTTAGGACATGAAATAACGCCGGACGGGATTGCACCAGGCGAAGCAAAGACGGCAGCTGTTGCAAATTTTAGAAGACCTACAAATGTCACAGAGGTACGTCAGTTTCTTGGGTTGAGCGGATTTTTTAGGAAATTTGTTCCTGGATATGCAGTTATTTCCGAACCATTGAGACGTTTGTTACGAAAAGACATTAAATTTGTATGGGAATCTGCACAAGAAGACGCTTTTATCCAGTTGAAATCAGCACTTACGACGAAACCAGTTTTGGTTGGCTATCGAGTAGACGCTATGCATGAGGTGCACACCGACGCCAGTTCCAGTGGTATTGCAGGCGTTTTACTACAACGTGAAGGTGACGACATGAAAGCAGTTGTATATTTTAGCAGAGCGACAACGGACCTGGAGAAAAATTACCATAGCTACTTGAGACACTTGCTGTTGTAGAAACCCTGGAAAGACTGAAATATTATGTTTTTGGTAAGAAAGTCAACGTAGTCACCGATTGCAGCGCGATTAAAACCACTATGCAAAAACGAGAACTGATCCCAAGGATCGCACGCTGGTGGCTTAAAATTCAAGAATTCGATATCACGATTGAGCACCGATCCGGCCAACGAATGGCACATGTGGATGCGCTCAGTCGCGAGCCGTACGAACCTAGCCACGAAACAGAGGAGGTATCTTTGCGTGTACGAGCAGTTCATTTAAATGAAATGGATTGGCTTCATTGTATCCAGCTTCAAGATGAGGGTATTCAAACGTTAATAAGCGAGTTGTTAACGAAACCGAAAAACGCTGATGGAGATTACTTGGTAGAGAATGGACGGTTGTTTCGAACAAAGAATAACTCTAAACTTTGGGTGGTTCCTAAGGCCTTACGTTATAAGGTTTTACATGACCGCCACGATAACGCGGGACACTTAGGTGTTGATAAAACGATTGAACGGATCCAGCAAAACATGTGGTTTTCTAGGATGAAAAATTTCGCAAAAGGGTATATTAAAAATTGCGTTGAATGCGCTTACAACAAATCAGTTGGAGGTCAAAAAGAAGGCGTTTATCATTATGATTCACCAGAACCAATTCCATTCAAAACAGTACACTTGGATCACCTAGGGCCGTTCCCGAAGAGCAAAAATCGTAATGAACACATCCTTGTAATGGTGGATTCATTTACAAAATTTACTATAATACGAGCTGTAAAAAGCACCAAAACTAAATTTGTACTGGACGTAATAAACGAGGTAAGCAGCTACGTTGGTATGCCGGAACGGATCGTTACTGATCGCGGTACATCATTTACTTCACGTGAATTCACAAAATATTGCAACGACAACGGTATTAAACACATCAAAAATGCAGTCCGAACCCCACGAGCGAATGGTCACGCTGAGCGTACAAATAGAACAATCTTGTCAATGTTATTGCCATCTACTGATAACGAAAAAACATGGGATGAAAAACTCCGAGATATACAGTGGACCATAAATTCGATGCGAAACAAAACAACACAACGAACACCGCAAGAACTTTTATTTGGATTTACACCACGAGACATTCTCAAGAATAAAATTATATTGGCGTTGCATGATGATTTTGGCGACATCGACGATAATGATTTGCAAGCAGTGCGACAAACAGCAGCTATAAAGATAAAACAAGAACGTGAAAAAGCAAAAACACGATATGACAACAGACATTCAAAACCTACAACATATAACATCGGTGATTTGGTTTTAGTTGAGAACGAGCCAACAAGTACCGGTTACACCAGAAAATTGGAACCACGTTATAAAGGACCGTTTGTAATAACGAAAGTGCTGGGTAAAGATCGATACGCCATCGAAGATCTTCCTGGTTCTCAAAGCAAGCAGCGACACTATTCTTCAGTTTACGCCTCTGACAAAATTAAGTTATGGTGTCCATTACCACTTGAAGATGACGACACATCAGACTCAGAACGGGGTCGCTCTTTATGTACAGGATTGGCCGAGCTGTAAGCGTAGCAGAAAAAGTAGCAGCAAAAATATCGAAATTGGCAACTCCAAGAAGAGAGCAGAGGAGTTGAGTTTTGGTCGTCGTTATGAACGGGTCGTGCATAATTTGTATTGTTCGAGTTTTACTTTATTTTTAACTAAATATTTATTTTTCTATTAATTTAATAATTACAGTGAATTCTTCTAAATAAATCTTAAAAACTAAAAACAAAAAGGTCAATGTTTCCTTTCAATTGGATACCCCTTTTGGTCTTATTAAGAGCTTTATCTAGGATATCATCAAGGACGATAAGGAAGAGTGATGGTGATAGTAGACACCCCTGCCATACGCCTGAATTAGTGGTGAATGTCGGTGACAACAACCCATTGTGTAACACACTGCATTTAAAGCCTTCATATTGTGCACGTACTAAGTTGATGGCCTTTGCGACAATACCTCTTCGTTGCAGTGAAACCCAGATGTTTTCTCGGGAGACACTGTCAAAGGCAGTGCTATAGTCTACGAAGACAAGTTGAAGTGCAGCACGCCACTCGCATGATTGTTCGACAATTATTATGAGGGTGTTGCTTGCCTGCTTGCTGCTTTCGAATGGCCGAATCAAGTTTTTCGTTTGCCCTGTTCAGAAGCACTTTCGTCAATACTTTTGATGGTACTGAGAGCAAGGCAATACCTCTTTAGTTTCGGCACTCGCTTAGGTCACCTTTTTTTGGTAGTTTGACTAACATGCCATGTAGCCAATCTTCTGGCAAACGCTCTTCGCTCCAGATTTTGGTGAGCAGAGGATGGAGAATTTTAGCTGATGTTATGGGGCATGCCCCTAGCAGTTTAGCTGTTATTTGATCTATACCGGCGGCCTTGTTGTTTTTGATGCTTTGGATAGCTTTCACTATTTCATCGATTGTAGGTGGTGGTGTTTGTATTCGACTACTACTGCGAGTCACTGCGGCAGTTGTAGTTGGTGATTGTGGTTTTGGGGATGTGGTAGACATGGGATTTAGTATATCACAAAAATACTCTTTCCATCTCTTTAGTTGTTCGTCTGCGGATGTTAAGAGATTTCCATTTTTGTCTTTGATAGGGCGGCTCTGTTGGAGTTTTCTGCCAGATAATCTGCGGGTGATATCGTAAAGCTGCCTGAAATTTTGAGGCTTCGCTCGCGAGGTCGTTGTATATTCTTCTTTTGTATTGTCTGCACGATCGCCGGACTTCTTTACTGAGAGAGTTAAAAACCTTTTTGGTGACGTTCTTTTGCGCTCTAGTTTTAGTGTCGACTCTCAGTTTTTTTGCGCTTCTTCTTTTTTCAACAAGACCCCACGTTTCCTCGCTCATCCAGTGCTTCTTGTTCGAGGGTCGAAACCCAAGAATTTTTTCATTGGAGCTTAAGAAGGCCGTCTTAACTGCCCTCCATGATGTTTCAATACTTCCACCACAATCGAACGGAGCTGTTTTAAGTTCTTCTACGAAAGATCTGCGTATCCCGTTGTTCTTAAGCTTAAGCACGTCGAATTTTTTTGCTGCAGATTGTTCGCTGGGACGTTTATTAGCGGCAAGTTTTAGTCGAATAACCGCGACGAGAAGATGGTGGTCGGAGCCTATGTCAGCGGCCCTCTTTGCTCGTACGTCCAGAAGACTATCTCTCCATTTTCTGCTAATGCAGAAGTGGTCGATTTGATTTTCAGAGATGTTGTCTGGAGACACCCAAGTATCTTTATGGCATTTTTTGTGTGGGAAAAGGGTACCTCTAACGACAAGACCGGCTGCATTGCAGGCGTCAATGAGAAGCTCTCCATTGTCAGGTACATTAAGCTAGCAGAGCGAAAATGACAGAACTGAAAAAAAAAATGCCATATTTATAGGCTAATTATAGGCTTATTTTGGGCCCGAACGCCGAATTTTAGGCTCTTCATTTAAAAAAAAAAAAAATTAGCTCTGCTAGATTAAGCTTAAGCTAGCAGAGAGATTTCGAAAAAAAAACATTTTGAACTAAAGAAAGTATTCAATAATTATAGGCTAATTATAGGCTATTTAAATGCCTTATCGCCAAAAGAAAAGCTTTTCATTTAAAAAAAAATGTACCAAATCAATTTTTTTGAAATAAGGAACTTTGAATAACAACAATTCCAGACGAAAAAAAAAAACAACAACAACAACAACTTTACAACAACAAAAACTACTACAGCAAAACAAAATTTACTCCTACTACAACAACAGTAATTTTACATAAAAGGAGGGGTAAGTGGGCGGCCGCTGCTCAGGATTTAAACCCGTCAGCCATCCAACACTGGCTTCGCGGCGGCCTTGGGCCGCGGATCAGTCTATAATATATCCAACAAATAGTTTGGCTAGTCAAATTGCGCGCGCAATTTTTAATAAAAATTTTTTTTTTTAAATAATAAGTAGCTACTGTGCTTGCATAAGACTGATCCGCAAAGACAGTGTTGGATGTTTGACGGGTTTATATTCTCAGCAGCGGGCGCAGGCCGCCCACTTACCCCTACTTTTATGGTAAATTACTGTTGTTGTAGTAGTAGTAAATTTGTTGTTGTTGTAGTAGTTTTCGTTGTTGTTGTTGTTGTTGTTTTTTCTGTGAAATTGCTGTTATTCGAAGTTTCTAATTTCAAGAAAATTGATTTGGTCCATTTTTTTTTTAATGAAAAGCTTTTCTTTTGGCGATGGGGCATTTAAATAGCCTATAATTAGCCTATAATTATTGAATACTTTCTTTAGTTCAAAATGTTTTTTTTTTTCGAAATCCCTCTGCTAGCTTAAGCTTAACCTAGCAGAATTTTTTTTTTAAATGGAAAGCTTTTTTATTTGGCGATTGGTTATTTAATAGCCTATAATTAGCCTATATTTATTGAATACTTTCTTTAGTACAAAATGTTTTTTTTTTTTCGAAATCGCTGTGCTAGCTTAAACTTAACCTAGCAGAATCTTCTTTTTTTTTAAATGGATAGCTTTTTATTTGCCGATTGGGCATTTAAATAGCCTATAATTATTGACTACTTACTTTAGTTCATTATACGTCTCGTATGTGTTTTTTTGCTAGCTTAAGTTTAAGCTAGCAGAGCAAACTTTTTTTTAAAAAAAAATGAAGAGCCTAAAATTCGGCGTTCGGGCCCAAAATTAGCCTATAATTATGGCATTTTTTTTTTTCAGTTCTGCCATTTTCGCTCTGCTAGCTTAATGTACCTTCCATTGTAGTTTCTCGCACCCAAATCATGCCTTTCAATCACGTGCTCAAGGTTAAATTTTTCGCGAGTAAAAAGATATGCAACAGACCTATTGCAGTCGCAATTAATCCCGCGATGGCTAGCACTAAATTTAAGATCTGTAAGAAAATCTGTTATTGATTGCTCTTCCTTCTGCACTTTACTCAGAAATTGGTGCTGTCCCACTAAAATATTTTTCTTGATCATTAAATGTTGTTCCAAAAGTTCGACTAGCTCATTGAAACCTACGGGTCTGCAAGTGTCGCTACAATGTTGAAATTTTGACGTCAATAGCATTCAATAGAATATTTGCACCCAAATTGGTCATCGGGTGATAATCCTCTCATTTCCAAGAAATTGTGGAGTCTTTGCGTGTAATTACCAAATGGTTCTTTATTAGAGTCAAATGACCCAAAATTTTGTACTACATTACATTCGCAGAATTTTATGATTTGCGCTATTTGTGCCTGCAAACAACTTTTCGTAGAAATCTTTTTGCTTTTGCAAAAATTGTTAAAATTGACTATCGTCCACGATGATCTCGATCGAAATTGTAGCAATAATTCGTTTACTTTACCCTCGTCGCCAATTTATTGTATACTTTTATAATGAAAGTATATTGATTATTAAAACATTATTAGCTTTATTTATTATAGGAAGAGGAAGAGCTTTGTGTGTCATTTGACACAACAAGAAAAGTGTTGCCACTTTGTATAAAATTAAATAATATAGGATCCAAGGAGCAAAAAATGCGATTATCAGACTCAGCGACCTCAAATTAGTTTAGAAAACATGGTTTGTAAAAGTTGCAAACACAAATCAATTACACTACTTTACAAATGACTAAAAATTTATTCCCCATGGAATGCCATTATTCATTTTATATGGAAAATGGGCTGCTGATTCTGAAAATTGCATTATTTTTTTTTTATTTCGTGTTGTTTTCGAGATATCGGTCATTTTCGGTTTTCGGACCAAAAAAAAAGAAGAAAAGTTCCATTTAAATACAAATATTTCAAGAACCAATGTTTGTATTCAAACGTATTATGTGTCATATTAAAGGTAATTGAATTACCTACAAATAATATTCACATCACTTTTTGGTTGGTTTGTTAGTTTCGGCGAAATAAATTGATTTCTAAAAAAACATTTTTTTTTTCGAAAAAATTAACAAAAAATCAAAATCAACTGCAGATTTATACAAGAAGAAATAACTTTTTTTATAATTTTTTTTTTGTATCATAGACTATATACTTGTGAGGAAAATAAGATACCACTTAAAAAAATCGATGAAGAAATGCAAAAGTTGTATACAATTCATTGAAAAGTTACCAAATTGCGTTTTTCCCTATTTTTTTCGTTTTTTTGTAATAAACTGTTCGATAATTAAAACTTTTTGTAAAACACATGAGAAAATCCAAAAAATTCTTAAAGTAGGCGTTAAAAAAAATACCCGTGTCGCGTCGTTTTTCTCCAGCACGTCAGATTTTTTTTTAATCGATTTTTGAAGTTTTTTAATCCACTGCACATGAAAAATACAAAAATAGCGCATTCTTGTGTTAAATCGATGAATTTAACTATATGATCCTTACATTTGAGGTGTATTATGTGTTCAGTAAACTTATGCAGGATATTACGAGGAATATTTTTGTAGACAATTTTAACCCGCTAAAACCCCCACATGTGGGTCATTTTGACCTAAATGTGGGGGGGTCAAAATGACCCACTTATAAGGGTCTTAGAGGGTTAAAATTTTCAAAAAAAATATTCCTCGTAATATCCTGCATAAGTTTACTGAACACATAATACACCTCAAATGTAAGGATCATATAGTTAAATTCATCGATTTAACACAAGAATGCGCTATTTTGGTATTTTTCATGTACAGTGGATTAAAAAACTTCAAAAATCGATTAAAAAAAAATCTGACGAGCTGGAGAAAAACGACGAGACACGGGTATTTTTTTTTATCGCCTACTTTAAGAACTTTTTGGATTTTCTCATGTGTTTTACAAAAAGTTTTAATTATCGAACAGTTTATTACAAAAAAACGAAAAAAAATAGGGAAAAACGCATTTTGGTAACTTTTCAATGAATTGTATACAACTTTTGCATTTTTCCATCGATTTTTTTAAGTGGTATCTTATTTTCTTCACAAATATATAGTCTATGATACAAAAACAAAAAAAATGTAAAAAATTTATTTCTTCTTGCATAAATCTGCAGTTGATTTTGATTTTTTGTTAATTTTTTCGAAAAAAAAAATGCTTTTTTTAGAAATCAATTTATTTTGCCGAAACTAACAAACCAACCAAAAAGTGATGTGAATATCATTTGTAGGTAATTTAATTATCTTTAATATGACATATGTATAATACATTTGAATACAAACATTGGTTCTTGAAATATTTGTATTTAAATGGAACTATCTTTTGTTTTTGGTCCGAAAACCGAAAATGACCGATATCTCGAAAACGACACGAAAAAAAAAAAATAATGCGATTTTCGGAATCAGCAGCCCATTTTACATATGAAATGGATAGTGGCATTGACTGGGAGATTTGGCTGTTGCATAGTGTTATTTGTAATGTTGTGTTACTCATCACAGCTCGCTTGAACTCGGTTTCACCTCAATGTCTTCGCACTCCAGGTTTTTTTATGCAAAGTTTAAATTTGATATGTAGAAAACTTGTTTTGCGCTTAATGGCTGTGAAAGCCTCAGGAATTTCTTTCCTAAGGAGTTACGTGACAATTTTTTTAACTTTATTTTGTGCTTTGATTTACACAAGTTTCGTAGTAGAAGGATATAACTTCCATTGCTTAGAAAACAAAAAGTATACAAAAAACCAATATTTCCCATATAATTCATAAGAATATTGGCGAAATGACGGCCTTGTTTTGAAAAATCTTTAAAGTTAATTCTACAAAAATTTTTATTTTTTTTTCACGTAAATCTTTTGAAAAACGAATGTTTTACATCTACATTTCAAAAGATTTCCGTAAAAAAAAAATTTTTTCGTCACATTGATTTTTAAGAAATTTTAGAACATGAAAGTCATTTCGTCAATACTTATTCTTATTGGTTTTTTTTGTATGCCTGGTATTTTCTTAGTAATGTGCGTTATATTCTTCTACTTTGAATTTTTTTTTTTTTTTTGGGCCACCTACTTAGTCGGTATAAACCAAAGCACGAAATAAAGTTAAAAAAATTGTAACGTGACTCTTTAGGAATGAAATTCCTGTGGCTCTCACAGCCATTAAGCGCAAAACAAGTTTTCTACAAAATATTTGTTTTTCATCCAACTTTCTGCAAAAAAAAAAAATTTTAAAAAAACTAGTAAGGGTGTAAAATTTGGCCTGGCCAAACATTAAATACCCTACACTGCAGTATTTTTAAAATGTTGCTCTTATGGGAGGTGCTACGCTCTCTTGTCCGAGTTCACCCAGTTTTTGTCCAGAGCTTGCATTAATGGTTTTTAGTGTCCGAGTGAAAAACGTTTTCAGCTTTTGCTTATATAGGAGGTGCTTATAGTCTTAAGTGTTTGAATGAAGTTTGGTTGGATTATCTCAAAAAACTCTTTCAGTATAGCCTTTTGAAACTTTTGCTTATATGGGATGTACCACGCCCCCTTGTCCGATTCCTTGTTGAGAGCTTTTATTTATTATTCTTAGTGTCTGAGTCGAATTTGGTTTGAATATCTCAAAAAACGCTTTCAGTATAGCGTTTTAAAGCTTTTGATTATATTGGAGGTGCCACGCCCTCTTGTTCGAATTTGTTCAGTTTTTTCTCAGAGCTTGCGCTTACAATTTTTAGTATTTAAGCGTATTTCGGTTACATTGTCGTGAAGAAATACTCCTAAAATTGCATTTTGAATATATTTTTTGTATGGGCGGTAGGCGTGTCCGTTGACCGATTTCGCTCATTTTCAATCCGCCGAGCTATCTTTGACGACGAAGGCAGTGTACCAAATTTCATTGAATTATTTTGCTCAGTTTTCCTAAAAAGTGTATTTCAACCAACACACAGCCAGCCAGACAGACGGACATGGCTATATCGACTCAGGAGGTGACGCTGATCAAGAACATATATACTTTTCTATATCTGCCACGCCTCCTTCTCTGCGTTACAAACGGAAGGACAAAGTGAATATACCCTGGGTGTAGGGTATAAAAATATTATTTTGAGATAAGCAACTTTTAAAATTTTTCAAAAAATGGCCGCCATTTTGTAAATTTTCAAAATTTTCCAAATTTAAAAATGGAAATTAAAATAACGTTTAAAATGCTACAAGAATCAAGAAAACAAAATTAAAAAAATTTATTTTTGACAAAATGGCGGGACTTAGAAAAAAAATTGCATCGATTTTTCGCAAAAACACTACTTGGACACTCTGAAGTTCCATGCCCATAACTTGCAAAAAAAATTTTTTTCGCAAAACTAATAATGAGAGGTTTCCATACTGAGTACTTAGAACAGCTCTGTGGATTTTTACAAAAGTCTGAGAACCCAACTGCAGATTTCGAAAAAATTGAGATGGCCATGGCCATATGATATTAATCAAAAAAATCTTGACAAACCAAACTTTCAGGTTAGGATTTTTGAAAAAAATTTAAAAAAAAAAAATTGAAAAAGTGCAATATCGCGTTGACGCGATTAGCTAGAATTTTCGAAAATTCTATTTTCGAATATACAAATAAACTGAAAACTAACAGCATACTCAGTTTTTTAGTTAATTTTTGTCAATCCTTTTTTTTATGAAGAACCCATTGAAGACAATTTTGTAATGGAAATTTAACCCTAAAATCGATGAGGGGCCGTCCACATATTACGTAACGCAATTTTCGACCCCTCCCTCTGCGATCGTAACGCAACGTAACAAATCATCCGACTTCTACACCGCCCCCCCTCCTAGTAACGTAAGGAAAATTGATTGTTGTGACTTACAGCGGTTCAGACAATGTGCATTCTTAATATCGCTTATAAAGCACTCTAAGAATAATATTCAAATGCAACAGGCTAATGTTTTCTACATTAATAATTTTAAATACATAATGATCAGCTTATAAACTTAATAAAAGCCGCGCGAGAATTTCAATTTATTGTCGCATAAAATTATAAAATCGACGTAACGTAACGTAGTTGATAGCCCCTCCCTCTCCCATTAGCACTTCGTAACAAATCATCGGACCCCTCTCCTCCCTGACGCGTTTCGTAATCGGCCGAGTTTATAAAAAAAAAAACTTTTTCTGTATATTTGGGCCCCTTTGCATAAAAAAAAACATTGAGTGGAAATAAATTGGTGTAAAACCGAGTTTAAGCGAGCTGTTTAGTGTCTTAGGCGCTTCCTTATTTAAGAACAAAGAAAAATTTTGTTTACAATTATTTATTTTATTTTTTTAATATACTATGCTCACAATCACCACATTTAAAATAAATTACATCAACCATCCGTTACGAATCGTGATTGTAGATCTTCAGTTGGATGAGCCTTAGAAATACCAACTCTGAGGGCTTCAAATAATAGCATACCTAAATAACAACATTTTATTTTACCAACAATTTTTAAAAGGTGATGTTCCATAGATGGTTAAATGATTCAAAATCGATATAACAGTCGAACAATTTCAATTCAAAGCAAAGTATTTTTCCATTAACACTTATTCCTTAGAGGATTTTATGATATACCATTTTAAAGCTTAGAAAGTGAGTTTTCATTTCAATTTTTTTAAATATGGAAATTCATTTTAGCCCAGGAAAATAAGACGAAAAAAGAGCTGCTGTGCGAAATAATTCCAAGTGAATTTTTTTCACAGCAATTGTCTTTATTTATGCATGATAAACAAAGTGTCAAAAGTCCGTTGCAAAGTTGTGTGCGCATAAAAAGTTATTAAGGCTCAAAGGTCGCTAAAATCAGTTAAAAGTATTTGCGTACGACTTCTAGCTTAGGAGATTACCCAATTTAAAAAGTTGTTAACAGTTATGATATGAAATACTACCTTTGAGTTCATATTAAAATATCTTACTTTTTAAATTGCAATAACTCTTCAATGAGAAGTCGTACAAACAAAATTAAAATGCCGTTTGAAAGATAATTTAATTTTCTATATACCATGCTAATTTTTTTTTCGAGCTACTCATGGCTAAAAAAATATTTTTGAAAAACCGTTAAGACTTCGAAAATTCTGGATTTTGAAGGATATCTCTGAATCGGTAAGTACTACGATAAAAAGTAAGGGGACCAACTTTGTAGAGAATCACAAAATCTACAAAAAGTAAGCAATAAGTGTACACATAGAAGTAACCGTGCAGAAGATATTCAATAAAAACCGGTTTTTTGGCATTTTAAGGATTTTTTTGGATTATCTCTAAACGGTTACTTCTATGTGTACACATATTGCTTACTTTTTGTAGATCTTGCAATTTTTTACAAAATTGGTGCTGTTACTTTTTATCATATGACTCTTCGTTTCGGAAATGTTCTTCAAAAACCAGTATTTCGAAGTCTTAACGGTTTTTCAAGAATATCTTTAAAACCATGGGTCGTTCGAAAAAAAGAAATTAGTACGCTATATAGAAAATCTAATTATCTTTTAAACGGTGTTTCAATTTTGTTGATACGACTTCTCATTGAAGAGTTATTGTAATTTAAAAAGTAAGATATTTTAATATGAACTCATAGGTAGTATTTCATTCATAACTGTTAACATCTTTTTAAATTAGGTGATTTCCTAAACTAGAAGTTGTACGTACTTTTGTAGGAAATTTCCTGTGCTACAAAATTGGAGACCAAAATTTTTCTGTAAAAGTTAGCATTAGCGAGATATTTGCAAAAAACTGATTTTAGCGACCTTTGAGCCTTAATAACTTTTTATGCGCAAACGACTTTGCAATGGACTTTTCACACTTTATTTATCATGCATAAATAAAGAAAATTGCGGTGAAAAAAATTCACTTGGAATTATTTCGCAGAAAAATTCTTATTTTCCTGGGCTATTTTTAAAGTAGCATTTTTTTATAAAAAGAATATTTAAAAATCAATTGATTTTTGCACTTTTAAGCAAGGATAGCTCAGGATATTGACATGATAGATAAAAACCAAGTTCAGATTCATAATAAGGAATTCTCATTTCACCATTATCGGAAATAAATACGAAAAACCATGTTACAAAGATTACAAAAAATGGACCACCGCAGATCCATTTTCGTGTTTCTTGCGGTCCATTTTATAAGAATCTGAGCTCAGTTTTCGGTAAATGAGTTAAAGATTTCTTTTTTGTCTGAAGTGAATTTTCAAATAACAAAAGAAGATACTCGTAGATGTGAAGGTACAAAACGGTGTCAAGGAGCACTCGAATGCAATTGACATGCTTTTAAGAGTTGTCCAGTTTAGACTAGGCTACAATTTTGTTTTAACAGTTTGGCAAAATATGGATCTGTTTGCTGGCAATGACCAAAAATTGTATAATTTTTTGGCGTTTTTGTGATTTTGAGGCCCCAGATGCAATTTTTTTGGATCATTTTGTGGAACACTTTCTTTCCTTTAGCCTATAGCTAAGAGTTTGTCTAAAACACATAAAATCCGACCTGAAGCCGAACTAGCAAACTCCAAAAATTATTTTGCTTTATGAACTTTCAAAAACATCAATCAAAAAGTTGTTTGGATTCGATCACCTCAAAAATGTTGCGCGGTGTTATCAAATTACAAAATTAGATGCAAGCTATGAGTTTTTGAAAAAACAGTCTTTCTGAGAAAATTAAATAATTTTCCAGTTTCAAAACCTGTATTTTAACAGCAAATAATACAAACACAAAATCCCCCCGCATTATTTATAGTATGCCAGGCAGGTACTGCTGTATTGCCAAATTTCATATGCAGAGGTTACATGGCCGCACAGTGCAACAATTATTTGTAAGCAAGTCAAAAAAGTAATCCATAGCTTGAAGGCAAAGAGAGGGTTCTTAACCAGGACTTGACTTGGTGTCTAAATAATAGCAGCAGCAACCAAAATCGGCTTAACTTTTCTGCAAGAGATTTCCCGTTTCAAATTTGTCACATTCTGCGACCAAAGGCAAAGCAAGCCAAGAAAGTATGATTTTGTTTTGGTGCTTTGGCTTTAAGTATTGAATTGGTAGGATTATCTCAAAATACGTTTTCAGTATAGCGTTTTGAAGCTTTTTTATTATTATTATTATTTCTTGTACAGCTTAGTTTTTCAATTTTAAAATATTTAACAAATTTAAAAATTTTGGTGGATATGTAATAAAATGAAATCTACCACAAGTTTTTTAAAACAATGGAAATTATTTTCAATTTTTGATTATAGCTGGTAGGGAGTTATATAGTTTTAAGCCATTATGCATAATTGAATTCTGAGTACTGCTCTTGTTGAATCCTTCTAATCTGAAGTCATTTGCTCCTCTCAAATGATAAGGTTGGATGTCCCTGGCATAAACAAGCTCATCTTGTAGATATTCCGGAAATACTCCGTGCTTTACATTGAACACAAATATCAGGACTCTTAGCGTCAAACGCTGTTTAACATTCAACCACAGTAACATTTGCAACATATAGGACGAAGGGGTGTAGATATTGCACTTTATTATTATACGCATTGCTTTATTTTGCAAAGTTTGTAGTCTATTCTTAACACTAGTATCGCACATATATAGAATGGTTGCACAATATTCGAAATGTGGCAAAATTATTGTATTGAAAATCATTACCGCATTCCCAAAGTTAAGTCGTTTTCTGATTCTGCCCAAAAAGCCCACTTGTTTACTAATTTTGTAGCTTATATAATCAACATGTTCATTAAAATTTAATTGCTTGTCGATTATCACCCCTAAGTATTTTATTGAATTAACTTCATTACTGGTTTCACTGCCGATTTGTTATTGAATGCTTTCATTCGAGTTTAATATTATAAATTTAGTTTTATCAACATTTAATTTCAGTTTATGCATGCACAGTAGGCATGCGCTTATTTTACGATTTTTTGATTTTCGTTCATGCCGCCCCCTGAAATCCTTCTAATGGTCATAAAAACAAATACTATGAAGTTTCACGGCGATCGGATAACGATAACCCGGCCCGCAAGAGAGGTCAAGGTCAAGTTGAGGTTTCAGGCAAAACATAATGAAAATTTTTTTTAGACTTAATTAAATTAGTCAAAGCATAACTTTATCTTATAGCAAATTTAAATACCATTCCAACAAGCTATAATTGTTTAAAATCGGGTAATAAATACGAATTCTATGAATTTTTCTTTTATCGACATTAGCAAAATTGCCGCAAAATGCTATTCTACTACATATGGTATTTTGCGGCAATTTTGTAAATGCCGTATAAGAAAAATTCATAGAATTCGTATTTATTACCCGATTTTAAACAATTATAGCTTGTTGGAATGGTATTTAAATTTGCTATAAGATAAAGTTATGCTTTGACTAATTCAATTAAGTTTAAAAAAAATTTCCATTATTTTTTGCCTGAAACCTCCACTTGACCTTGACCTCTCTTGCGGGCCGGGTTATCGTTATCCGATCGCCGTGAAACTTCATAGTATTTGTTTTTATGACCATTAGAAGGATTTCAGGGGGCGGCATGAACGAAAATCAAAAAATCGTAAAATAAGCGCATGCCTAGTGTTCTCATTGTGCCGGTATTCACAAATCAAGTGATTGTGACAAAAAAAGTGAAAAACCAAAATGCATCAATTGTTCTACGGCTAATAAAAAGTAATGCCTTTGACCACTGTTGCGATCTCTTTAAAAGAAAAGTGATTATTGAAAGAGAAAAAATGTACTAGCAACCAGATTCAACATTAAAGTGCACCTTTTTAAATATACAAAGCTTACTAAGTAATTTTGCAGAAGTTGAAGAGCTAGTGTCCAACAACAACATTGATTTGCTTTTATCATCAGAAACATATATAACAAAAATTATTGAAAACTAGGAGTATAATTTAAAAAATTATAATATAGTGCAATGTCAGTCTAACTCAAGGCACATCGGAGGTGCAATAATTTATATAAAAAGTGCAATACAATTTGAACAACTCGATGTTTTTTCTGTTGACTATGTTCTGTGGCTAGTTGCTGTCAAAGTGTGGTTTAATCGTACTTCTGTTGTATTCGTCACAGTGTATAGGTCACCAAGTTGCTCTGTTTGTGTATTTGTGAATTACCTTGAAAACTGGATTGATACGAATCTTAAAAGTGGAGAAAACATTATTATGGCTGGTGATATGAACATTGACTATCTTAAAGTCTCACCAGACAGAGCAAAAATTCGCAAAATTTTAAACGATAAAGCCTTAAAGCAAATAATTTATGAGCCTACAAGGATCACAAATAGTTCGCAGTCTTTGAAAGACTATATTATTACAAATTGTGCTTTTGCTAAAGCCCAAAAAGATAAACAGAACAAGATATCCGATCACGAAACAATAGAAATTCTAGTCAATATTCCTAATAAGCCACAGAATGAGCCAAAGGTAATCAAAGTGTGCAGTTATAACAGAGCTACCTTCGAAAGATTGTGGAATAATAGTGAAAGCTTCGAACATGGTGTTAATGTGGATACATATACTGAATCGTTTGAAAATAAAATCAAAAATATATTAGATGCTATGACAGTTGCTAAGGTAATCAATAATAACAATAAAACTGCTCCGTGGTACAATCTAGAGTTGAAGAACTTAAACTTGATACAAATTGATTATTTTAATAAAGCTGTGATATCTAATAATACTGGAATATATATAGATAGAAAAAGCTGTCGATATTGGAGTGCCACAAGGGTCAACATTAGGACTTGACCTCTTTTTGCTGTATATTAATGAAATAAATTCATTGTTAAAATGGTGCAATATTGCTTTATTTGCGGATGACACACTATTATACATTCATTGCAAAAATCTAAGTGACATTCTTGATAAACTGCGAGAGGACTTGAATAATTTAGAATCATGGCTGTGCATTAGGCATGCGCTTATTTTACGATTTTTTGATTTTCGTTCATGCCGCCCCCTGAAATCCTTCTAATGGTCATAAAAACAAATACTATGAAGTTTCACGGCGATCGGATAACGATAACCCGGCCCGCAAGAGAGGTCAAGGTCAAGTGGAGGTTTCAGGCAAAAAATAATGGAAATTTTTTTTAAACTTAATTGAATTAGTCAAAGCATAACTTTATCTTATAGCAAATTGAAATACCTTTCCAACAAGCTATAATTGTTTAAAATCGGGTAATAAATACGAATTCTATGAATTTTTCTTATACGGCATTTACAAAATTGCCGCAAAATACCATATGTAGTAGAATAGCATTTTGCGGCAATTTTGCTAATGTCGATAAAAGAAAAATTCATAGAATTCGTATTTATTACCCGATTTTAAACAATTATAGTTTGTTGGAATGGTATTTAAATTTGCTATAAGATAAAGTTATGCTTTGACTAATTTAATTAAGTCTAAAAAAAATTTTCATTATGTTTTGCCTGAAACCTCAACTTGACCTTGACCTCTCTTGCGGGCCGGGTTATCGTTATCCGATCGCCGTGAAACTTCATAGTATTTGTTTTTATGACCATTAGAAGGATTTCAGGGGGCGGCATGAACGAAAATCAAAAAATCGTAAAATAAGCGCATGCCTAATATGACACAAATCAACTCTTTTGACTTCCGATCACCATATTATTTCAAACCACATCATTGTGTATTTCGCCCAGACAGCTCGACCACAAAATTGCGAGTTGTGTTTGATGCGTCAGCACACAAGCCAACAGGGCCTTCATTGAATGACATAATGTTCAATGGCCCATCGAAACAAAATCCCGCGGATGTTCTATCAAGAGGACTCAAACCACGAGAATTTTCATACTGCAACATATGGTTATATGGCCCAATGTTTTTATACCAACACAAGTCGCTGTGGCCAGCTCCCTTTAAAACGGAATTAACCATCGAAGACAACAATTCAGTTGTCACTCTAATAACGCAACAATCATGTGAAGGACAACCATGGATATATGCAATAGCTTCAAAAAATTCATTTTTACATATACAACGAGTGCTAGGATATATTCTAAGATTTATAAGAAATTCAAAACGACCAAAACGCTCGAGATCAGAACACATTCAGCTCTCTCCTATGGAATTAGACGCAGCTCTCAAGATCATTATACGCCAAATCCAGTCGTCAGATTTTCGGGAGTTAATAAAAATCCTAATTAAGGATAAATTTGTACCCAAATCAAATAATTTAGCTTCATTAACCCCATTCTTAGATGAAGAAAGAATAATTCGAGTGGGAGGAAGATTATGTTTATCTACTCAAGAATATGATACAAAACATCAAATGATCTTACCAGCCAATAATTCAATCGTAAGGTTGTTAGCAGAAAAAATTCACAAAGAAAATTATCATTGTGGCCCCCTAGCATTGCTAGCTCAACTAAAACAAAGGTTTTGGCCGCTTAATGGCAAAAACTTAACAAGATCCGTAGTTCAACATTGTGTAAGGTGCGCGCGTTCAAGGCCAATATTATACAAACAGATTATGGGCAGCCTACCAACGTTACGAGTGGAACCAGCACGACCATTCATTCATTGTGGCATAGATTATTGCGGGCCACTTAAAGTACATTTTAAGACACGAGGAAAACCACCACAGAAGTCTTACATAGCAGTATTCTGCTGCTTCGCAACAAAAGCAGTTCATTTGGAATTAGTAACAGATCTAACTACAGATGCCTTCATTGGAGCCTTGAAAAGGTTCATTTCACGCAGAGGACATTGCAAAACAATATTCTGCGATAATGCTACAAATTTTGTTGGAGCAAAAAATCAACTGGAGGAGCTAACAAGCTCAATATATTCAGATTCTGCATCAAATTCAATCATCAGAGCATGCAGTGAAAAAGGAATTGAATTTCGGTTCATTCCACCACGTTCACCACATTTTGGAGGACTGTGGGAAGCAGCGGTGAAGTCCGCCAAAAAACTATTAGTGCCAAGACTGTCCGAAGCATCAATGACATTTGAAGAGTTGAACACTGTGGTAATTGAAATCGAAGCGATGCTTAATTCAAGACCAATCACTCCAATGCCATCAAATCCGAATGATTTATCAGCACTCACTCCTGGTCACTTTTTAATAGGGGAGCCACTAACTTCAAATGTGGATGCTTGTTCAAGGCCATCAACGGCCAAACTGTCAGCGCGATGGCAAGAAGTCTCAAGTCTCAAACACAGTTTTTGGCAACGCTGGTCTACTGAATACTTGAGTGAACTTCAACAACGGCACAAATGGAAGGGGCCAATAACTTTGATTAAGCCCGACACTATGGTCATTATAAAAGATGATAGTCGTCCGGTTCTACAATGGCCTCTTGGTAGAATCATCAAGGTCTACAAGGGAGATGATGGAGCAGTTCGGGTGTGTGACGTCAAAACTATGGATGGAATACGACAGCGACCCATACATAAATTAGCTCCACTTTTTCCAGAAGATAATGCAGCAGACAAATCGCCTGATGATGTTGTCGAGAAAAACAATAAACAACCAGATTCACCCGTTTCATTAATCGTGAGCATCCCTTTAAACCGTTTAAAAAAGACGGTGCCAATAAATCAGGAAACTATCCCCAGAAAACTCCAGCGTATTCAACCTGGCCTAGGACTTAGCTTATTTGCTTTGTTACTGTTGCCATCATGGTATCTAATTTGCAGCGAACACACGCATCAATCATGGACGTACTGATCGACAGCCACCATTGAAAAATAAATCCCCTACTGCTTACACCAAAGCAATTGTCAAGTGAAATCATGAAGGTGAAGGCGCACCTTCCACCGCATTTACAACTCCCTATTCATCAAAACAACATTCTAGAAGTCTACAAACTAATTGAGGTCCATGGAGTTGTAGCCGAAAATCATATTGTCTTCAGCATCGAATTACCATTGACAGATTCACAACAGTTTCAACTTTTACATTTGGTACCCATAGCAGCATCAGTGAACGGTACTTTATCATCAGTGCAATTATCAACAGATTTTCTCGCTATCAGTCCACATCATGACAATTTCATTCCATTATCAAAACCACAAATTGATTCTTGTTTGCCAACAAGCGAAAACGAGTTATTGTGCTTCAACATTCAAGCCACATATCACAAATCATCTGATGTCAGCAAATGTGAACTAGACCTAATAAACAACGCAGGTAACCCTAGATGCAAACTTTACCGAATGGACGAAACAATCCTATGGTACCAACTAGATGAGCCGAATCAATGGGTTTATGCAACTACAAACACAGTAACATTAAATGCTGTCTGCGGAAATGAAGACCATCAAATCACACTCAAAGATAGCGGCCTGTTGCAATTGCGCTCAGATTGCAACATAAGAAATGACCATGTAACTATACAAGGCCATCAAAAAATTGTCACTTCACTACATGCCTTCAGCCCTAAAATTCAGATGCCAAGAGATTGGACAAAACAGTACGAAACAGTTCCAACGAAAATAAATGCATTTTTGTCTAACTTCAGCGAATTGGAATCAATTCAGAAACAACTCGCAATCATCAATAGATCTACTCTACCCCACGCAGCAGAAAAAACACATGGACACATACTCATCATAAGCTACACTACAATGGCTGGTATTTGTATGCTTACTATTACAATAATTGTAATCATTTACAAATTTAAACAACTGAAATCTTTGGTCCCTATGCAACCTACACCACTACCACGACGATCACTGCAAGATACGGCGTGTTGAAGTACCTGCAACAGAGGCGAAGAATAATCTAATTTAAGACAATAACTTCAGATACTTACTCAGTAAATAGGAGGATAAATCCAATTGTTTCAAATTCAATTTAATCTTAATTTTAATTCAACACGATTTGACTGTTCTTACTCATAAGAGTGTTTCAATAAGAATGAGATTTACATTTAAAATTTTTCAATTCAAGAAATTTGTGCATGATCAGCAAAGGCTTAAATTACAAACATAAACTTTTATCTTGAAGATGTGTATGCTTATATAAGTATAGATGTAAACAACATGCATTCTGCAGCTATTCTTAAATTCTATAAATTTACAGCGGGTAAAGGAAAACATAATTTGAATTTTTTAATTCAAGGCGGGTAGTATGTTCAGTATCCATATGGTCACATATGATCACTTGAACATGCATGGTCACCTTTGTACAAAATAGTGTCACTCAACGTGACCAACAGTTGCAAGAATTTATTTCTCATGGAAATAAATTTGGTATTTGCTTACTGCTGAAAATTTGTTTCCCATAAAAATTTGCTTACTATGGACAAATTTAGTTTGCATGGAAATTGATTTTGCATTTGGTTCTCATGAAATTTGTTCTGTAACTAAAACCCGGTTCATGTTACCACATGCGCTGCAAAATTCATATTTTAATTTTTGCTTTTATTTTATTGCTGTTGTCAACAATTTTTACCTTAACTTTATTGTTGTTGTTTTTAATTATAATTGTTAACTTATAAGCTATATATACGATAAATTTAATTTTAATAAAGTCAGTTAATCAAAAATAACTCAACGGAATTAATCGTATTTATTAATTCGTCGCAGGTTTAATAGATGCACCATCTATTAAACCAACATATCAAACATACAAAAAAAAACCATTGGTAGATGTTCCATTTACCAACAACCCTGTATATACATTTATACAGCCCTTCAAAACATTTATGGCATTGTCACAGAAACCATAAATAAACTTCAGCTTTTGACAAAGTAAGAAATGGATTACTGTGTCAAATGCTTTTGAGAAATCAAGAAGGCATAAGAGTGTAAGCAAGCCTTCATCATTCGATAGCCTTATATCATCAATTATTTTTACAGTAGCAGTAGCGCAACTGTGCCCAGTTCTAAAGCCTGACTGCATCTGAGATAGAAGCTTATTCTTGTTTAAATATTCAGTGATTTGCCTTGTCATTAGAGTTTCACACACTTTGGACAAGCAAGACAAAATACTGATAGGCCTAAAATCACTAGGTTCACTTGCTGAGGATTTCTTGGCTACTGGGATAACAATACCAACTTTCCATGACTGAGGAAAGGATGATGAAGTAAAACAGTGGTTTATAATATGGGTCAGGGGAGCAAGGGGAAGGATAATTTTAATAAATTTTAATGAAATTCCATCCTCACCAATGGCATTAGATTTTATTTTCTTTATTGATTTTTCAATTTCTAGCTCGGTAACAGCAGAAAACTCAAAAATTTGTTGAGTACAGTAGCCAGAAAAGTCTATATTATGACAGGCAGAAACACCAAAGCTAGCAAGAAAGAAATTATTAAGCCTATCAGGATCAATATTACACTTAGCATTGGATTTCTCATTAATACCAAACGACTTCAGATTTCTCCATAAGATTTTAGAGGGGAGTGACGAACTCAGTTTTGTTGAGCAAAAATTGCTTTTAGATTGCCGTGTTATTAGATTGGACATATTTCTTGCAATTCTATAGTTATCCCAATTATAGGTTGTAGGATACTTTTTCCAGAAACGATATAATTTATTTCTTTTTTTAATGGCCTGGTTTACACGTGAAGTGAACCACGGGCATGACGTATTTTTAACAACAACTCGTCGAGTTGGGACATGCCTTTCAAATAAATTCTGCACAGCCTCGGTAAAGATACGCAACTTATCGTCAACCGTTTCACCAAACCAAACATCATTCCCCAATTAATCGATTTGAAATCACGGCAGCAAAATATATCAGAGTTTACATTACGAGACAGCTTAACATCAAACGTTCAAAATAAAAGGTCATGATCAGACAAGAAACAAATTTGATCGAATAATAACACAGAAGATAAGTCAGATACAATAAAATAATTTAAAAGACTTGGATCAGCATTACAAGCATAACGAGTCGGTAAAATGTTGTTAACAATGGACATACCAAGAGACACAACACTTTCACATAACGGTTTAGAAACGTTATCACAACGGAGAAGATTGACATTAAAGTCACCACAAATCACAAAAAGATAAAAGTGAGTTAAAATACTATTTAATTCGGAAAAATATTGCACCAAGCTATTGCACTTATTGGGATTGTAAACACAAGACAGAAAAACATTCTTATGATTGTCATAGATACACATATTTATAAACTCAACGGTACATT
The DNA here is from genome assembly GCA_951812925.1 of Calliopum simillimum. Classification (NCBI taxonomy): domain Eukaryota; kingdom Metazoa; phylum Arthropoda; class Insecta; order Diptera; family Lauxaniidae; genus Calliopum; species Calliopum simillimum. Next base: position 51,807,585 of record OX638370.1, on the reverse strand, counting down.
GAATTATCTTGCTTAGTTTTCTCAAAAAATGTATTTCCACACACAGCCAACCAGCCACCCAGCCAGCCATCCAGCCAGCCAGACAGACGGACATGGCTATATCGACTCAGGAGGTGACGCTGATCAAGAATATATATATACTTTGCTATATCTGCCACGCCTCCTTCTCTGCGTTACAAACGGAAGGACAAAGTGAATATACCCTGGGTGTAGGGTATAAAAAGTAAAAAAAGCACTTTTGAAGTGCTTGGATCAGAAGCGCTAAAAATTTTTCCTCTTGGGACGTTATTAACCCAAGATTTTTTTTTTTACTTTTTCTTACTTTTTTTTTGCTTTATTTTTCTTATTGAAATATTTTTTACTCAACATCTTCAAAAGTGCTTGTCCCCATAGAAATTTAGAAGCAGTATCACAATGATTTTTTATAAGGCTGCAGTAAGAACAACGTGAGTTCGAACCCAGCCCGGGAGATTTTTTTTTTTACTTTTTTTTGCTTTATTTTTTTTTATTAAAATATTTTCTATTCAACATCTTTTATTTCACTTTTCTATTTTCCTTTCACTTATTAATTTACGTTTGTTTAACTGAATTGAAATTGATTACACAATGATTCCATATAAGGCTGCAGTAAGAACAACGTGAGTTCGAACCCAGCCTGGGTGATTTTTTTTTTCCTTTTTTTATTGGTTTTTGCTTTATTTTTTTTTATTATTAAAATATTTTTTATTCAACCTTTTTTTATTTCACTTTTCTATTTTCCTTTCTCTTTTGTGTTTACTTTTGCTGACTTGAATTGAAACTGATTGCACAATGATTCTATGTAATGATGCAGGACAACATTTGCTTAATATACAAATTTAATACCTCTTCATATCATCGGGTATTGGTGTAAAGGGTTGGTAAATGTAAGAAAAATATCTAGCACGCGGACGGTCGTGGATTCAAATCCTGGCGCGGCCAGTTTTTTTTTTTTCTTTTTTTAAATTTTATTGAAAAAACGCTTACCGCTGCATTACAAATAAGCGCTTTAAAAACTCTTTTTTGGTAAGTCTGCGGTAAGCTTTTGCTCACTTACATCCTATGACATGCAATGTTAAAAAGAAAGTATTGTTCTTACGGAGCGGAAGTGCTTATTGGTGAAAAGGATGCACTTCAGAAGGGTTTTTGAAGCACTTCTTTTCCTCTTGGGGTATTCTGCACCAACACATTTAGCATGAAATAAAATGCCGCACGAACCGTCACAACAAATTGTCTTGCTTCCCCGCGTATTTTTGTTTTTTGCACTTTCCACAATCCAAATTCATGGTTTTAGTCCGGAATCATGCAGAATTCAATGTGATCTTTAATTAAAAAACGTTCCACTAAAATTTTAATTTTGTTAACTCTTTTATCTTGATAAAAAACCAAATTTTTTCGGAGCAACAAAAGCGCGAGCAAGTCAACACCACTGTTGCACACATAACATAAGCTTTTGCTTATATGGGAGGTGCCATTCTCTCTTGTCCAAGTTCGTCTAGTTTTAGCTCAGAGCGTGCATTTAAAATTTTTGCCGTCTGAGTAAAATTTAGTTCGATTATCTCAAAAAACTCTTTCAGTATAGCATTTTGAAGCTTTTGCTTCTGCTTGGGGTGCCACGCCCTCTGGTCCAATTTCATCCAGTTTTTGTTGAGAGCTTGCATTTATAGTTCTTAGTGTCTGAGTAAAATTTAGTTCGATTATATTAAAAAACGTTTTCAGTAAAGCATTTTAAACGTTTTTTTTTCAGAGCTTACGCTTACAATTCGTACAACTCGATAAAAGAGTATCAACATCATTCAATACACCACAAGCAGCAGTAGAAGCATGTGCACGCAATGAAGATAATCGGTTTATGACGTCATCAACAGCAGCATGGGCATTCATATTAGATCGACGAGCATCAGCAGCGGCATTGCGTGAAACATTTCCCTTGTGTTTTTTGCCATGCGCAATTGTCCATGCATTACACTGTTCGACACAAAAAAAACACATAAGAAAATCCGAAAAATTCTTAAAGTAGACGTTAAAAAAAGATACCCGGGTCTCGTGGTTTTTCTCCAGCACGTCACATGTTTTTTTAATCGATTTTTGAAGTTTTTTTTTCCACTGTATATGAAAAAAAAAAATACCGCATTCTTGTGTTAAGTCGATGAATTTAACTAAATATATGATTCTTACATCTGAGGTGTATGATGTGTTCAGCAAACTTATGCAGAATATTGCGGGGAATATTTTTGTTTAAAATTTTAACCCTGTACAACCCCCACATGTGGGTCATTTTTGCCCTTTTCTTAAAAAGGTACAAAATTGACGCCTAAGACAGGGGAATATTGAGTCAGTATACACTAAAGAAATATTTGTATACAATTTCACTACTAGTTGCTGAACACTAAAAAAGCAAAATTTCATCCAGAAAGCAAAAAAAAATCGTTAAAATCAGTAAGCACTTCTAACAATCAATATTTTCCCCACTGCAAAACTCTAAAACTACATTTTGGACAAAACTTGTTCCGACAAGATCATAACGAAATCACACAAGGATCATTTTCCTAGAACACATTAACCTACTACATATATTCTGTTTTTATGGGTCTTTTTGACCCCTTTTTCTAAAACTGGGCCACAATGGGTTAAAGAATTTTGAAAAATATCCTACAAAAAAAATTCGCTAAGAGCTACCAAAGACGAAAAATTCTTAAAACTTAAGGTAAGCGCGTCAGGGATGTAATTAATATGCAATGTGAAAAGTCCTAATTGATTTTAACGATTTTTTGGTTTCGGGCTCAAATTTCGACCTTGACGTGTTTAGAAACTAGTATTGAAATTTTATAGCATATATTTCTGTAGTACATACTGACTCAATATTCTCCTGTTTTAGGTTTCATTTTTGTACCTTTTTAAGAAAAGGGCAAAAATTACCCACATGTGGGGATTAAACAGGGTTATAATTTCAACAAAAATATTCCTCGTAATATTCTGCGTAAGTTTGCTGAACACATGATACACCTCAGATGTAAGGATCATATAGTTAAATTCATCGTTTTAACACAAGAATGCGGTATTTTTGTTTTTTTTATATACAGTGGAAAAAAAACTTCAAAAATCGATTAAAAAAATGTGACGTGCTGGAGAAAAACCACGTAACACGGGTATTTTTTTTTAAACATCTACTTTAAGAATTTTTTGGATTTTCTCATGTATTTTAAAAAAAGTTCGAAATTGTTATTAGAAACGTATGCAAGGGAGAAAGCAAAAGATTATCTATGTCACTTACTACGCCATCAATAGCATCGGCAGTAGCAGCAACAGAAACAAAAGGAGAAGACTGAATTGTGATTGACAGCTTGGCAGGAACAGATGATCGGTTGCTGACCTCATTATCGACACCAGTAGTAGTAACAGTCGAAAAAGAATGGCAGTTCATGCGTAGATCAGAAACAGCAATATTTTTTGGCGAAGAATTTTCCTTATGCTTAGAAGATGATTCATCTACTGTTTTGTTAATGGAGAGCACTGTAATACCAAACGGAGAAAAAAAATAGTACTCGCTACTGTAATTCTCATAAATTTAACCAGAATTTCAAGTCAGAATAGTGACAACTTCACACTGAAGTAAGATTCACCTTACTGTTTAAGTCAATTCAGAATGTATGTTTGCCAGTAATTTTTTTGAAAAAATTGGCGTGCTGCTTACGCATGTGATGTAGAAGCAAAACATTTGTATATAAAAAAAATGTCTGTCCAAAAATAGAAATTTTTACTAAAATTATAAAAGTCAAAATGATTTTATATTTTTATGATATTTACCTTAATCGAGTAAGGTGACAATTATGACACTCAATTTTGTGCGTGAAAAAATAAATTCAAAATGGTCATGCATTTTTTTTCTAAAAGTATAAATTACTTAACATAAAGTCAAATTTAGGAAATTTGTAGTAAATATTCCTTCATTATTTAACTACATTTTATTTGTAAATATGAAGTTAGGGATCCATCAAATAGTTCTTACGTAAGGTAAATTATACTTGAAATTAAGTGTTGATTACTTTAATTTTTCGACTAGCCGAATGGAGTAAAAATTATGTTGCGTATTTTTCTCCGTGCATCACTGTTGTTTTTGTTATATTCATTTTCTTTTTCTTTTGAAGATGCATTAGATGACTCATCATTCGACTTATTAGCAACACATTCTGCAACCACAACACCATTGCAATCAGAAACAAGCGGAGAATCTTCAACATCGTTACTAAAAGCAAGATTATCTGTAGGAGTACGGGAACGAGAGAAAACTCTGAGCTGTTTTTTAAAGCAAAGTTAGTTTTGAAGCAGCTGACAAAGTTTTTTTCATTTCTTCCTTTTTAGCACTTTTAGCAATATCAAAGCTCAAATTTATTTTTATTTCTTCTTTTTCTATGGTTGATTCGACAAACTTTTGGGACATGATTTAATTTATTTATTTATTATTTTTTTAGAAATTTATTTAATTTCTCTTGCTACTTTTTATTACTGTTACTAGCTGGCCTAGTTGCGACTTCGTTCGCCCATTCCTGATGCCCTTTACGTACGAAGTCCCATCCATCTCCATCGTCCCTCTCTTCCAATCACCAAGGTTTTATAAGATCAATGTATCAACTTTTCTAATCATAGCTCCCATAGGTAAAGAGATAGAGCATTTTATATATTTTTGTACGAAGGGTGCAACTTCTCCTTCTCAACCCCCCGCACAAGTTTTTCAAAGTGAATGGTAGATAGAATATCCATGTATGTACCAAGTTTTATAACGATATCTGCGATATGTAAAGAAATATAGCATTTTGTGTATTTTTTGTAAAGTGGATGCAATTCTCCTACACACAATATCCCCCAAGTTTTGCATGGTGAATGGTAGGTACATTATGCATAAGTTCACCAACTTTCATAATCATAGCTTGTATAACTGAAGAGATATAGCATTTTTTGTATTTTTTACGTATAGGGGGTGCAACCCCCGTTCCCCCCAGTGGCATCTTACCCCCTTACAAACCTTCTACAGAACATAACAAATAATTTAAAAAAACTATGTAAATCGGCCTTGTAGTTTCCGCGTTCATAAGCCATATGCGGACACCATTTCATTTTTATATATGAGCCGTTTATTTTGAAAGTGGCCTAAGTTCATTTTCCAAAAAAATTTAATTAGCCGCTGTAATAGTTATATTTCTACGTTATCTTTTTATCCAGAAACAAATTGTAACTAATAACTTAAAAATTACAAAGATATTGCGTAATGAAAATTTGCTTGTTAATAATGATACAATTTTTTATTTTGAAAGTGACCTAAGTCCCGTTTTCACAGTTTCAAATGAATGTGGCAAATATAATGAAAATATTTAGGTTTTATTATTAATGTACTATTGTTTAGCCCCTTTAAATACGTAATTGTTATATAGTTTTAGCCTTGGTGCACCCGCAATGCATAGCTATGTTAGCGTTCAATGCAGTATTTGAATATAATATCAATTAAATAATTTCTTTTAGCGCAGTTACATAGTAGGAAATATCTTTATATTAATGTCTCACGACCCGCAACCGAAATATTCAGGATGAAGTTCGGCTTGCTTGATTTGAGCTTTGTTTTTTATTGGAATAAGTTTTTCTATACTTTACTTGTTTTTTTCGTAATATTCTACTTGCTTTTCAATAGTCAGTATTGATCTGGATTGTTGCTGGTTTTTTCGAAAATTTTTCAACAAAATAGTTTAGTTCGGAAAAAGTTTTTTATCAGAAAATCTTTAATAATATTGAGTTGACACCACTCTACGAAAGAACGAGACCAACATCAATGGTAAAATACAAGGACTTAATGGATTTACTACACTATATACCACCTGCACACCATAACTGTTTTAAATTCCTCCCGCATACGCACACTGAAGAAGAATAAATATCTAAACATTGTTAATTTTTGTGTTACCATTCTTTTAAACTAAATAAATGATAGAATTTCTTTGTTTTGAAACAAGTGTATTAGGGTGGGCCAAATTGTATGGACGAAATTTTATCGACCTCGGCTACCCCGCTATGTGAAAGCTCATTCAATTCTATGAATATTCGCCCAAAAAACCATACCTCTGCGTTCAACTTTAGTTCGGCGCATTTTCGATCGAAAATTTGACCTTGCATTTAATATTTTTTTTATTTTCATTCTAAATTTTAAAAATTCTTATATGGACAAAAATAATAATATGATTTGACTGATATTCTGCCAATAAGTAATAAAATTAGGTTCTATTTGCACGAGAAGTTTACTTCATGGTGTGGAATTGATGGTATGTATATCAATAAGTGATGTCGATCAAATAGCCGATTATTATGACCGACTTTCAAAATAAACGATTCATATTTTTAGATGAATTGTTTCAAACAAAACACCAATCTAGGATGAAAGTTCATTCAATTCTATGGATATTTGCCCAAGGAACTATATCTCAACGTTTAACTTTAGTTCGGCGCATTTTCGATTGAAAATTTTACCATGCGTTTAATATTTATTTTTTATGCAAATTTTTTAAAATTCTTACTTTTGTCTCTATAAGAATTTTAAAAATTTAGTATACAAATAAATATTAAACGCTAGGTAAAATTTCCAATCGAAATGCGCGAACTAAAGTTGAACGTAAAGGTATGGTTCCTTGGGCAAATATTCATAGAACTGAATGAACTTTCAGCCTAGGTTGGTGTTTTGTTTGAAAAAATTCATATAAAAATATGAGTCGTTTATTTTGAAAGTGGGTTATAATAATCGGCTATTTGACCCATTGCACTTATTGAAATACATACCATCAATTTCGCATCATCAAGTGAATTTTTTATGTAAACAGAACCCAATTTAATTGACTACTGAAAGAATACCAGCCAAATATTATTATGACACTACTTGTGTCTCTATATGAATTTTCAAAATTTAGTATGAAAATAAAAAAAAAAAATATTAAATGCAAGGTAAAATTTTCGATTGAAAATGCGCCGAACTAAAGTTGAACGCAGGCTTATGGTACCTTCGGCAAATATTCATAAAATTTAATGAGCTTCCACATAGGGGGGTAGTCGACGTCAGTTTTCAAATTGGCCAACCCTTATTTGTATACATTTCTTTTTACTAGAGTTCACCCAGTGGTTAAAATTATATCGTTTAAATTAGACTTTAAAGTGATAGCGCTTTTCTCCTTGTGACGTGGCACCGTCTACTGAATAAAGAGACTTATAAAGAAGGTCAGGGTCGTGCGCAGGATTTTCTTTTGATAGGGGAGGGGGTTTTCATGCAAAAAACGAAGGGGCATTATACAAAACATTAAATCTGAACTGTTATAAAAGGGTAAAAGATCTTCCTGGGATGGGTTTGAACCCCCAAAGGCCCCCGTGTGCACGTTCCTGAAGGAAACGAGTTACCTTTAATTTTTTTAACGATTGCTGTTTGTTTTGGCGCCATTTAGGTATGTTTCAAATTTTATTTTTCTATGTCTAAAGATCTGAAGAGTTATGTTATATATATATGTTATATATGTTATATACAGATATAGTAATTAAAGTTTGTTTCTGCGCCATATGTACAGTACATATAGTAATATGTACCAAATTGTATTCTTCTGAGTATAATTGTTTCAGAGATATGAAGAGTTATATTTTGTAGGGGCGTGCCATCTCCCATTTTTCACTTATAACTCTTCCCTGATCAAAGATAGCATTCTTGGTAATTTTATCAGAATCAGATGGATAGTTTTCTAGTGCATTCAATTTTTATATGTATACGCTTACATATATACTTATTTGAAAAAAAATTGTTTTTAAATGAGAAGTGTGTTTTTAATTAATGAAAAAGTGCATTTTTAATTTTGAAAGTGGCCTAAGTCCATTCACAACCGCCGAAATCATATTACCTTTAAAAAATTTTTAGTTTTGGTAAATGGGTTGATAAATTTGATTTTCTTAGACACCCAAAAACTTTGAATGACCATAATATCAGTTACCAATATTTTTAAATTCATCAAAACGCAAAACCTTCAATATCTCGATTTCAACTTAAATGAACTTAGGCCACTTTCAAAATAAACGGCTCATATATAGATTGTAAAGCCCTTTGCGATTCTACTTTTTGATTCGTTGAAATTGTGTCGATGCCTGTACCATATTGGATGCCCAAAACTGAACACAACTCCTGATATTGTGAGAATGCTATGTGTCAAACATTTAATGGTTTTAGAATCTGCCATTTGAATGCTTGAAGTGTTAAAGCCAAAGATACAATTTCGTACCAAATATGTATTTAGTGGGTCACAGATTGATGCTATTATGATTTGTGAGTCTTAGTTGAATGACAGCATACTGTCCCAACTTGTAAGTATTACTGGCTTTAAACTTTTGAGGAATGATCGCGTTGGTAGGATTGGAGGGGAGACTCAACACCCAGTTTAGATGAGAAATTAGCTATTTTTAATAATCATATTGGTGAACTGTATGAAGCATATGTCCCAACAGTGACAAAACGTTTAACAATTGGCAACTGTCCATGGTTTGAAAATGCAATAAAACTCCAAATTTGTGAAAGGGATTAATTTTTTAAAAGGTACAAAAGAAATCCTTCTATTCTTAACAAGAGCCAGTATGCAGTATCTTGAAATAAAGTCAATACGTTAATTCGTTTAGCCAAACGCTCTAAATATAGTAAAAACGGTATTTTTTCCTTGTTAAGGCTAGGACATCTTAAAAACCGTATAAGATACAGCAATTTTGTTTGTTCTGTTTTTTTTTTCATTTTTTTTATTTTATATGGGATATGTAGTTTTGCGATATTTCGCGGAGATGATCAGCTACGATTTAAGGGTTTGCATTTTTCAGACCACTAAACTAGCACAAACGAAACTCCATTAACAGATTTTCTCCACATTTTCATTTAACCAAGAGCACCGTGTATGTGCATATTAATAATTATAATAAAACAAGATAAGTATTATTTCAGTGGAAAATTTATGTTGTTCGTATGAAAGTTTTATTACAAGTGAAGTTTAATTCTAAGTTGAATATGAATATTGAATATACAGATTCGTATGTTGCTAGATTTTGTTCTAGTTGAGTATATACAGTTGTTTTTTTTGTTACTGTCAAATTAGTATTCCATCACCGCCTCTTAATTTGATCCGTTAACACAAACTCAATTGAAAATAAAAAAAAAATTAACGAAATTTTAGGTCAAAAGCAAACATTAATTAATTTAAATTTAAATTAGCTCGATGCTTCTGAAACAAAATTCTTCCGAGACCTTTTGTCATGATATGCGCCACTTGATCGCTAGATGAAACGTACTTCAAATTGATTTCCTTCTTCGCGACAGCTTCTCGAATGAAATTGAACTTCACGTCGATGTTTTTCATCCTTTTGTGTTCACGTGGCTCTTTTGCTACTTTGGTGCACGACTGATTATCCTCAAATATTGTTGTTGTTGAGTTATTGAGTTATTGTTATTGAGTTACATAGTCAAGATATTAGCTGCAGCATCTCGACGATAAACCATTTTTAGCTCTGTTGTTCCCTGAATGTAATGTAAAATGCGTTTTGCATACATAAAATGTTCATCAGAACAACAGCTTTGAAAACGACTAAAATAATTTGTAGATGTCCATAAATCTGGCCGAGTTGTTTGAGTTGCATATGTCAAACAGCCTATAAGTTCTCTGTATGGTTGATTAGTTAGTTTGTCCTTACCACCAAGATTCAAACTTAAACCACTTTCTATTGGTGTTGCTATCGCTTTACAATCATTCATGTCGAATTCCTTAAGAACATTCTTCAACTAACGAGATTGACTTATGGCGATCGAGCCATCCTGCTGGTTACGCTCATCATGTATTCCTAGAAATGAATCAATTTCACCAACATCGGTCATTTAGAATTCCCTTGCCAATTTCGATTTGATGTCATTGATAACTTGCAAGCTAATTGAAAAAATCGCCAAGTCGTCGACGTATAAAAGTATATAGCATGCAATATTACCCACAAACTTGATGTAAGGACAATGATCCGATTCACAACGATTAAAACCAATTTTAATCATAAATTGATTGAAGCGCTCGTTCCTTTTGCGTGATGCTTGCTTCAATCCATACAATGATTTATTTAATTTGCAAACCATTGTGCTTTTTTTTATAAAACCTTCCGGTTGTGGCATGTAAATTTCTAATTGCCCATTAAGAAATGCACATTTGACATCCATCTGATGTATAAAATGATTGGCGATTGACAATAATACACGAAAAGTGGTTAACTTGGCCGTCGGTGAATATGTTTCATTGTAATCGAAACCCTTTTCCTGTGAGAAACCACGAGCAACCAGCCTTGCTTTATACTTGTCAACATCACCGTTCGGTTTAAGTTTTAACTTAAAAACCCATTTGCATTAGACAGCTTTACGACCAGGTGGTAGCTCACGCAAAGACCAAGTATCGTTTTTTTGCAACGACGAGAACTCGTCATCGATTGCCTTTTTCAATTTTGGCCAATCAGCACGCTTCTTTGCCTCATTAATCGTAACTGGATCATTTTGCACAAATTCCTCTGCTAAAAGTGCAAAACCAGCAAACCATAAGTTTGGTAGATATCCATAGCGATTTGGCTTTTTCTTTTCTCGATCACTACGACGCAATCCTTCGCTATTACCAGAACCACTCGATGCACCGTGGACATTCTCGTTATTGACGTTACCAGTGCAGTTCAAGTCCTGACCCACACTGTTGAAATTATCCTCAATGTCACCACAAAATTCACCATTTTTGTTGTTGCCGATATCCGCGCTTTCATCGTGGATACATTCATTACACTATGCAACAGCCAAATCTCCCAGTGAATGCCACTATCCATTTCATATTTAAAATGGGCTGCTGATTCCGAAAATCGCATTATTATTTTTTTTTTTTCGTTTCGTTTTCGAGATATCGGTCATTTTCGATTTTCGTACCAAAAAAAAAAGATAGTTCCATTCAAATACAAATATCTCAAGAACTGATGTTTGTATTCAAATGTGTTATATGTCATATTAAAGGTAATTAAATTACCTACAAATGATATTCACACTACTTTTTGGTTGGTTTGTTAGTTTCGGCGAAATAAATTGATTTCTAAAAAAACATGTTTTTTTTAGAAAAAATTAACAAAAAATCAAAATCAACTGCAGATTTATACAAGAAGAAATAACTTTTTTATAATTTTTTTTATTTTTGTATCATAGACTATATATTTGTGAAGAAAATAAGATACCACTTAAAAAAATCGATGGGAAAATGCAAAAGTTGTATACAATTCATTGATAAATTACTAAAATGCGTTTTTGCCTATTTTTTTCGGTTTTTTCGGTTTTTCGATAATTTGAAACTTTTTGTAAAACACATGAGAAAATCCAAAAAATTCTTAAAGTAGACGTTAAAAAAAAGTACCCGTGTCTCGTCGTTTTTCTCCAGCACGTCAGATTTTTTTTTAATCGATTTTTGAAGTTTTTTAATCCACTGTAATGAAAAATACCAAAATAGCGCATTCTTGTGTTAAATCGATGAATTTAACTATATGATCCTTACATTTGAGGTGTATTATGTGTTCAGTAAACTTATGCAGGATATTACGAGGAATATTTTTGTAGACAATTCTAACCCTCTAAAACCCCCACATGTGGGTCATTTTGACCTAAATGTGGGGGGGTCAAAATGACCCACTTGTAAGGGTCCTGGGGAAAAATTTTTTACTCATTTGTTGCATAGTGTTATCAAACTTATCACCTGCCGCCTCTGAATCAGAAATATCAACATATTCCAAGCGATTGAAAATTGATTTCTCATTGAATGTGACATTGCGCCTCTTGAATTTCAATATTGAGATGATTAAATAAAAAACTTATAAGTAATTGTGATGTTAGGACCACTAAAAAAGCTTAACGTCAAAAAGGTGACCTCCCCACCCTTGCGCATTAGGCGCCATCTTGAAATATGTTTGATTCAATTTATCTCGTTTGCTGTTGGTTGGACAGAAAAAATTTTGAACAAAAATTACGGGCAATAAAATTCTACGTTTTTTTAATCTCGGACGCGATATCCATAAGTTGATATTTTGAGCTTTTTTGGGTTTTTCCATTTGCACCCACTGGGTGTTGATTGATAAAAAAGTTGTGAAAACACAATTTGTAACTCTTGCAAAAACAAGCAAAATAAGTTTTAAATGAAGTGATTATCGGAATTGGTTCTCGAGTAATCAAGTATTATGTGATCACTGTTCAAATAAAAAACATAAACAATAAATTTTTTGCACGAATTTTATTTTTAACTTGTAATAACTCGAGAACCAATTGAGATAATTATTTTATTTAAAAACTATTTTCCTTGCTTTTACAAGCGTTAAAAATTTTATGGTCCCAAAATTTTGGAAAACTAACACCCAGTGGGTCAAAATGGAAAAAAACTATTTTTTGTAACTTTGGCGGCCTCTACCGCTCGGAATATGGATATCGCGTCCCAGATCAAAAATACGTAAAATTTTTTTGCCCGTAATTTTTGTTCAAAATTTTTTTCTGTGCGACCAATAGAAAATGAGATAAATCGAATGAAAAATATTTCAAGATAGCGGCTGAAGCGCAGGGAGGGCGAGGTTTTTGGTTTCAGGCCTCTACAGTGGTCCTAAAAGCATTAGGCAAAAAAAATTGCAGTGCGCAAGCTTTTAAAGGCCTTTTTACGTTTTTACGTACATTTTAGGACATTGTTATTGTACTATAACTCAAGAACCAGTTGAGATAATGACTTCATTTAAAAATTATTTTGCTTGTTTTTGCAAGCGCTACAAATTATGTTTTCACAACTTTTTGAAAAATCAACACCCAGTGGGTGCAAATGGAAAAACTGATTTTTTGTAACTTTGGCGGCCTCTACCGCTCAAAATATCAACTTATGGATATCGCGTCCCATATCAAAAAAACGCAGAATTTTACTGCCTGTAATTTTTCTGTTCGACCTACAGCAAACGAGATAAATTGAATCAAACATATTTCAAGATGGCGGCTAGTGGTCCTAAAAACATTAAGCATAAAAAATTGCAGTGCGCAATTATTTCTAGGTCTTCATACATTTTTTGACAACTTTACTGTACTAGATCATTCTTTTCTAATTCCTTTATTCATAAAATACATCGTTCGAATACGAAAAACGGAAACAAAGAACAAAAGTGATAAAAGAAGGGTTTGACATATAAAGAAAAAGATGGCAGTTTTAGTGTTACCTGATTTAATTCCAACAGCGGCCCATTATAAACTTATCATTCTCGATGTCTCATAGTCGATATGTATAATATATACATTGTATATGATAATAAACCATATCCAAGCATGTAACATTTTGATGATTTTGCATCCAGCTTAGTACGATTTTTTTTTTGGCACATGGTTATAACAAATCGAACCAAAAACACGAAGATGAGATAAATTTGGCTTTTTACCATACCAAATTTTTGCAGGTGTTTTATTTGAAAACTGTTCACCAATAGCACTTGTAAGAGAACGATTTCTAACATAATTTACGAATAAAACAGCTTCATTCCAAAATCTACGATCTAAACCGCTTGACAACAGCATAGTCCTCGCCTTTTGAACTATAGTACGCTTAAAACATTCAGATACTGCATTCATTTCCGGATTATATAGCACGGTATAATTCAGTAGTATACCTTTTTTGACACAAAAAGACTTAAATTCTTTTGAACAATATTCTCCGCCATTATCCAATTGCAATTTTGCAATTCTTCGTCCATGTTGCGCCTCAGCCATAGCAATATACTCTTGAAATTTATTAAAAATTTCGCTTTTCTGTTTTATGCAATAAACCATTGATGCACGTGAAAAGTCACCAGTAAAAGCAACAAAATATCTGGAACCATCATGTGCTGGTTCACTCATCGGACCACTGACGTATGTATGAATCAATTCCAAAACTCTCTTAGAACGAATCTCTTTTCTTGGTGGAAACGATTAACGCGTTTGTTTATCGAGTATACAGGATTCACAAAATTTGTGATCAGCATTTATCTTCAGTTTTTCTAATCCAGTCACCATATTTTGATTTACCATCTTCTTCATATCATTGATATTCAAATGTCCTAGAAGAAAATGCCATAAATTTTGTGACAACATATTGAATTGTTCCACGTCAGCAATTCCAGCAAACACACTCGGCTCAATGTAGAAAGTTGTTTGATACAGTTGACCATTACGATGAGCAGCAAATATATTTTTACCGTTTTTCGAAATAAATGCATTACTTTATAACCTTTGTCGGTCAACTGACGAATTGACATGAAATTGCACTTAAGATTTTCAACATACAAAACATTTTGAATAATTTTTGTTGAACAATCATCGTTGAAAAAAATCTTTATTGAAATATCTCCTCGTTGTTTCGCTACCAATGATGTACCATTCTTTGCAGTCGAAATAATAATCGGTTCAATTCTTTGCATTTTGCTGAATAATGTTTTATTATTGACGATATGATGAGTTGCGCCCGAATCTAAAACAAATTGTACTTGGTGTACAGCATTACTTCAGCTCACAATGTGTCACATTTCTCAACACAATTTGCACCAGCATATTTTTTAACGTACGAACCATTCTTCACCTTTTTACAACGGTAACAAACTATTTTTGAAAAATCTGCTTGCATAGCGACTGAATCATTTGATTTAACACGAGGACCATTATTAGCAGCACGCTTTCCGCATTCATCCAACAGACCACTTTCAACTAATTCTATTGTTAATTTATTACTGTCCATTGTTTCCAGCGCCGTGACCACACCATCGAACCTTTTTGGCAACGTTAAAATTAAATGGCAAACAATGTCGAGATCTTCCAAAGTGGCACCAATCGATTTTAATTCACGCACAATATAATCAAATTGAAGAAAATATTCATTTATGCCGTCGCCATCTTCGTATCTCATTGTCAATAACTGCTTTCGTAACAGTTACATTTCTGAAAGTCCCAATCTTTTGCTTTAAAACCGCATTTAAATTATGCCAATAGCTAAATTTTTATCCGAAATATCGTAGGCTGAAATAATGAGAAAACACGTTTTTTGCACTTTTTTAACTTTTTAGGTTTAGGATATCTCCTAGAAAAATAAAGATATCGACATTATTTGAATTAGGTCTAGAAGATTGATTAGAGCTTTCCATTTCTGCATCAGAATTAACGGATATACGTCCTGTTATATAGCTCCAAAATATAGCAAAAACGGTATTTTTTCCTTGTTTAGGCTAAGATATCTCAAAAACCGTATAAGATACAGCAATTCTAAGGACGGATTCGAATTCAACATTGCAAAATACATTAAAAATAACAATTTTTCTAAATGTTTGTGGCGTTTTTTTTTTTCTTCATTTTTTTTTATTATTTTATTGGGATATGTGTTTTTGTGATATTTCGCGGCACCTTTCCATATACATATTCTGGAGTAAAATTCAGAAAAATCGTATGTGGGTCGTGGCGACAAAATGAGTTAAAAAGTCTGAATCGCTCATTACGGCCACATAACAGGTCCTAAAATTCTGAAAAATTCAAGCACGTTCCTTAATAAAAAATAAAACGATTTTGTCTATGATGTTTTTTTAATTTAAGCGCCCCTGCCGAGTAAAAAACGAAAAACGGTAAATTTAGGGTAAAAAATTCGATTTTGAATGTATCCGATCGAGCACACCAAAGCGACACATAAGGCAAGATAGCGAGATATCTAACGAATACTCCGAAAATTCAGAAAAATCGTATCGAGCACACCAAAGCGACACGTAAGACAAGATAGCGAGATGTCTAACAAATATTCCGGAGTAAAATTCAGAAAAATCGTAAGTGGGTCGTGGCGACAGAATGGGTTAAGAAGTCTAAATCGCTCTTTGCGCCCACATAACAGGTCCTTAAATTCTGAGAAAACTTAAGCAAATTCCTTGACAAAAAATAAATCGACTTTGTTTAAGATGTTTTTTTAATTTAAGCCCCCCATGCCGAGTAAAAAACGAAAAACGCTTAGTATTGGGTAAAAACGTGATTTTTGGCGGAATGCGAAATTTAGAGTTTTTCGTTTTTTACTCGTATAAGTATACGCGCAGTTTTAGATAAGGACGACATTTGTGAAATGATCATGTTAGATTTCGCAAAAGCATTCGATTGTGTTGACAATTCAAATCTTTTGAGAACACTCAAGCATGAGTTAAACTTTTCGAATTTTTAACTATTTGCGGAATAGATTGCTTAACATTGTTAGTTTATCCAGTTCAGTGTTAGCTAATTGTAGTGTCCCACAGGGTTCAGTCTTAAGACTACTTTTGTTCTCCTTATTTATTAATGATTTACCAGATGTTGTAGTTAATTGTAAAACCCACTTATATGCTGACGATGTATTAATTTGTCTCTCCAGACCTCTTGTGCAGGTATGTTATGATCTAGAAATTCTGTTAGCTTACAAGATTTTCCTTCACTTATTTTGAATAGCACAACTGTCCCACTTGCTAAAAATCTTAAGCTTATATTGGTGTTGAAATTAATTCTGTAGTAAGTTGTGATGCTACTACAGCAACAATTAAAGAAGTTTATTCAGTTTAGAAGTCTTAGAGCTTCAACTTATTGTATGCCTATTAATTTAAAAGTAAGGCTGGTAAAAATTTTATTAATCCCATTTTTTACCTTCAACTGCTCAGAGTAGCCTAGCTTGGATTCTATGTGTAAGCATAAATTGAACGTAGCGTTTAACGACTGCATAAAGTACATTTTTAATATACCAAGACATGAGAGTGTAGGTCATCTTAAAAAAACATTGTTAGGCCTAAGTTTAGAAGACTATTATAAGTACCGTATTCTCTTAAAATTGCACAATATGATTCGCAATAAGTGCATAGAATATTTGTCTGAAATTATCCGCTTTATGCAATCATGGCGACGATTCGATTTTTTTCAAAAATTATTATTTTTGATACAATCCGCAATGTTCTTCTACAGAAAATGATGATAAGTTGCTTAGATCATCTGTGCAGTGTTCAATGTGTGTAGGGTGTAGGTGTGTAGAGGCTGAAAAATTGGATCTGTTGACTCAGGCCGAACATTTTGAAAATTCTGACATCATCCTTATTGCACTAAAATCCTACCATCTTTTGGAAATTTCATTCGATTTTGCTCAGCATAGGCTTAAAATGTTTGCACTTATATGCGCCATTTAATAGAATTTCTAAAAAAAATATGTGCCAAAAACAAAGTGTTTCCTTTGAAGCTGATATGAAAATTTCAAAATTTTGTGAAATTTAAAATTTATGCTGCTATAACTCAGTTAAGTAATTTTGTTCGGAGCATAATCATTGGTATACTTGTTAGAAGCGCCATTAATCATTCTTCGAAAACGTGGAAAAATAAAATCGATCGGACTTGGACTCGAAAATAGAAATTATCGATTAACTTGGGAACGGCCCCAAGGAAAAATAATAATTGCCTTCTCAAAAATGTTACAATTATTTTTAATTTTGTGTTGTATTAACTTTTATAGTTATTGCTTAAATAATAAACAAATCAAAAACACAAAAAAATTGTTGGTAAACTTTACATTTTATAGTATAAAAAACAAAATCCAACCTCGACCGTATAAATTCATTCACTGTAACAAAACTTCTGGGCTAAAACCTCCAGGCACTCCACTATAACGATTGTTTTCCTTTTTTGGTGCTTAAAAAGGAGATATACGCAGTTTTTCGCGCACCATTTTGAATTTTTCCATTTTTCAACATCAAATTTGGATTCAGCAACCTCGACAACTCCCTGAATAGCATTATTTTTCATTCAAATACCTAACGTGCTGGTTATGTTCTAAATTCAATTACGGTGCATGCTTAACACGATTACAAATATGTATAATTACCTAATTTGCCTGCACTAAGGTTTTTTTCAATAACCAAAAAATATTATTAATTTGATAAAAACTGAAATAAATTAGAAAAGCAATTCTTTGATATATAGAATTGTACAACAAAAACCATTCTCATAAATTTTCGATAAACATTTATTTCTAACATATTATTAATTTGCATTTTAATTAGGTTTTAACATTTTAAAATATTTATGATGAACATAATGTATGTAAGGTAATAAATCCATCATGTCCTTATATTTGTCAGACGTAATAGATCTAATTTTTTCATACAAAAAAAGTAATTTTATGTTTCCAAAATTAGTAAGTCTTCCTCGTTGTGGTGTTCAATCGATAATTTTAAATTTAACATGTTGTTCCATTGTTATTTTTTTATAACATTTTGTATGGCGCCCATTGTAAGTAAGTCTGATCTAGCATATACTTAGCCAGTTTACAATTTCTCCGTCGGTACTTTTGGACGACTTCCTAAACGTCAGTTGCAAAGCAAACATACAAAGTCATTCATTCCTAAACACCGAGCTACAAAATGTTGACAAAGCATAGCATTCCTTAACGCCGCCAACAAGTAATCAATACGCATTTAATGGGCAACTAGCGCATCAACTTTGTTGTTGATGCTTCGAAACAAATTTATTTTGATTATCCGAAAAATGGAAGTTTTTGACGACAAAGCGGCAAAATAAAGCAGAATACGATACAAAACGGAAAAAGCAGACAATTTTATGGAAAAGTGTTGAGAAAAATATAAAAAGATGATATTTCTTTTTTTGGTCAATTTATAGAAATATTTAAAATAAGTTCCACTGACCTCATCGAAACAGTTCATTAATAGAACAATTACTTTTTTCCAACCTTTTTATTTTCGAATAGTGAAATGTTAAACTTTGTAAATAAAGTGTTCCCTTATGCAAAAATAAAGCAAAGCATATTTTTACAATGTCGTTCAATGTTGTATGCTGTTGCGGTTTAGATGCTGTCACAAAACTGTTTGTGAACATTGTGTTCATACGTTTAGGAAGTCGCCCTTTCTTTCATTTCAAAATAACTTCCTCCAAAGGTTGGGTTGAAAAAAAAATTTCGCTATTAACTTATAGTAATCCTGGAGGATATACAAAAAATTGGTTTTTCGGATTGCCATTTCTACCACTCCAAAATTGCGATCGTTTGGTAAGTATGAATGATTTCACAATAAAAATTTGTGATCATTGACGCTTATTTCGTTGTCACTGGACTGAAAAATATTCATCCACATTAAGGCCAACTATATGCTTCCATTTTGGTCAGTGCACATATAACTATAAGCTATAAGGACAACTTTATGTTTCCATTTTGGTCAGTGCACATATCACTATAAGTTATAATGTGATTTTGGTTTGTCATATTTTGTAAGTTATTCAAACAGCAAGATGCTAAAGGTATACAATCGATAAAATTGTCCGATACAAAATTCAAAAAAACCTCTGGAACTAGAAGCCCGATTTTAAAAAAGAAACCAAATTTTTTAACCACCATTTTATTACCAATTTTATTGCGTACCTAAAATTGTAATATATTTTTTTTTTACAAATTTTTTAACTTTTCAGCCACCTCTTTCATTAATGATTTTATGGTATTATTTGATGCCTGTATAACTGCTGAACACAGCTTTTCTGGAAAATCTTTAACATCTTTGGCTACTTTTTTATTGCCTTTATCTACCTTTTGACCAAGGCCCAATATCTTTTAATTGGTCTGATTTCTGGAGAATTCGGTGGATTTGCTTCACGAGTCACCAAAATCACTTTGTTTTTTGAGCACCACTCCAAGGCAATTTTATTTAAATTAGAAAATGCTAGGTCCTGCCAAAAGAAAGTGAAAACCTCATGCTTTCGCAAAAAAGGCTCAAGTCTTTTTTCCCAGCATTTCTTATTATAGAATTCGGATTTTACTGTTCCAGTGGTTACAATAGAATTGTTCTTTTTGCCACAACTGCAGTTTGCTTGCCAAACCAAGAACTTACGAGGAAATTTTGACTGTTTTTGACATAAACTTTTTGTTCACAATTCCCCAGCGAGTCTGCAGTGTAAAACTTTTGGTATGGAAGCTGTGAAAAATCGGCTAAAACATACGTTTCGTCGTCCATGATGCATCATTCGAATTTTTGAAAAAAATCAATTTTTAATTTTATGGCGAGCTGTTTTGCTTCCATGTTCTTCACAGCATCTCTATTAGGAATTTTTTTGTACCTTGAACGACTTTAAACCAGCCTCTTTTTTGGCCTTGTGAACTAAAAACTCGGAACATTCCACCTTCTGGGCCAGTTTTCTGTATGAAATGTTTGGGTTCTTCTTTAAAACTGTAACAATTTTCTTCTTATTGTTTTGGTCATGGACGACTTTTTTCCGGAACCTCGCTTTCGAAAGACATCCAAGTCTTCCTTAATTTTTTTCGGAACTCTTGATACCAGTTTCACATTTACTTTGCTATTCCGAGCATTTGGTATTCTAAAAAATTTTTAAGACCACCCACGTTTGCCATTTGTAAGTAAATATGATGGACTACGGAAAAAGTTTGAACAGAAAAATTTCGGTACATTTGTTTAAAAGCCTACTGCGAAAAAAATTTTAAATTGAGTACTTTGGAAACAAGTTATTGTATAAAATGTATCAGACAATTTTATCGATCGCAGTCCTTACTTCTTGGGATCCTCTGGATGCTAAAGTTTCATCCCAAGGATACATATCAACTTCATTATTATGAAAATTGTGGAAGCCTTGATTTATACATACATATTCCGCATATAATATACAATTGACACTGTAAGCTTAGGGTAAGGCAGCGCTTTTTGTAAATCAAAGCAGAAGGCAAAATATTTTTCCGGATTATTAAAAGCCAAAAGTTGGTCATCCTCCAAAGATGTTTTAGCCAATTCGGCATTTATTAAATGATTTTTCATGCTGTTTTGTCAGGATCTGTTGGTCTTGGATATTACAAGCAGCTTTAATTTGCATTTAAGCATATCGCATTTTTGACAGGTGTCGTTGCGTGGGTGGCAGAAATGCAAATTGAATTGTATTTTAAAAACATTTCTGTAAATACACTCTTTTACGAAAGATATGATGTTTAATGTACATTGATCTACATATAAGTTATACATTTTTCTGATGCTTAGTTCAGGGCTTAAGTAAAAGCTTCAAAATGCTATACTGAAAATATTTTTTGAGATAATCCAACCAAATTTCACTCAATTACTAAAACTGTAAATGCAATCTCTGAGCAAAACTGTGAGAATTCGGACAACATATTAGCAAAATTTTCAAAATACTGCTGTGTAGGGTATTTAAAGTTTGGCCAGGCCAAAGGTAACACCCTTACTAGTTTTTGCGTTCAGAGCACGCTCCAATCGCCTTTAAGTTATGTTAAAAGTATGTAGAAAAAATGTTTTACATACTAAAATATCTCCACGATTTGTACGCAATTAATATTTTAAAGTAAAATTTTTAGCTGCTCTTATGAAGTTAATTGGGCGTTTTCTTCTAGTCACTAGTTTCCATGTATGTAGTTGCATTTTAAAATAAATTTTGGATATTGAAATCTTCAAGGTTCCAAAATTTGTTGAAATTTTGTTTTCGTTCGTCCTCACTGATAAGTTTAACACATGCCCTTGAGTATTTGCAGTCAGTAATCACAAATTTTTTTTTTGGGACTAATTTTATGTGATTTTGTGAAGTATTTCTTTCCACTGTTTCAATTGAGTTTTCTTAATTTTTGGGCATTGGTAAATTTATATTCTCCATTGTGTTCCTTCGTAGCATCATTCTCATCTGAAGACGAACAGAACAATTCAATTATTCTTCTTCTCCTGAATTTTCTTGAACTAATTTGGTCCGAATTGTCTTCCAATTCTGATTCTAAGATTATTCTTTTGTTGCTGATTCTTATGGGTCTTATTCTTAAAAACATACAAATATTAACACTTCTTCAAATGAGAGTTTTATTGTAGTGGCGTCATCATCCCGAAAAAAGTTTTTTTTTACTTGCAGATCCATCAGAGTTATAATTTTCCTCGAAATTGTTCTAAGCCATTTTTTTTATTTTTTAAAATAAAGCACAGACCCGCATTAATTTTCAAATAATATTTAATATTCAAAATTCCAATTTTTTTTTTAAATTCTAGAAAAAGTTCGTTTGCTTCTGGGAAAATATTTATTAAGGCTTTCAGAGAAGTAAATACCAGGTGTTAAATTACAAGGTACAAGATACATACACGCCTGTCCTGTGGGTGATTTGAATAAAATTTTCGAGTACCCCATTTTTTTTTACGGAATTCTGTTAAACATCGTATTTCGACATGTTTTCAATAAAAAATTTCAAAATCCTTAGAGCACTTCGGAAATGATCGGCTAACTAACGATTTCCATGTTGCTTTAGCCGAAGCAAAAAAGGATAATTCTGAAAAATAGTTCCAAATGAATTTTTTTCTTGCGGAGTTGTATTCACTAATGCATAAAAAATAACGTGTGAAAAGTACATTGCAAAATCGTGTGCCCAAAAAAAGTTATTTAAGGTCAAAAATTGCGAAAATAAATTTTTTTCAATTATTTCGCTTACGGCTGCAATTACGAAAAAATAGTGGTTGACAGATATTTGCCGAGTACACAGTTTTTTAACCTCAATGATTTACTACGAAAAAACTTCAATCATTTTTTTCCTTTTACTCATGGTTTAGGAAGTATGTCAATTTAAAAAGTTTTGAAACTTCGCGATATTTATATGTTGTACGTTTTAAATTGAGATTACTCTCGAACGACTAATCGCACAAAAAAAGTAAATATACTTGTTTGTAGAAAATTATATTTTCTACAAACCATTCGCAGCTCTTTTTTTCGTAGGACCTATGGTTTAGGAGATATTTTTCACAAACTGTTAAAATTTTGAAAAACTAGTTTTTAAGGAAATTTCTGGAGCTGTTTTCGCTTGATAAAAACTAACGGAATCTATTTTATTAACATTTACACGATCTTCAAATAATATTTGATACGAAATAATTATCGAGAAATTTTTTTACTTAAAAAAAAAATGGCGAATTTTGTGTAAATTCTTTAAGTTTTGAATAAAAAATTTCTTTGAAAGAAGTATGATGAATTTTGGTCTAGTTTTTATGAATTTTTTATTAGATTTGAAGACGTGAATGTTCGAAATTTTTATGTTTTTGCCAATTTTTTTTTTTTTTTAAGTAAAAAAATTTCTCGATAATTATTTCGTATCAAATATTATTTGAAGATCATGTAAATGTTAATAAAATAGATCCCGTTAGTTTTTATCAAGCGAAAACAGCTCCAGAGATTTCCTTAAAAACTAGTTTTTCAAAATTTGAACAGTTTGTGAAAAATATCTCCTAAACCATAGGTCCTACGAAAAAAAGAGATGAGAATGGTTTGTAGGAAATATAATTTTCTACAAACAAGTATATTTACTTTTTTTGTGCGATTAGTCGTTCGAGAGTTATCTCAATTTAAAACGTACAACATATAAATATCGCGAAGTTTTAAAACTTTTTAAATTGACATACTTCCTAAACCATGAGTAATAGGAAAAAAATGTTTGAAGCTTTTTCGTAGTAAATCATTGAGGTTAAAAAACTGTGTACTCGGCAAATATCTGTCAACCACTATTTTTTCGTAATTGCAGCCGTAAGCGAAATAATTGAAAAAAATTTATTTTCGCAATTTTTGACATTAAATAACTTTTTTGGGCACACGATTTTGCAATGTACTTTTCACACGTTATTTTTTATGCATTAGTGAATACAATTCCGCAAGAAAAAATTCATTTGGAACTATTTTTCAGAATTATCCTTTTTTGCTTCGGCTAAATCAACATGGAAATCGTTCGTTAGCCGATCATTTCCGAAGTGCTCTAAGGATTTTGAAATTTTTTATTGAAAACATGTCGAAATACGATGTTTAACAGAATTCCGTAAAAAAAATGGGGTACTCGAAAATTTTATTCAAATCACCCACAGGACAGGCGTGACATATGAATCAATATTTTAGCACCTGTTTACAAACTTTAATCAAAATATCTTGCATTGTTCTCGAAACATGGTCCAACACACTTACATGTATGTTAGGAGTAGTGCAACGCTGTTAAAACCAATTCCAATCTTAATTCTATGGGAAAATACGTCACTGCACTAAAATTTATTTAAATCTCTACCACCGTTTTCAACAAAAAATTTCGTCACACTCGAATTCACATACAAATACAAACGTACCCGTATGTGTTTTATAAAATTAAAATTTAAAATAAGCCAGCATATCCCAGTGCTACTTCATTTTTACATATTATTATATAGTATATGACGTTTTTTTAAACGCGTGTCATTATTTGTCCTGGTTATTTTTACTTATTTTAGCTATCAGCGTCAAGTAGTTTAAGAGATATGATGAATTTGTTTTTGGGGGGCGTGTTACCGCTCATGTTTTAGCCTTCGATGTAGAATGTTCTAACGCTAAGTTACTGTGAAAGTTTCATTAAAATCGGTCTGTTAGTTTCTGAGTCTACGAGGAACAAATGTACAAACAAAATCTCTTTTTTATAAAGTAGATAGACAAGATGACACATTTTTATACCTTACACCCAGGGTATATTCACTTTGTCCTTCCGTTTGTAACGCATAGAAGGAGGCGTGGCAGGTATAGAAAAGAATATATATTCTTGATCAGCGTCACCTCCTGAGTCGATATAGTCATGTCCGTCTGTCTGGCTGGCTGGGTGTGCGTGGAAATACATTTTTTGGGAAACTGAGCAACATAATTCAATGAAATTTGGCACTCTACCTCCGTCGTTAAAGTTAGCTCGGGGGATTGAAAATGAACAAAATCGGTCAACGGACACGCCTACCGCCCATACAAAAAAAATATTCAAAATACAATAATAAAAGTATTATTTGCAATAACAGAAGCAAAATGTAGATAAATACTATAGATAGTAAGTACAAGCTCTTAACAAAAACTTGTCGAATTCGGACTAGAGGACGTGGCACCTTCCAAATAAACAAAAGTTTCAAAATGATATACTGAAAGTATTTTTTGAGATAATCTAACCAAATTTCACTCAAACACTAAGAACATTTATTGCAAACTCTGAGCAAAAATTAGGCAAAGTACGATTAGGGGGAGTGGCACCTCCCATAGAAGCAAAAGTTTCAAAATGCTATACTGAAAGATTTTTGTAAGAAAACCTAGCCGAATTTCACTCAAACACTCAGAACAGTAAATGTAATCTCTACTCAAAATCTAGATAAACTTGGAGAAGAGGGCGTGGCACTTTCCGTATAAGCAATTTGTTTTTATAATGTCCTAGGAGTTACGGAAAAATAAAACAATTTATTTTAATAAAAACTTGTATGTACATTAGAGTGGTCCAAAATCCGAAAGTGTTAAAAAGTCAAGGTGCGTGCGACTTTTCTGAATCCTTGGATCCTGCTGATTACAAAAAGTGCTTTGGAACCAAAAAAAAATTGCGTTTAGATATTCCGCAACGAGCTTGAAGGTACTTTTTTAGGAATTTTTGAGTTTTTGAGTACTTTTTATACCCTACACCCAGGGTATATTCACTTTGTCCTTCCGTTTGTAACGCAGAGAAGGAGGCGTGGCAGATATAGAAAAGTATATATATTCTTGATCAGCGTCACCTCCTGAGTCGATATAGCCATGTCCGTCTGTCTGGCTGGCTGGCTGGGTGGCTGGCTGTGTGTTGAAATACACTTTTTGGGAAAACTGAGCAAGATAATTCAATGAAACTTGGTACACTGCCTTCGTCACCAAAGTTAGCTCGGGGGATTGAAAATGAGCGAAATCGGTCAACGGACACGCCTACCGCCCATACAAAAAATATATTCAAAATGCAATTTTAGGAGTTTTTTTCACGACAATGCAACCAAAATACGCATTAATATTAAAAATTGTAAGCGCAAGCTCTGAGGAAAAACTAAGCGAATTCGGACAAGAGGGCTTGGCACCTCCCATATAAGCAAATGCTTAAAAACGCTATACTGAAAGCGTTTTTTGAAATATTCGAATCAAATTTGACTCAGACACTAAGAATCATAAATGAAAGCTCTCAACAAAAATTGGGTGAAATCGGACAAGGGGGCGTGGTACCTCCCACATAAGCAAAAGTTTCAAAATGCTATACTGAAACAGTTTCTTGAGATAATCGAACCAAGCTTCACTCAAATACTAAATACTATAAATGCACGCTCTAAGCTAAAACTAGACGAACTCGGTCAAGAGGGCGTGGCACCTCCTATATAAGCAAAAGCTTCAAAACGCTTTACTGAAAAAGTTTTTCACTCAGACACTAAAAACTATAAATGCAAGCGCTGAACAAAAACTGGGTGACCTCGGACAAGAGGGCGTAGCAACTCCCATATGAGCAAAATTTGAAAAATACTGCAGTGTAGGGTATTTAATGTTTGGCCAGGCCAAATTTTACACCCTTACTAGTTTTAATTTAAACGCTATATCTTTTTCACCAGATTAGGTATTTGCAAAAATTAAATTGCATTTTTGTAAAAATATTTTGAGTCAAATTCTGCATCAATAATAATAAATCTAGTCTTTCCCAATTTTTTTTAGCAGCATTTTAAACTTCAAAATTTGTTAATTTTTTGAGGTATTTGCACATTCAAGAACCGATTTTTTTCTTATTTTGCTTTAGCAAATTTTTTTTTAAATTTTTATATTTTTAAACATTAATTTATCTTTAAAATAATTTCAACAACTGAGCTTTTAGTAATACTTTTACTCACTAAAAACAATTAAGTTTAATTAAATTTGACATAAAAAAAAATTAATTTTCATGTTTTCAAAGCATTAAAATAAGATATCTTAATGGTATGACGTAAGGTACCACTTTTTTCTTATAAAATCATTAGTTCTTAATCTTCTGAGTAAAACAACATTCTTCGCAATATTGAAACCTTGCCACTTCATGTTATTTTTGGCAAAATAGGTTAACAGATAGTTTTCATAGATTTTCTAAGGAAACTAAAAAAATAAATAAATCAAAAAGGAACTAAAATAGCCATTTTGGGTGTATTTGTTGATGCTGATTCCGAATTCGGTCTCAAAATTGCTGTATCTTGTACGGTTAAGGAGATATTTTTACATAAATGTATAAGAAACACCGTTTTTGCTCTTTTTAAAGTGATATTACAAGTCAAGGTTATTTTCAACCACAAAAAGTGGTATAGTGGTTAAAAGTGCCAGTCTGTTTCTTTAAAATTCAATTTAAATTATACCGATATCTTTTTTATTCTCGGAGTTATTCTAACCTAAAAAGTTGAAAAAGTGCAAAATACACGTTTTTTTGTTATTTCTGCTTACGATATTTCGGAGGAACAAAGAAATATCGATATAGTTAAAATTGGGTTTTGAAGAAAAAGGCTGTCACTTTTAACTTCCATACCAGGCTGAAAGTTACCATGTTGTGATATAACAGCTTCAAAAATAGCAAAAACGGTGTTTTTTGAATTTTTAGGTTAGGATATCCCTAAAACCGTGTGAGATAGAGCAATTCTGAGGCCGGATTTAGAATTTTCATGAACACATACATCGCATATGTTGTTTCTGTTTCACCACGAAAATTTTAAACTCAAAGTTTTTTTTTTGGCCAAATTTGATTATATTTTACGGTTTTTAGTAAGTAAAGTGAAGCTTATAGCTTAGTTGTTCGAGTCATTTGATAGATAAATTAATGCATAAAAAAATAATAATATAAAAAAAAATTTGCTAGAGCAAAATAAGAAAAAAATCGGTTCTTGAATGTGCAAACACCTCAAAAAATTAACAAATTTTGAAGTTTAAAGTGTCGATAAAAAAATTGGGAAAGACAAGATTTATTATTATTGATGCAGAATTTGGCTCAAAATATTTTTACAAAAATGCAATTTAATTTTTGCAAATACCTTATCTGGTGAAAAAGATATAGCGTTTAAATTAAAAAAAGTACTCAAAAACTCAAAAATTCCTAAAAAAGTACCTTCAAGCTCGTTGCGGAATATCTAAACGCAATTTTTTTTTTGGTTCCAAAGCACTTTTTGTAATCAGCAGGATTCAAGGATTCAGAAAAGTCGCGCGCACCTTGACTTTTTAACACTCTTGGTTTTTCCATACAAAATTTGGACCACATGTACATAATGTACTTGAATTTCAGTGTGGGGTATTTAATTTTTGGCCAGGCCAAAGATACCACACTTACTAGTTTTCATTTGTCTCAGAACGAAAAACAGATTGGTCGATGAGCTGATTGAGTTGATCGATGCTGTCTATTTGTGCAGCTGTTTCGTTTTCTTTAAATTTGATAAAAATGAGCCCGCGCAATGAAAACACATTGTAGTTTATTATCTTTTTTTGGTCATTGCTGCACGAAAGATGCTCACATTAGTTTTTGTTAAACATTCGTTTACATAAAAAGGCACAGTCGAGCCAATGTGGTTTCATTTTAACGATTTTGATGTACTTGTGGTAGAGCGTTTAAATTTCGCAATTGACGTTAAAATAAAGTTTTTCTCTGCTTCTTTTGTTTTTTTTTTTTACGCGAAAAATGTTTTTGATTAAAGGTTCTTTAATTTTTAGTACCTGGAGACCGATCCCTGCTCGGCCAACAATCTGATCTTATTATTTTAGTCGATGTTATTGTTCATAGAGATTTTTTGTGATGGAGTTCGTACCTTTTCACCTCCAACGTTCATGCTTTCAAAATGATAAATTTACTGATGAGAATAACAATAAGAAAAATTCGGAAAGTATGGAATGGTGTCGAAAAATATCAAAAAATCAAATAAATGGAATATGCCACGCACCCAAAATATTTCGTCTCTTGTATGGGGACTGAAATATCTTATCTTCAAAAGATCATGCCTCGTAAAGTAAGAGACCTATTGGAAAAGTCCGCAAGGATGTTTTGATAAGGAAGAGTGTGGCTATTCAACGCCATTAATAAAAAAGGATTTCACTTTTTCTTGTAGACACGCAGTAAGACTAAACACAGCGTTTTCTTCAACTTCAAGAAAGGATATTTTAAAATCCTGCAGGTATACTATATACTATATTTTTTCTGGGCCTGAGTTATTAACTAAAATTTTATTTTGGTAAAAAGTGGGCGTAGCAATTGTTGAACAAAGCCCACATATGCGAGAAATAGCATTTAATTTGTTTTACTTGTATGGGAGGTTCCACGCGCACCAGCGATATTTTTCCCATTTTCAGGTCGTAGGTGCCTAATAAAAAGGAGATTCCCTACAGTTAAATTCAGATAGATTGCTTTAGTAGTTTTCATTTGATTTCGTATAATACTTTTGTGGGCGGTGCCACGCCCTCCAACGAGTTTTCCTAATATAACGGCATATTGCATTTTCAGGGGTAAAATCTCTTAAATTTTCATTAAAATTGTTGGAGTCGTTTTCGAGTAATATTGAATAAAAATTTTTAATGGTTAAAGAAGGGGCGTGACACTTCTTCGATGCCGCCCACTTTTTGTTTATTACAAGGCATTGATAAGCAGTACCTGTATACTAAATTTCATTAAAATATCTTCAAACATTTGCGAGAAATAGCATTAAACGTATTTTGCTTGTATGGGAGGTTCCACGCGCAACGGCAAAATTTCGCCCACTTTCCGATCAGAGATGCCCTATAGTAATTAGGCTCCTCATAGTTAATTTCAAAATGTTTGCTTTATTAGTTTTCTTGCTATACCGTTTTATATTTTTGTAGGCGGTGCCACGCCCTTCAACGAGTTTTCTCAATGTAACGGCGTATTGCATGTTAATTCTTGTTTGCAGAGGTAACATCCCCTAAATTTTCATTAAAATTGTTGGAGTCGTTTTCGAGTAATATTGAATCAAAATTTTCAAGGGCTAAAAAGTTTGCGAGTTATGACTAAATCAAATTTAAAATTCAGGGCAGTACCACGCCCTCTAGTGAGCAATTACAAAGTTCAAATCGAAGTCATTCTTCATTGTATGCTAGTATCTAACACTATTCCAAGTTTCATTAAAATCGCTGTAGCCGTTTTCGAGAAAAAATATTGGTACAGAAATAAGTACAAAAAAACAAACAAACAAAAAAATAAACATACAATTTTAGCTCGTATAAGAAGAGAAAATATTATTTATTTTGTTTTGTTAAGTTTCGGTTGCTCTCTTAAAGAATCAGTTCCAACAAGCGAAGAAGAACAACAGTCACAAATTTAGTACTCTTAGTTATATTGCTTTGTATTTTTTGTATTTTTGCCGAAGAAAAAAAATATTTCAAAGTTTTAAAATTTTTAAAGAATAATGTTAAATTTCTGTAAAGCTGGTAATGTGATTTATTAAAAATTTTAATATTTAGTGAAGGTGTTAAATAAAATTTTCACTATTTCGGTTCGTTTAGGGATTATTTAAATAAAAAGCAAGAGCTATTTACATGCACGTCCGTCCCGTTCGGCGTGATTTTGCATCCTTTGGAGAAAGTGGTGATGCCACGTCAACTTAACAAGAGGTACCAAAATTTGACACAAGATGGAACCGAATGCGCAAATTTCGAAAAACGCTGTCACTTAAAAAGTTGGTTACTTGTAACTTCATTTTTAATTTTTTTCGTTGTTTGAACTTTACAGTAGAGCTGTCTGTTTCTGTACGAACGTTCGTATTCACGTAATCACGTGAGTACGAACTTCGTACGTATTCACGTAATCACGTGAGTATGAACTTCGTACGTTAAAGGTACGAAATCACGTACCTCCAATTCACGTGAATTTGAGGTTCGCACAGGTACGTGAATTTGGTAAAGTTTGTACTTTTGATACGAACTTCGTACTATTCGTTCCTCGTACTTTTCGTACCCCGTATTTCGTACTTTTCGTACCCCATTTGAGATAGTACGGATAGGCCACGCCCACTATTTAACGATTGATCGAAAAAAAATTTAACACGTTATATCTCGCAAACTATGGACGCTATTTCCATGAAATTTGGTAGGTAGGTGCTCCATATAATTAGCATCCGCTGACCAAAGTGGGCGTGATCGGACAATGCCACGCCTACTTTTTACGATTCAAAGAATCGGCACTTTAAAACGCTATATCTCCCAAAATATACGAGCTATTTCGATGAAATTTGATAGGTAGGTGTTGCACGTAATTATCATCCGCTGACCAAAAAGTGGGCGTGATCGGACAATGCCACGCCCACTTCTACCGATTCGAAGAATGGACAATTTAAAACGCTATATCTCCCAAAACATACAAGCTATTTCCATGAAATTTTGTAGATAGGTGCTCCACATAATTAGCATCCGCTGATCCGGTGATCGGACAATGCCGCGCCTACCTTTGACAAAGTGTTTTTGTGTTAAAATCTCGTTTTTTTACAAAATTAGACTGAAATTACACTTCTTTTTAAGAGTTTCTAACTGTGGCAGTAAAACTGATTAAACAAAATTTCTTCACTTGCCAAACAAACCTGACACATTTTTTTTCGTAAAATTTTCTTTCTAACTAAAGTTTATTTAGCTGAGAATTCCAAATGTATTTTTAGGGTTGCTTCATACTTTTCACAAAATTTTCCAACTAATATACATATGTACATAATTGTAATTTTTAATTTCATCGAAATAGCTATTTTAGGGATAATAGCGTTTTAAACTGTCCATTCTTCGAATCATTAAAAAGTAGGCGTGGCATTGTCCGATCACGCCCACTTTTTGGTCAGCGAATGATAATTATGTGGAGCACCTACCTATCAAATTTCATCGAAATAGCTCGTATATTTTAGGAGATATAGCGTTTTAAAGTGCCGATTCTTTGAAGCGTTAAAAAGTAGGCGTGGCATTGTTCGATCACGCCCACTGTGGTCAGCGGATGCTAATTATGTGGAGCACCTACCTACAAAATTTCATGGAAATAGCGTCCATAGTTTTTGAGATATAACGTGTTAAATTTTTTTTCGATCAATCGTTAAATAGTGGGCATGGTATTTCCGTACTATCTCAAATGGGGTACGAAAAGTACGAAGTACGAGGTACGAAAAGTACGAAGTACGAGGTACGAAAAGTACGAGGTACGAAAAGAACGAGGTACGAGGTACGAAGTTCGTATCAAAGGTACGAACTTTACCAAATTCACGTACCTGTGCGAACCTCAAATTCACGTGTTTTGGGGGTACGTGATTTCGTACCCCTGTTCGTGAATTCACGTACTCACGTATAGTACGAATTCACGTGATCCGACAGCTCTACTTTACAGTAAGGTAAATATCACTCCAATTTTATCCAAAAAAATTATTAGCTGCATGCATGATGACAAAACAGTAAGGTAAACTTTAAAAGATCTTCAGTGGACAACAGAAAAGCGGCAACATCAGCTGTTTTGTATTTGCAAGTAGAAAAAGTTTTGTTCAGCATTTAGTTTTTAATTTTTTTCAATATTTGCTCAATTTGCTTTTGTCCACCATGTTAGTTTTAAGTAATATATTTTTTCCTGACAAGTAAGGTTATATGGCTTTCTAATTTCTTAAATTTAGTTGTGGTTAATCCTTAGGTTCCCTTAAGATGACTATCAAAGATAATCGAAATATTGGAAATTCGAATTCATAACAAATTATAAAAACCAAAATTATTTGGACCGCGAGCCCGTTGAAGAAAACAAAATATATTATTAAAATGTTGCTAAAAAATCATCAGGTTTTGAATTTTTTTAAAATGACCAAAAGAGAAAAATACGCAACAGGGGACCAATATAAAAATGAAGACCATTTCTGGTCCATGCAAACCCAACTGGCAACCGTGCATGAAAAGTTCCAAACGAGTGAAAACTGTGTAACGCATGTATGTACCTCAGCTTTTCGCAACCGAAATTAAGTAAAGCACTGTAAACGAGTTTTCTGAAAATAACTAAAACACGGGGTTTGAATTTAGATTGGTGCGGAAAGCGTACTTTAATGTGCGATTATAGTTCGAACACTGAAGTTACAAAGTTAATTTCTGAATTTAAACAATAAGAGACAGCAAAAAGTGCTGCCCATAGCAAACCAGAAGGGCAAAGAAAAAAGAAAGGAATACTTAAAACTAGAACAAACAGGGTGTTTGTTACGGACGTAAACATCCCGCCCGCCTTGCAGGAATGCAACGTCTTAGAATCCTGAAACGAGAAAAAAAAGGGGAAAAATGAAAGATTAGAAACCAACTCATTGTAAGTTAGCGGCTAACCTTCAGGGAAGATTACCAGGAACAAGGTCCTGACAGAACATATCCGAAGATAGTGTTCTGCACTAGCGGCTGCCCGGAACCTGAGGGGAACACGCCTGCCAGCATAATCTTTGGGTAGATATCTACCCCCAGTCGGATAAGGACTGGCCCCGTTCTGAAGAATGCAGGATCTGCAAGCTTGAGGTTGGTGTACGGCTCACGTATTCGCTCATCCAGGCTGCGCAACGGAGTCACCAGCTCGCGTCCCGCATCAACACGCGCCATCACCTCAATGATCCTGCTGGAGTCGTGATTCGACCGCAACTGTAGAGTGCAAATTTCGTCTCCATCCATATGAGACGTACGTATTCGCCATTTTCTTACCAAAGTTTTAGAGATAGATGTCTTTGGTGAACTAGAGTCTATTGGACCTCGCTCCGTTACTATATGGCCGTCGGCCAGCATGCGTACCATGACCGTAGGCAACAATGTCATCACCCGCTGCGTGGTCAATGAGGATGGTGGAGAGGGAGAAGACCGCTTCGGACATTGGGCCCTAGTCGAGGACGATCGAGGCCCTGACGACTGCAGTCTTTTACCGGACGATCGTGGCCCGGTATCAAACCCCCTCTCCTCCGTTGCGTAAGCACGAGTCTGCTGGTCACGCTGTAATTTAGCTTTTCAGCCAGCTCTCCTTTTTTGCGACTTTTTGGAAGACGACTGGCGAGATCGCACTCGGGTATGAGAGTGCAGTAAGGTGTGATGGTCGCTCTTGCAATGGCGGCACCTTACAGTGCTCCCACAGTCCTTCAACAAGTGCCCCGAGGACAGGCAATTGGAGCAGTAGCGGTGAAGCAAAACTGCACGCAATCGCTCCTCGAAGTTCTTTTCGAGGAACCGCTGGCACGCTGCAAGGCGGTGTTCCGACGAGCACAGCCGACACCTATCGTGACGGATCACCGGAACGACCGCACTCCTCACTGCCTTCTCAACCGGAGCCCTCTCTCGCACAATCTCGGGTTCGCTCAAAAGCAGCTCAGACTCAGTCTGGAAACCCATTTCTTCCAACAAGTTACCAACAATGGAATGCGAAGGAGAAGACATTCTGCAACGAAAAGAGAGAAGGAAAAATAAAGGGAAAAAAGTGATTTTTGTGTGCTCCTATGACGAGGGAAGCACAATAAGCTTAACTATCGGTCGCGTAATGCAACCACGCTCGGTTCGGACATCGGCGACACGTACGCGACTGTCGTTCCCGGGATACGTTCGAACTACCCGACCTAACTGCCATTCATTTGTAGGTAAATTATCCTCCTTAACGACCACTAAATCATTAAGAAGAACGTCCTTCTGGGGGGACTTCCATTTAACACGCCGTTGCAACTCTTTTAGATATTCACTTTTCCATCTCTGGCAAAAGTGTTGTTGCATTGCCCGGACCTTTTGCCATCGATTGACAATTTTTAGGGGCTGTTCGGCTATTTCATGCTCTGCTGGCGGTAGCAAGGGCCCGCCTACCAAAAAATGGCCAGGAGTGAGAGACTGAAAATCATCTGGATTTTCTGTCATGGCGTTAAGTGGGCGCGAGTTTAAACACGATTCTATTCGGCTAAGCAAAGTGAGAAATTCTTCGAAAGTGTAATGTTGACTTCCGGCCATCTTTTTGAAATGGACTTTAAAACTTTTGACTCCAGCTTCCCATAGACCTCCCATATGAGGAGCGCCAGCTGGAATGAAATGCCATGAAACTTCTTGATGGGCATATCGATTTAGTACAGCCAATTGAGACTGATCCAAAAAGGCTTTGAAATCCTTTTTAAGCTCTTTTGAAGCACCGACGAAATTGGTACCGTTATCAGAGTAAATATTTGCAGGGCACCCACGTCGCGAGACAAATCTTGAAAATGCTGCTAAAAATGTAGCAGAAGAAAGATCACTGGTGGCTTCCAGATGAATTGCTTTTGTCGAAAAGCATACAAATAAGCATACATAGCCCTTAGTTATTCGGCAGGCTTTGCCAATGTAACTTTTGATATCAAAAGGACCTGCAAAATCCACACCTGTGGATGAAAAAGGACGCGATATGACCGTTCGCTCTGGAGGGAAAGCAGCCATAATTTGCGATCGCAACTGATTTTTGTGAATAACGCAAGTTTTACAATTATGCAAAGTTGTTTTTATTAAATTTTTAGCACGAGGGATCCAATAATGCATTCGAATAAGTCGAAGCATTAATTGATTCCCACCATGAAGTGAAGTTTCATGAATAGATTGCACCAAAAGTCGAGTAAAGTGGCAATCATACGGCAATATTACAGGAAATTTTTCATCGTAAGAAAGCGTGGGTGAGGAGGCTAGCCGCCCGCCCACACGAAGCAGCGCATCTGTGTGCAAAAACGGATTCAAAGACAAAAGAGTACTTTTAGGACCAATAATTTGCTTAGTCTCTAGTTTATGGTACTCATCAGGAAAACTAACTTTCTGGCACAATAAAATCAATCGATTTTTGACCTGCTTGATTTCTGCAGAATCAATATATCTTGATTTGCGTGCAAATGATGAATGATTTTTTGATCGAGTATGATTCATAAAACGGAATACATACGCTAAGACCCGTAAGCCACGCGATAACGATGAAAAACGCTCCAATATGTCTTCATATTGAGAAAAATACGCAAAATAAACCTTTACAGGCTTACGTTCGAGAGACGTTTCAACAACTGAAAACTGAGATTGCGCTTGCCATGAATTTTGTAAAGAAAGCCATGTTGGCCCATGCCACCAAAGAGAATTATTGACCAAATCTTGTGGGGTCATTCCACGAGTAGCTAAATCGGCAGGGTTTTCATGTGTATCAACATGAAACCAATTACGAGTGCCAACCTTTTCTGCGATTCGAGACGCTCTGTTTGCTACAAAAGTAGTCCAAGAGCAAGGTGGCTTGCAAAGCCAGGCAAGAACTATTGTGGAATCTGTCCAACAATACAAACGATGCTTGTCAATATCAAGATGAGATATCAATGAATCAACCATATCAGCCAATAATGTGGCCCCGCACAATTCAAGACGAGGTAGTGAAATAGTCTTGACGGGAGCCACTTTACTTTTAGAATAAAGCAGGTGACTGACAATACAGTCACCTTGCTTAACGCGAATATAAATCGCCGCTGCATACGCCTTTTCAGACGCATCACAAAATGCGTGAAATTCCACCTCTGAAGATGGTGAATAACTTACAAAACGTGGGATACGAATTTTCTCAATATATTCGTAATGTTGCAAAAAAGATTGCCAAGAAAAGAGACTGTGCGGGAGGATGTTGTCATCCCAATCGATTTCATCCAGCCAGATTCTTTGCATTAGAATCTTTGCTGTCACAATAATTGGAGCCAGCCAACCGGCAGGATCAAAAAGTTGCGCAATGATGGAAATAACTTCCCTTTTTGTGTATACCGACTTTATTTCGAGACGTTTTATATTGAAATAAAATGAATCAGAAGTGGCGTTCCAGCGAATCCCTAACGCTTTGGCATAACTTTCATCTTGTAACTTCAAAAAGTTTTCGCGAAGAAGATGATCAGAAGGCAGACCGGATAAAATGCATGAGGCATTTGCGGTCCATTTTCGCATAGTGAAACCTGCTGAGTCAAGAGCGAATCTAAGCTCATCTCTAGCCTTTATGGCAGTCTCAACGTCATGAGCACCTGCTAAAGCGTCATCAACGTAAGTGAAACTGCGAAGAATTTGAGCAGCAAGGGGATACTGCTCTTGAACATCATCTGCCAATTGCAGCATGGTTCTTATGGCTAGGTATGGTGCACAATTGACACCGATAGTTACCGTTTTCAACTCATAATCCTGAATTTCATCTTCAGGTGAGCTTCTAAAAAGAATTCGCTGGAAAGTAGAGTGCTTCGGATCGACAAAAATTTGGCGATACATTTGCTGAATATCGCCATTGAAGACATATTTGAAAAAACGCCATTTTAAAATGAGAAGCGTCAAGTCAGCTTGAAGAGTTGGACCAACGTACAAAACATCGTTCAAGCTAACCCCATTTGAAGTGGGGCTTGACGCATTAAATACTACACGAACTTTCGTGGTAGTGCGATCAGGCTTAATAATTGCGTGATGCGGCAAGTAATAATGAGATGGCGAGATCTCGAACTTCGGGGAAGAAATTTTTGTCATGTGACCCAGTGAGAGATATTCTTTGACCACTTCGTCATACTGAACTTTTAGATCAGGATTTTTGTTCAAACGGGCTTCACCCCGAATGAATTGATTAAAGGCAATGCCTCGAGAAAATCCTAAGTTCATTTTGTCGGGATATTCACTTTTGAAAGGCAAAGTGACTACATAGCGACCCCTTTCGTCTCTTTTTGTCGTCTTTTTATAATTATCCTCGCAAAACTTATCAGCTTGCGATAAAAATTGTTTTTTAGGAAGCTCCTCCACCTCCCAAAAACGTGCGATCTGTTTATCAATCGCAACCTCACTGAAATGAGTGAGGCAAGTGGTAAAACTGAATATTTCACTTCGAGGCATAGGGCCCGTGAATATCCAACCGAACACAGTTTCTTGGGCGAGAAGCGAGCCAAGAATATTCTTCTGAATGCCATCCAATATTATAGCGGGGTACAAATCGCCACCGATAAGTACATCTATTTGACCACTTCGGAAGAAATGCGGATCTGCCAATTGGAAATCAGGCAAGGTCTTACATAACGAAGTGTCAACTGAAACAGAAGGCAAGTCTCCAGTTACGCGAGAAAGCACAAAAGCAGTGGTTTCAAGCTGGAGCTGTCTGTTTCTAGGGGAACTAAGGATCAGATCACAAGCTTTTGAAACCTGTGCTGAAACTGCGTTATTTACGCCAGAAATTTGAGCATTGACGGCTCTAGTGGGGAGCTTCAAAAGCTTCTGAAGACGCTCGGAAACAAACGTACCTTCCGAGCCAGAATCGATAAGCGCTCTGGTGGTGTACGCTGCTCCTAGGTGACATACGGTCACCATTGCAGTACCTAACAATACGTGCTTGGTACTAGAAGCGAAGCATGTCTGAATGTCGTTGTTAGCGGACTGTATTTGTGTTGAGTGTGATTGCGTGTTAGAGCCCGGGGGATTGGGTCGCGAATTCGACTTACTTGAGTCTACACTCGAAGCAGGGGCAGAGGCTAGAGTCGAATTGCGATGTAAAAGTGAATTGTGACGTTGCTTGCACGTACGTACTTTTACACTCTTTCACTTCATGTGAATACGCTAAGCAGTTGATGCAAAAATGATGCTTGCGAACATCTGCTAAGCGCTGTTTGGCATCCATTTTTAGAAATTTGGGGCAATAACGCAGCGCATGTTGTTCCGACGAACAAACTTTGCAGCTCGTTGAAGATACCTTAGCTTGATAACTATTGAGCCGCTTATTGGAATGAGCACTCTGAGTTGAAGAAGAAGGCACTGTAGTATGACGAGGAATCGCACCACTTGAGCTGCGAATGTCAGAAACGGTTTCTAATGTTTGAAACCGACTTGTTAAAAAAGAGTCGAGGTCTGTCCATTTCGGAATTTCATTTTTATTTGAAACGGACTGCTCCCACAACGAAAGCGTAACCTCAGGCAATCGTGTCGAACATAAATAAACAAGGATTGCATCCCAATTTGAGATATCAATGTTGTGTGTTTTGAGTGCAAAAATACTACTGTTGATATCCCGTTGAAGCTTTTTGAGATCTGTGCCAGACTCTTTTGGCACTTGAGGTAAATTAAATAAAATTTTAAGCTGGCTATTGACAAGGATACGTTTATTCTCGTACCTGTCAGACAAATTTTGCCAAGCTTGCATAAAACCATCATTCGTTAAAGGAGATTTCCGCACAATCTCCTTTGCCTCACCACGTGTTTTTTGATTTAAGTGGAAAAGTTTTTCCACTGAACCTAGCCGCGAGTTGTTTATATAGATGGCCGTAAACATGTCCCTGAAGGACGGCTACGATAGGTAATCGCCGTCGAAAACCTCTGTATTGCAAGGTGGTACAGCCATGCTGTGACCAAGCTCTTTCAAAGGAACATCGATGACCCTTTGCTTAGGCTTTTTCTGAGAAAACTCAGAAATTTTTCCTGCCACCCGAAGATATGCTTGGTAGCAGGTGCGATACTTGCTTTTAATAGAATCAATTTCACCTTCTTGATCTACTTCGGCTAAACAAGCTTCATAGGAAACTTTAATTTTCCCCCACTGCGCCTTAAATTCGTCGTTTTCAGCCTCTAGGGAGAAAACGTTATGCTCTTCAGCATTATCGAAGTCTGATATGAATTCGATGAACGAATCGGACAGACGGATAAAAGATTTTAGCTG
The DNA here is from genome assembly GCA_951812925.1 of Calliopum simillimum. Lineage (NCBI taxonomy): Eukaryota > Metazoa > Arthropoda > Insecta > Diptera > Lauxaniidae > Calliopum > Calliopum simillimum. Next base: position 51,768,028 of record OX638370.1, on the reverse strand, counting down.
CGACATAATTTTGTTTCCAAAATATCAAAAAAGCCAAAGTATTGAGAACAAGAAGAAGAAAATTCGGTAGAAAAAACAAAAATAAAGTTGATCACCACGAACACCAATCAAAATAAGCGACCTTTCACAAAAAAGCGCTTTAAAAAGTAGCGAAGTAAAAATATAATTCCGAAAAGGCAACAGAAAAACAAATAAAATCTGAAAATTTTCAAAAAATATATGCTATTTATATGTAAAACAAATATAGAAATATAATATTTTTTAATAAAATTCAAAAATTATTGCACGAAAAAACCACAATTGTATTGCAGAGAAAAAGAAATAAAAAATTTTTGAATTTTCAAATAAAATATTTTTTCCGACTTAAAATATATTTTTTCCCACTGTGCAGTTTGCTCACAATATATATGTGAAGAGAGAGAAATAAAAAAATCCACTACAAAAAATATTTTTTACAAGTTAAAAATATATTTGACCCACTGTACAGCTCTTTCACATGTACATATGTATGTATGTGAAGCAAAAAAAACTGCACTATACAAGAGCGCAAGAACTCTTTGTATTAAAAAGTGGGGGTGGATTTTGTAAAGCACAAAGCGAGATTTTGGCGACGATCACTACGGATGCGACACAAAAGAAACCACGAAAATGTGCGTGGGTGAGAGCGCAGAAAGGCTGCTTGTACTCTATATAAGTAAACGCAGTTTTTCTATACGAGAAAAAAATGCATATACATGCATACATATTGTTACGGGAATTTGCCCGAGCGCCCAGTTTCCACGGGACTTTGAACACCCAAATAAAGAAACGCCTAGTAAACGTTTTAAATCTATATTTGGAATGTTAAAATTCCTAAAAAGGAATATTATTAGAAAATACGAAATTATTATTAATAAAGTAATAAATTGTTACATACTTTTTGGTATGAAAACCAAGCGCAAATTACAATTTAATTATTTCACGAAGTAAGCTTTATCGAGGATTCTAATTGACTGTGCAAGTATTTAATTCACGAAATTACAAAATGGTTTTTTCTCTACTTTAAGTCTTAAGAATATGTCATTAATGACATTGAAACTATTGACAATGAAACTGTAAGCGATTTTAAGTTATCATATAAAAAGATACATCGATAAATATATAATCGAAGACAGTGGCGGTAACACCCCCCACAGTATGGCAAGAAGGGTCTTCGCCGCCCTACTCAAAGTCCTCAGCCACGTCGAGAACTGCCAACTTAGCTACTGGCCTGTCTAGCACTCCACAACTGGTTAAAATTTTGGCACTCCGAACTTGACCATCAACAGCAACCGAAGTTTCCAACACTTTTCCTCTAGGCCACACATTTCGAGGATTTGCAGGGTCAACCACCACCACCAGATCTCCATTACTTAATGGTTTAGTTTTTTCAAACCATTTTGTTCTGCATGTGAGTGTGGGTAAATATTCAGCTAGCCATCTTTTCCAGAACCGCTGCGCATATTGCTGAGAGCAACGCCAACCATCCCTGAGAGCAATACCACTATCGTTTAACTCAGCTAGGGGTTTCATTCCATTGGAACTACCAAGTAGCAGATGATTAGGTGTTAAGGCTTCATGATTCTCGTCACAAATCGGCACATAAGTGAGTGGGCGAGAGTTTATAATGTTCTCTACTTCAGCCATCATACTACGAAGCATTTCATCATTTGGAAGTCTTGTAGGCATTATTTTGTAAAGTACAGTTTTTACAGACCGCACAAGGCGTTCCCAGGCGCCTCCCATATGGGGGGCCGATGGCGGGTTGAAGTTCCACTTTGTTGTTGCAGAAGTAAAATTAAGGACAAATTCATTCTTGTCAACATCTTCAATAGCTTCGCGTAGTTCTCGTTCCGCACCCACGAAATTCGTGCCGTTATCGCTAAAAAATTCTTTAGGAGTACCACGTCTCGCAATAAAATTGCGAATTGCCATTATACATGAACTTGTATTTAATGAGTGTACGATTTCAACATGCACGGCTCTAATTGTAAGACAAGTAAATAAAGCTCCGTACCTTTTTTCCTTATGGCGGTTTACAGTAACCAAAATTGGTCCAAAAAAATCGAGACCAGTGTATGCAAATGGTGCGACAAATGCTGATAAACGCGCTCTAGGAAGCTTAGCCATTTGTGGGTTTATTGGCAATGCTTTTTTTATCTTACACATTTGACATTTACGTACTAATTTCTTAAACACAGCTCTAAGTCGTGGTATGCGATATTTCTGACGAATTTCATTTACAGCAGTTTCGTTATTTCCATGATGATATTGAAAATGATAATGCAATATTATAAGCTGCGTAATTTTGCCACATTTCGGCAGTATTATCGGATGTTTTACTTCATCAGGAACACAAGCTTCGTTGATCCTACCGTCGATACGCAAAATACCGTTGTCGTCTAAATATGGATTTAGTTTGTAAATGGAACTGCCTTTATTTATCTAACCGTTTTGTTGAAGTATCGAAATATCCTCCGCATATGATTCTACTTGGGCCTGCTTTATGAGAATATTTTCGGCTTCCTTGAGTTCATCTTGTGTTAAGTTATTTATGCGCAATGTGTTGCGACTTTTTAAAATTTTGCAAAATTTTACAACGTATGCTATCGCACGTAGGGCTCTGCACCATCTTGAAAAACGATTCGCGTCTACCAAATTGTATACCTCATTAATGTGAAGTAAATGTTGTTTGAGTTCTATATCAGTACCTGATTCAGCAATTTGGTCCATTGGCCAAAAACTACTTGGCTGTTTTAAAAAATCAGGACCATTTACCCAGCGGCTACTATTTGATAGATCTGGCTCACCTTTTGACCATTTAGTTGCATCGTCTGCTACGTTCATTTTACTAGGAATCCATCGCCATTCATCAAGCTCGGTCAAATCAAGAATCTCGCTCATCCGAAAAGCCACAAATTGATGATATCTCTTATGATCTGATTTTAGCCAACTGATGACTGTTTTTGAATCGGACCAGAAAATATTTTTATGGATTTTGATTGATGTGCTTTGAACGATGCTTTTTGCAAAACGAGACGCAATTAAAGCTGCCATCAGTTCTAGCCGAGGTATCGATGTTATCCTCAGTGGCGCAACTCTAGTTTTTGATCCTATAATTGAAACTATCGTATCTGTTCCGTCTGAGATTCTCAAGTTCGACACAGCAGCGTAACCATTTTCACTTGCGTCGGCGAAAGTGTGTAGTTGAACCTCTAAATTATTACAGTTTTTAAACGTTTTGAGATAGCAACGAGGTATCTGTAAATTTTGTATTTCTGGTAATAGCTTTAGCCACTTTTTCCAATTAGTATTTTGAGGAGCTGGTATTGGATCATCCCACCCAGTACCGTTTCTCCATACTTCTTGCAAAACAATTTTTAGGTACATCAAGTAGTGCCCTATAAGCCCTAAAGGATCATAAACTGTCATTAAAATTTTTAAAAGTTCCCTTTTAGTGGGTATTTTTTCTCCTAAAAATAGATCATTCTTCAGAATGGAAGGTGAAATCTTGAAGGTAATAGTATCAGTAACTGATCGCCAGTAAACACCTAGGACTTTATCTGTGTCCAACTCATTACCTAAATCAAGACTTTTTGGTTGAACATTTTCTTGTTCAGCTAACATTTGCAGAACGTAGTTTTTATTACATATCCAGTTTCTAACATTGAATCCACCTTTGCTGTGAATATATTTCACTTCTGAAGCTAACCTAACAGCTTCTTCCACTGTATCTACAGAATCGAGGAAATCATCAACATAATGATTCTTTATTATTGCAGAAGCTGCGTTAGGATACTGTTTTTCAAAATTAGAAGCGTTCAAATTTTTAACATATTGTGAAATGCATGGAGCGCACGAAGCCCCAAAAATCAAGACGTTCATTACATAAATGTCTGGTTCCTTGCTGTTTGGATTACGCCACAAGATCCTTTGAACGTTACGATCCATATCACGAATAAATATCTGGTGGAACATTTGTTCGATATCTCCACAGATTGCCACGGTCTTTTGACGAAAACGCATAATTATGGAAGGCAATGACGAAAACAAATCTGGTCCTTTTAACAACATGTCGTTTAAAGACACGCCATAACTTTTTGCGGCTGCGTCCCAAACAATTCTGCACTTCCCAGGCTTGTTTTTATTAAATACAGGAAAAATTGGTAGATACCAGACTTTCTGAGTTTCACACACCGGCATATTGCGGTCAAGTTTTGTTATATAACCTTTCGAAATATATTCCTTTATGGTCTTTTGAAAAACTTCATCTAAACAATTGTCATGACGTAATCGTTTTTCTAAACAATTAAATCTTTTTACAGCCATTTCATAGCTGTTAGGCAGCATTAAATCTCTATCTCGCCACAGTAGCGAAGTCTCGTAGTGACCATCTGGACGTTGTGTAGTGCAGTCTTTTAAAATACAAACAGCTTTTTCTTCATCCCTACTCATTAATGGTGCAGAATTATTTATACCAAAAATTTCTAACGAATAAAATTTTTTTATTAAATTATTTAACTTTTTATCGCTTTCGGTACAATCGCATATATGAAAATGCTGCTGCTCGTTATTAGAATTTGCTCCAGTTCCGCCATATACTAACCAACCAAGGCGCGTAGATATTGCTACAGGTTCATGTGATTTGCCTTCTTTTACACGTTTGGAAACGCTTAATCTAAAGTTATTCAAACCAATTAACACTTTGGGAATTGCATTTTCATAACTTTGAATTGGCAGTCCATTTAAATAATGATAATTTTTTGCCATCTCATTAAAATCTAATGTTTGCTTGGGCAGTGCCAGATGTTTAACTGTACGTACGTCGATCGTGCATCGTTTTCCATTTGGTCCAGACACCTCCATTGAAAGTCTATGTGAACTACTCTCATCACGTTCTACATTGCCGGTCCACTTTAGGCACAAGGGTTCTGCGACACCTGTTAAATTTAAATCCTTATAAATTGCTTCATCAATTAGACTTGTTGATGATCATCAATAAATGCAAACGTCCGCAAATTTTTTTCCTTACCATAAATAGTTATGGGGATAATTTTAAACAAATTTTTGTTTAACTTTATGCTGTGTGCATGACAATTCTGCGTCTGATTGTTTGTGTTGACATTTGGCACTCTTCTTTTGTCTGATTGCGTTTTATGCAAAAGAGAATGATGTCTAAATTGACAGGAGTTGATGCCACAAACTTCACTTCTATTACAAATACCAAAGTGCTTGCGAAGGCATTGTTTACATAATTTATGCTCTTTCACATTGTTCCATTTTTCGCTGCGATCCGCTGCTAAGAATTTTTGACATTTTTCAACGTTACTGCAGCTGCCGTTGCATGCAACGCAGTTTCTTATTTTTTGGTCTGTGTGCGTGTGTACGAAAGCATTTCTCTGCTTGCTGCGTGAGAGAGAATCTGCGGTAAAAGTGACATTGCTGTCAACATCAACTACACTAGCTGAGAGGCCAATGTCATATATGCAATTGGAAAATTCTAGCAGATTTGCCTTTTTGTTATTTTTTATGAGATTCATTTTATACGTACCCCAATTAATTTGGAAATATGAAGGCATTTTGCAAACAAGTTCCTGCAGTAAACATGAATTATTTAATTCATCTAGAAGACCACATGCTTCAATTGTAGCTTGAAGACCTTTAACTTGGACCGCAAAAAAGGTAATAGTTCCTAGTTTGTTTGCATTAACAGTTGGCAATGCACGTATTCTTGCTTTCAGAGAATGAAGTATTTTTTCAGGCTGCCCATAAAGAAGTGCTAGAGTTGAAATAGCTGTTGATATGCACGAAGGATGTAGCAAAATATGTTGGACCGATTGCAGGGCATCTCCACGCAGAGTCTTTTGGAGGCGGATCAGGTTTTCAGCATCTGTTAAGCCGCAGACCGAAGTAGACCAATCATAGGTAGATTTAAATAGCGGCCATTCTTCAGGCCTTCCTGTAAATAAGGGTAAATCCTTAGGAACTGATTGCCTCGCGTTTGACTGCTGATAAGTGAGGTTAGAGTTGACGTTGCCGAGTGGAGCTGCCGACGAATACGGCTGATTTGCAGTAGAGTGCACTTGAGGGGCCGTAACAGACGTCGTTGCTGTGCTATTCGTATTCGCATAGACTGAATTGTTACTAAAATTTGGATTTAACAATAAATGTGATATTTGATTAGGTAGCACGGTGCCGTCTTGCGTAGGTTTTTGTTTAGGTTGAGCAAAGGCTAAATTATTGCTAGGCATATCCTGGCATATTGAATCATTTTTACTGTCGTTGACTGGTTCAGCGAAGCTATTATTTTTACACATATTTCCTTGATTCTTGGTCGACTGCTGCACATCTTGCATTCGATGATCAGTTTGATTCTGCAACCATTTCTGCAACGAATCATTGGCAGAACTGATACTCTCGATGTCGTCGTCAACTTGTTCCAATATCTGGTATTTTTTAATTAAAAACTCCGCATCGCGTTCCTTAGCAAGCTGCCTTTCTTCTTCAAGTTTTTGTAGCTCTAAAGCTTGTCTGCGGCCAGTTGAATTTTTTGAAGTAAAAGACGCATTGCTGCGGCTGCTGCGTATAGATCCTGGTGCATCTGGATCTTGATTTGTAGGTAAACATTTTGAACACGTCCAAGCTGTTTGTGGGCTAAAAACTTTAGCGCAATTGGGGTGGTATTTATCATGGCATTTGCTGCATTGTAAAAATACTGAGTTTAATGGCTCATTACATATACCGCAACTCTCTGCGTTTTGTGAAGTTGTTGCATGTTCGGGAAGGGGTGGTTGATTTGGTGGTTGACCCTGTAAAAAAGTATTTTCCATGTTTTTTAGGACTTACTTGTGGTGCCGGTTGGAAAGTGTTATTTTGCTGGGTTGTATTGTAATCGATTACACCTGTTGAACGGCTGCTGGTAACTTCCCGCTTATTCGAGGTTATGTTGCTGATTCACGTGTGGGGCCGAATTATGTTCCAATTAGGACAGAATTGCGTCCAGTAGGATGAAATTTATATGGTCTCGTCAAATAAGTCCACGAACTCGACTTTTTAATCAAAAATAATTTTAAGTTTGTTACGGGAATTTGCCCGAGCGCCCAGTTTCCACGGGACTTTAAACACCCAAATAAAGAAACGCAGAGTAAACGTTTTAAATCTATATTTGGAATGTTAAAATTCCTAAAAAGGAATATTATTAGAAAATACGAAATTATTATTAATAAAGTAATAAATTGTTACATACTTTTTGGTATGAAAACCAAGCGCAAATTACAATTTAATTATTTCACGAAGTAAGCTTTATCGAGGATTCTAATTGACTGTGCAAGTGTTTAATTCACGAAATTACAAAATGGTTTTTTCTCTACTTTAAATCTTAAGAATATGTCATTAATGACATTGAAACTATTGACAATGAAACTGTAAGCGATTTTAAGTTATCATATAAAAAGATACATCGATAAATATATAATCGAAGACAGTGGCGGTAACACATATATTTAAAAAATTAAGAGCTTAAAAAAAAAAACAAAACTCAAATTGAAAACCAAAATTGTTTGGAAATTTTACATACAAATAAACCAAAGTGAGCGGCTTATATATACGTATATATGTATGTATGAACACAGTTTCGCGCCAAAAATTTTTCTGAAAATATATATATATATGTCTTTATGAAAATGTAAACGGGAAAATAAACTGTATTGCTACAGCGATTTTCCGGTTCTTTTCCAGATTAATATATATATAAATTTTTGAAATATATTTTTTTTCCCAACTGTGATTTTAAAAACCAAAATTTCGCCAAACTGAACGAAAAAATTTCAGAAATTTACAAAAATTTCCCACTTTGCCGACGAACCGAAAATATGAAAAATCCAAATTAGCGTACCGAAACCGAGACTTCAAAACAAATCACTTTTTCACTTTATAAATTGAAAATGAAATACCTTTCAACTTTCTTAGTTCGGTAAAGAAAGTTTTATAAAAATTTCCAATTGCCGTCGGCAAAACGCACTCTTCCAAAAAGGCCTGGCTGCTGTTGCTTATGTTGTTGATGCTGCTGGATGATGCAGCTGCAGGTGTTTTTGATGATGCTGTTGATTTTGTCACGGAAAAATTGTTTTGCACTTTGTTCACTTTTTTTGATATTGTATTTTTATATACAATATATGTATACTTTTTATATTTCTATATAAAAAGTAACACTTTTCACAGTTTGTGTGTTTTTGTTTTTTTTTTTTTTAAGCACTCGCGGCGGCAAAAAATCTTAATATTAAAAAATTTCGCGGCGGCCAAATAAATTAATTATTTAAAATTTTTTTTTTTTTTTAAAAACCACGACACTGGATAAAAACGGGTCCATTAGGACCATGTAATTTTCGCAACCGAAATTAAGTAAAGCACTGTAAACGAGTTTTCTGAAAATAACTAAAACACGGGGTTTGAATTTAGATTGGTGCGGAAAGCGTACTTTAATGTGCGATTATAGTTCGAACACTGAAGATACAAAGTTAATTTCTGAATTTAAACAATAAGAGACAGCAAAAAGTGCTGCCCATAGCAAACTAGAAGGGCAAAGAAAAAAGAAAGGAATACTTAAAACTAGAACAAACAGGGTGTTTGTTACGGACGTAAACAAGTATGATCACATTTCTTCATTTCAAATGAAATTTGGCCTATGGGAGCAACAAAGTAGTTTGCGAACTTTCCATCTATGTAACATCACACTAATAAAATCAGTTTGATTTAACCAATTAGCTCGATTTAGAAAAAATGAGTGTCAATTTGCTGCGGGATTAAACAACATTAGAAATATTATTGGCTATCAGGGCTTTATTAAATAGAATTTACCGATTGCCGGACAGCACTTGGTACAGTTATTCGGATTTTTCCTTCAAGACGCATTGCAAAGAACTTGAATTGAAAAGTATTGTGTCCAATTATCGCGTAGTAGATAATTCTCAGTAATCTAAAGACAAAACTCAGATGGGGCAGAATTCTTTCTATTGTCATGCAGTAAATAAAAAAATATCTGTTTATAATGACTTAAACATTTCGGCGAAATGAAAAACTTTTATCTCCGGGGTTTCAATACGTCGCTTTTCACAGAAAGTGTAATAAGGCAGAGGAATTCTTGTAGTAGGAGATGGAAATCGATTCCGCGCTTAAGCACTAGGCGCAATAAGCGTTGCCATAATGACGATTTTATCGTCATTTTGACGATTGTTCAACCCTTATGACGATCAGACGATTTTTTCCTTAAAATTACAATTTTCCTGACTATTTCGCTTATTTTAAGGGTTTTTAATCTTTTTGGAAACACAGTTACATTGTTTTCATTGATAAAAGCTCGATTTTAGCCATTTCTCCAGCAAATATTTTCAGTCACGGAAAAATCGTATTTTAAATACCTAGGTGATCAAATGAATCGCCCGCGAGATCGTATTTTTGTCTCAAGCGTTAGTTTGTTCGGGAAAAACTGTCCTGTAGTTTCAAGTCATTTAGAAGAATCCGCAAATAACTCCTTAATAATTGCAAGCGACTCCCCAAAATGAATCCGCGAATGATGCACAGAATCGGTAAACCACTCCTCAATATGATTTTTAAAGCCATATCATAAACTACGCAGTATTTTTTACATTTTTGCATGAAAACAATTTTCTTCTAATAACACTGTTCGACACAAAAAAAAACACATGAGAAAATCCAAAAAAAATCTTAAAGTAGGCATAAAAAAAAAATACCCTTGTCTCGTGGTTTTTCTCCAGCACCACACATTTTTTTTTAATTGATTTTTTAAGTTTTTTTACCCACTTTACATGAAAAAAACAAAAATACCGCATTCTTTTGTTAAATCGATGGATTTAACTATATATATATTATGCTTACATCTGAGGTGTATCATGTGTTCAGCAAACTTATGCAGAATATTGCGGAAAATATTTTTGTATAAAAATTTAACCCTGTACAGCCCCCACATGCGGGCCATTTTTGCTCTTTTCTCAAAAAGGTACAAAAATAACACCTCAAACATTAGAATATTGAGTCAATATTGGGGCTTTTAAGTATTTAAGCCACATTTGACGAATAAATGATATGTTACAAAGTTATATACCTTCAAAAAATGGCAAAAAACATTTTTTTTTTGGTTTTTAGGTTACAATATCTCATAAACTATACACGATAGAGCAATTCTGAGGTTGGATTCGCGTTTAGCATCGCAAAACACATCGATTGTGATTATTTTAATTTTTCTTTAATGTTAACTACAAATTTTTTTTTTTCTTTTTGTATGGGAAAATGCCCCAATTGGAAAAATCGAGATATTTTCAAAAAGGAATCAGCTACGATTTTGATTCAAAGTGATATTTTATCAGAATAACATTACAAACACTCGGAGACATTCAGTATACGTTGCCATTTTAGTTGAACTTAATGATGCTTCAGGAGCAGTGTGTATATAGTACAGAAATATTTGCTATACAATTTCACTACTAGTTGCTGAACACTAAAAGAGCAAAATTTCATCCAGAAAGCAAAAAAATCGTTAACTTCTAACAATCAATATTTTCCAAATTTTACCCCACTGCAAAACTCTAAAACTACATTTTGGACAAAACTTGTTCTGACAAGATCATAATGAAATCACACAAGGATCATTTTCCTAGAACACATTAACATATCATATCCTGTTTTATGGGTCTTTTCGACCCCTTTTTGTAAAACTGAGCCACAATGGGTTAAAGAATTTTGCAAAAATATCCTACAAAAAATTTCACTAAGCGTTACGAAAGACGAAAAATAAACTTAAGGTAAGCGCGTCAGGGATGTAATTAATATGCAATGTAAAAATTCCTAATTTATTTTAACGATTTTTTTGGTTTCGGGCTTAAATTTCGTCCTTTACGTGCATAAAAACTAGTAGTGAAATTTTATAGCAAACATTTCTGTAGTACATACTGACTCAATATTCCCCTGTTTTAGGTGTCATTTTTGTATCTTTTTAAGAAAAAGGCGAAAATGACCCACATGTTGCGGTTAAAAGGGTTAAAATTTTATACAAAAATATTCCCCGCAATATCCTGAATAAGTTTGCTGAACACATGATACACCTCAGATGTAAGGATCGTATAGTTAAATTCATCGATTTAACACAAGAACGCGGTATTTTTGTTAGTGGATAAAACAACTTCAAAAAACGATTAAAAAAAATGTGACGTGCTAGAGAAAAAGCACGAGACACGGATTTTTTTTTTTTACTTCTAAGTACTTTAAGAATTTTTTGGATTTCCCAATGTGTTTTACAAAAAAATCGAAACTGTCGAACAGAGAAATTTTTCCTTTTTGCAAAGCCTACAATTCCTTTTTGAAAGTAGGTTCCGCCAAATCTGATGTAATTCGCCATACACTAGATAAGTGTTATGTACAAATATTAAAAACATGTGTGACGATTTTTTGACGATTTATTTCCTCTAAAATGACGATTTTTGGGTAAAATTACGATTTTTTTAAGCCTAATGACGATTTTCTTCCAAAACTTTGTGGCAACGCTGGGCGCAATAATACTTTCAAAGAATCCCGGATATAATGGTTTTATATAGTAAAGTTTGTTCAAAGGTTTCTATAAAGTATCTCGGTTTTTATATTTTTATTGAAAATAATAAGATATTCAATAAAATAAAATAGCAAAGTATGCACATTCACCATATTGAGTAAAACGCCAATCAGACGATTACACAATGCTGTGTTACCAGATGACCGTATTTTTTCCCTCAGATCTGACATCATTTGTCTCTAAAAAGTTTTACAAAAACGGTAAACCTGTATTTATTTGAAAAAAATATGGAAACTTAATAAATATACATACATATCTTCAATTGTTTTAGTGTCGAAATATTGAAATTGAAACACACTACACAAATGTCAAACCGAAACATCCGTGACAGTTGTTGTTTGAAATTTCTTGTCAAATTGAATTCAAAATTAAAAATTTAAAAAAAAAAATACAGAAATTAACTTAAACAAAAGAAATTCTGAAACATATTTTATACTTTTTGTGACTAGATTCCAATTTTTAGTTTAGGAAACACGCAGATAAATTTTTTAAAAAACTAACATACTCGTTTATTTTTAGGGTTGCCACCTGGTTATTTTCCAAAATTTTATTAAAATCATACTTTTTGTGACTAAATTGAAATTCTTGGTTTCAGGAACGGTCAGATAGGTACACGTAGTACAGATAGTTAAAAAAGTCTGGCAACCCTAACATAGCAACCCCAAATCTTTGTTTCGTTGTTTTTGGTTCCAAGATGTCAATTTAGAGAGGGAGAAAATTATGACCTTAGCAATTTATTGAAAGAAAATTTTGATTTTATTAAAAACCAGTTGGCAATCCTAAAAAAATTACTATGGGTTTTTGGGTCGAAAATATAACTTTTTATTAAAGAAACTTAACACAGAAACACAATTTTGCGAAAAAACGTGTGGCAACCCTAATATGGTAACCCTAAATTTTTGTTTCGTTGTTTTTGGACCCAAGATGTGAATTTATAGGGAGAAAATGATGATCTTATCAATTTATTGAAAGAAAATTTTGGTTTTATTAAAATAACCAGGTGGCAACCCTAAAATTATATGTTGGAATTGTAAAAAGTTTATCTAAGCGTTTCAAGACTAAAATTAAATTTTTTTTGAAATATATGTTAAGCGAAATTTTCAAAAAAAAAAACAGGTGGCAAAGTTTATCTGAGCGTTACCTAAACTAGAAATTTGAATCTACATAGTCACAAAAAGTATGATTTTTACAAAATTTCAGAAAATAACCAAGTGGAAACCCTAAAACTATATGTTATATTTATAAGAAGTTTATCTGCGCGTTTTAAGACAAATTTTTTTTTTTTTTTAATATATGGTTTAAGAAAAATTTACAAAAAAAAGAAAACAGTTGGCAATCCTAAAAGTTTTAGTATAATTTTTAAAAAGATTATCTAAGCGTTACCTTAACTAAAAATTTGAACCTAGTCACAAAAAGTGTAAAATAAAATAATTTACAGAATTTGTCGTAGCTGTAAAGAAATTTCTTCATGTGCATAAAAAGACAACAGAACCACAAATGCGCTCGATGTTGCTATGTCGATGGTTTTGCGACAACTGAATGAAAGAGCATACGAATGCGTGTGAAGTTTCCCTCTTCAATTGAGCTATGGCTTGCCGACCACTACCTTAAAGATATTGCGTCATGGTGCTTCCTTACATATCTTTTTATACCCTACACGCAGTGTATATGGGCAAATCCGAAAATAATCTCCTCTTATATGACCCAGGTTTTATGAAAATTTGTTTTTTCATGTATGATAACCAAATGTAGTGGAATATATTCCTAGACGTATAAACTGAAATTTCCAATAGGCGAACAAAAAAATTTCGACCTGAGGGGGTATCAGTAGGTCGTTTTATCTGAAAATTTTGGGAAAATCGAGATTTGCGATAATAAACGGGAAAGCACATATTTCAGAAGCAGTAGATATGTTACGGGGCACCTTTCCAAATATTCTGAAGCAAAATTCAAAAAAATCGTATGTGGGTCGTGGCGACAGAATGGGTTAAAAAGTCTAAATCACTTATTACAGCCACATAACAGGTCCTAAAATTCTGAAAAAAATCAAGCAAGTTCCTTGATAAAAAATAAATCGACTTCGCTTGTGATATTTTTTAATCTAAGCACCCCCTGCCGAGTAAAATATGAAAAATGCAAAATTTTGGGTAAAAAATGCGATTATTGGCGATAAGCGATCGAGCACACCATAGCGACACATAGGGTAAGATAGCCGGATATCGAACAAATAATTTGGAGTAAAATTCAGAAAAATCGTATGTGGGTCGTGGCGTCAGAATGGGTTAAAAAGTTTAAATCGCTCATTACGGCCACGTAACAGGTCCTAAAATTCTGAAAAAAATCAAGCAAGTTCCCCAATGGAAAACAAATTGAATTTGTTTATGATGTTTTTTTTAATTCAAGCGCCCCCTGCCGAGTAAAAAAAAAAAACGCTTATTTTTGGGTAAAAAACGTGATCGAATAAATGCTACGCCCACTATTCGATCCCACCCACTTTTTTGTCTGTTGCAAAGTATTGTTAAGCCTGACCCGCTCACCAAACTTCATTTAAATACCTTGTATGGTTTGCTAGTTACGACCATATCAAATTAAAAATTTAATGCTATGCCACGCCCCCTGGTGAGCAATTACAAAGTTCAAGCCAAGCTCATTCTTCATTGTATGGTAATATCTAACAAATTCCGAAGTTTCATTAAAATCGCTGTAGCCGTTTTCGAGATAAAGTTTTGCCCGTTCCAAACATACATAAGTACATAGGTATATAAGTCCATAAGTACATACAATTTTATCTCGTATAAGAAGAGAAGATATTAGGCCTGTTTTTTTTACGCGTATATACAATTGTGGTAATTTTCAAATTGCGGTAACTTATGAACGGTGAGTCGTACGATAAAAAGTCCGAGGGTCTTTTTCATTGAGAACCACATGCTCTACAAATAATTTAAATCTTTTGTAAAAAAAATAGTTATTTAGTTATTTAAAAAAAAGTGATTTTTTGCCGTTTATCGGCGCTTAACCAGTTTTTATGGAATAACTCCTAAAAGATAAATTTTTTTAAAAATAAAATGAAAAGTTTTTGTAGAGAACGTGATTCTTCATAAAAAAGTTCCTTAGAGCTTTATTGTGCGACTCACTGTTCATTAGTTATCGCAATTTAAAATTTTCCACAATTGTATACACGCGTCAAAAGAAACACGGCTATTGTTCGTTGTTTTTGTTTTTGATGCGACGTAGTCGTTGTTGTTGTTTTATGTTGGTTCGATTTTGTGTGTACGCAAAAAAAGCAACAAAAACGCGAAATTTTGACGAGTGTGAAAAAAAAACAACAAAAATTATTTTTGTGATTGTTGTACAGAAATATTATTGGTCGAGCCAAAATTGGCTCACTTGTTCTACGCTGACACCCTTGATCTAATGCTTATCTTCTCTTTTTATACGAGCTAAAATTGTATGTATGTTTATAAATATATAAATATATATGTGCCCAAATTTTTCTCGAGAACGGATGCAGCATAGAATGAAGAATAAATTAGGTTTTAACTTTATACTAGAGGGCGTGGCACCGCCTTAAATTTTAAATTTGATCTAGTCATAACTTCCAAACCATTAAAGGTATATTGATGAAATTTAGTACACAGCTACTGACTATCAATGTATTCTAACGACAAAAAGTGGGCGGAGTCGAAGAAGTGACTCGCCCACTTTTTAAACCTTGAAAATTTTGATTTAATATTACTCGAAAACGATTCCAACAGTTTTGATGAAATTTTAGGAGATGTTACCTCTGCAAACAAGAATTAATATGTAATATGCTGTTATATTCGGAAAACTCGTTGAAGGGAGTGGCACCGACCACAAAAATATAATGCGCTATAAAAATAAAACTACTAAAGCAATCTTTCTGAATTTAACTATAGAGAGCCTACTTGCTATTAGACAATTAGAATCTAAAAATGGGCAAAACATCGCCATTGCGCGTGGAACCCATAAACGTAAAACACAATAAATGTTATTTCCCGCAAATGGTACAACATATATTGATAAAATTGGGTATGAGGGTCTGGATTATAAGTATCTAAAGCATAAAGAAATTGGGCGTTGTTCAATAACTGCTACACCCACTTTTTACCAAAATAAAAATGTTGGTTAATAACTCAGGCACAAAAAAATAATGGAATGAACTTTTTATATATTATGTATATGCAGTCTTATGTACTTTTTGACACAGAATCCGTCTTCATCAGCAGAACTGTCATTATACCTGCAGGATTTTGAAATATCCTTGCTTGAAGTTGAAGAAACGCTGTGTTCAATCTTACAGCGCATCTAAAAGAAAAGGAAAAATTCTTTTTTATTAATGGCATTGAATAGTGACACTTTTCCTTATCAAAATATCCTATCGGATTTTTTCAATTGGTCTCTTACTTTCCGAGTTATGATGCTTTGAAGATATTTCAGCCCCCATACAAAAGACGAAATATTTTGGGTGCATACCCCATTTATTTATTTTAGGGCATTCTATTTCACAAAAAAAAAATTTGTGTTTTTGATATTTTTCTATTATTTCCTATACCATTCGATAATTTTTATACCCTACAACCAGGGTATATTCACTTTGTCCTTCCGTTTGTAACGCAGAGAAGGAGGCGTGGCAGATATGGAAAAGTATATATATTCTTGATCAGCGTCACCTCCTGAGTCGATATAGCCATGTCCGTCCGTCTGTCTGGCTGGCTGGCTGGGTGGCTGGCTGGCTGGGTGGCTGGGTGGCTGGGTGGCTGGCTGGGTGTGTGTGGAAATACATTTTTTGGGAAAACTGAGCAACATAATTCAATGAAATTTGGTACACAACTTTCATCGTAAAAGTTAACTCGGGGGATTGAAAATGAGCGAAATCGGTCAACGGACACGCCTACCTCCCATACAAAAAATATATTCAAAAAGCAATAATAACAGCATTATTCGCAATAGCAGAAGCAAAATACACATAAATAATAAGAAAAGTAAATATAAGCTAGGCGAATTCGGACTAGAGGGCGTGGCACCTCCCATAAAAAAAAGTTTCAAAATGTTATACGGAAAGGGTTTTTAGAGATAACCCAACCAAATTACACTCAAACACTCGGATCTATAAATGCACGCAAGATCTAGGTTAACTCGGACAAGAGGGCGCGGCACCTCCCATATAAGCAAATGTTTCAAAATTATATTAAGAAAGTGTTTTTTGAGATAATCCAACCAAATTTCACTCAAACACGAAGAACATTAATTGTAAACTCTGAGCTTAAAGTAGGCGAAGTAGGATAAGAGGGCGTGGCACCTCCCATATAAGCGAAAGTTTCATAATGCTATACTGAAAGATTTTTTAAAGAAAACCTAACCCAATTTTACTCAAACACTCAGAACAGTAAATGCAAGCTCTACGCAAAATCAAGGCAAGCTCGGAGGTGAGGGCGTGGCACTTCCCATATAAACAATTTGTTATTATACTCTCCTAATAATATACTTGAAATGCAGTGTAGGGTATTTAGTTTTTGGCCAGGCCAAAGATACCACCCTTACTAGTTTCTTATTATTATTCTCATCGGTTAATTTATCATTTTGAAAGCATATACATAAGAGGCAAAAAGATACGAATTTCATTACAAAAAATAGCTATGAATAATAACATCGACTAAAATAATACGTAAGATCAGATTCTTGACCGAACAGGGATCGGTCTCCAGATACTAAGTATTATTAGTAAACATTCCATATAAAAAAAATTTTTTAATTTTTAAAATTTAAATTTTTACGTAATTTTTTTAAAATTCAAAATTGATCGAACTAAAATTTTGAAAATTTATTTCATGAAAACTGTTTACCCAAACTAAATGAAATTTTCGAGGCATATTAAAACAAAATGTCAATGTTTTTCAATGTTTTTAAATAAACAATTCACTTTTTTATGCTTTCTTAATGAGATACTTTTTTAATTTTTTTTTTATTAGAAGCGTATAATATTTAAGTTCTTAAATTCATAAGAAAATTTAACAGCCCGGCACTAAGTATTTATACCAAATTTAACTTTTTAACCGCGTAGCAGCGCACGCTATTTAGGCTAGTCAAATTATGATTTTACCTCGGAATGAGAGATAATAAGCTGAAAACTGGCATACACCTTCATTATAGTATTCTAAAAGTAGTCTCAAAAGTCTCGTGTCTACGTAGTTAGTTATTAAAGGTCAAGGATCAAAAAATCATTTTATTGCAAATATTTTGCAAACGGTTGCTTTTTCAGAAAAATAGTATTTTGTAGCCCCGGTAATTTCCTATAAAAAAGTCCTCAGAGCTGTTTTCGTACGACTTATAGTTTAGGAGATATTCTAATTAGAAAAGTGGTAAAGTGGTTGATTTTTAAAGTGCCATAACACAAGAACGATGAGACGCACGAAATGATCGAAACCATCTGTTTATAGGAATTTTTATGATCTATAAGCGATAAGCAATATGAAGCAATCCACGCCAAGTGTACCAGCTCAAAATTTTTTTTTCTCCGATTTCGCTCAAATTTAGTAATATGGTAGATCCACACCGGATCCAAATCCAAATCCTCCCGGATTGTTCTTGCGGTGTGATTTGGTCCTAGTACCATTTGTTGTTAAAATACAGGGTGTTGAAGTTGGCGTTTTTAGTAATTTTCATGAAAAGGGTGTTTTTCAAAAATTTATAGCTAACACTAAATTTTGTAAATTAATAAATCTAAGTTAATGGTCCCATTTATTTTGAAGTGTTCTTTCTTTTTTTCACAAAGAAATTTTTTTTCACCAAAATTTTTTACTCTTAAAAATACTTTTGAATTTTTTTTAAAAAAACCCTCCTTAGATTTTTTTTAAAAGTACTTTAAATTAAAGCATAATTTATAAGCTTTAAAATAATGTATGACTCAAGAAGGGATTCGGACGCTACATGGGAGTTTTTGGCCTTTGATCGCCCGTGGCAGACAAAAATCTTTTTTTACTCGAGAGGAAAACAACAACAAATTTTCTCACAAAGAAACATTTTTTTATAAAAAGAACACTTCAAAATAAATGGGACCATTAACTTAGATTTATCAATTTACAAAATTTAGTGTAAGCTATAAATTTTTGAAAAAACAGCCTGCAAAATTTCATTTAGTTTGGGTAAACAGTTTTTATGAAATAATTTTTCAAAATTTTAGTTCGATCAATTTTGAATTTTATAAAAAATTATGTAAAAATTAAAAATTTAAAAATTGTTTGTATAGGATGTAAACCACGTGTAAACGATCACGAAATTTGTTCATGGAATCCGATTTGGCATAAGTAAAAGTAGCATAGTGGGAAAAATTACTACCAAATATTTTTTCAAAATTTAAAAAAATGGCGGAGATATGGGACTTTGAAATTTTTAGGTTAGTTTTTTTAAGAAGCTATAACTTTAGTTGCATTTATCCAATTCACAATTTTATGGTGTCAAATGATTTGTCTTGAAACAGGCTTCAAAATAAAAACTGGCAAATATTTTTCTTTATTTTTTTTATATTGTTTAATTTTTTTACAGAATAAAATGATCGACTTTATCAAAAGCTTTCGAGAAATCAGTGTAAATAACATCAAATTGCTTATGATCTACCATGGCTGCAACGATATATTTTGAAATCAATGTTTTAAACTAGAAATTGCATTTAAGACATCTTCCTCATTAATAAGTAGTAAGGATATTAATAAAATCTGGATTTGATTCAGAAACATTCCTCTCACACCAGGAAGTGTTCTTAAATTTTTCATAAACTTCTTGAAAAAATTTAGCAAAAAGATTACATAATACATAAAACTCAAAATTAATGATTAAAGCTTTATGGTGGATGGAATTTTTTGAAATCCCTCAACCTTGTCAGGATTTCGAGATATCTTAACCTAAAAGAGCAAAAAACGACGTTTTTGCTGTTTTTTAAAATTAAGTTCAAGGACGCTAGGATTTTTTTGCTCCATTTCATAAAGTACAAAAGAACAAACTACTTTTTCCCTTTTCAAAAAATTGCTTGAATGGTCATCTACGGTTTTTCCTTGGAAAGTTATTTCCACTCTAAGATGAAATCATGAAATCTTATAAAACGGCTATAGCGGCAGGGTTTGGATTTATGCCATCTTAACATGGTTCAATTGGAATATATGGTTAACAAACATATTCTTTTTGAAAAATATGGCCAATAAGTACCCAAATTACTCTAGTATGAATTTCGGGTATGGAGGAAAGGTTAAGCTTCCGTTTGGTTGTTATTTCTTGTTGGTCATGTAATTAGAATGGACGCTTTATCAGTACTAAGTCGAAAACAGCAAACATAGGGACAGTTGTACTTCCCGCTGTATGCTTCAAGGAAATATGTAATTGAAAATTTTTTATGTAATTTATGAAATTTGTTTCTTTTAAAATGACTAAACACATGTAATTATTGTAAGATATTTTTTCATTATGGAATTTATACAGTGTAAGTATCAATATCATTTTTAATTCCGAATTATTTATTTGAAAATTACGGAAAATTGGTTCATATAGCACAATATGAATTTTTTATAATATAATTTAAAATACTTACATATGAACTTCTGTATACAATTTACACAAAAATAGTAAGGGGATATCTTTAATCTCGTAAACTCGTAAACCATGAAAAACTCGAAAGTTTACGGGCTTGTTTTCAGGAACACACATTTTTAAAAACGTGTAAACAACGTATCAGCTGTCATATAATTTGAATAATATTCAATTCAAATTCAATTTTCAAAACAAAAAAATTTATTTTCTATACATTTATTTGACAACAATCGCTCTCGTACTTTTTCGAGGCCTGGTAAACTTTTTTTTCATACAAAATTTTAAATTATGTTTACGAGACTCGAAAGTTTTCGAGGTTTACGTGCTTTTACGAGTTTAAAGGAATCCCCTTAGTATAAAAATAAATAGTATTTATACTTTATTTGTATAAATTTTATACGAATAAGAATAAACGGTTCATTTACCAAGTTTTAGCATAGATTTAATACCAAATTTGGTGTGGATTTGTAGTCATTCCTATTCGGTTTGAATTTTACACCCAAACTATTTGCTGTGTACTGTTCTTATAGCCAATGGCTCTCAATTTTACCAGACAAGATATTTAGTTCCCTATGATATAGGCATATGTTAGCATTTGTTTTTTTTTTTTTTTTTTTTGAAATAGAGCCGATGTTGTGTTTTGATTTGACAAAAGTTTGCCAATATTGCGTTTTGCTTTGACATCATATTTTAAGCTTCAATTTCGCGGTGATAAATACATTTTTCTAAGGTTTCAATCATTTAGATTAATACCATAATCTGCATCATTAACTCAATTTGGATCGGACATTTCTTTTGTTTTTTTTTTTTTGTATTCTGTTCTGTTCAATTTCAAATAAATGATAACCGTGGGTATATCCCACGTTACATACGAATGTACCCAGGATATGGGGTACGAATGTACCCAGGATATGGAGTACATTCGTGCGTTTTGAGTATCTTACGAAAATCTGTCATTACTCTTAATTGATATATCGTATCGTCTTTAGCTTACACTACTTTAAAAGTCTAATTTTTTACTTATTTAACTGCATACTAGTTGTTTCGAAGAAGCTGTTTGTTTTCTTTTGGCCATAAGGTCAAAACTGCACGAATATACCCCGTCTTACCCTACATATGAGATCATTAGAGCAAATTAAATAATTTGGATTTTCAACCATTTACAAATGAGCGTTGTTCTTTATTTCTTTAAAATTTACATTTTATAAAATGCATGCATACATTTGGATCTAAATTTGCACCTGGTAAATATTTTTTTTTTTTTGAATTTTTAGCAAAATTATGGCTGTATTTTGGAATCAAACCAAAAAAAGGTAGCTTTGCTGGCTTTTTTTTATAAAATATAAGAAAAATACAGAGCACAATCGTAAATACGGAACATTTCTATGTTCTACATCAAAAAATAAATTTTACAGAACATAATCTTCAAATACAGAAGGTACTGTTCTGTATAGAACAGTATGGTTGGTCATCGTAAGGATGGCTGTTTTAGAAAATGAAGTAGATTGTTTTCAACTCTGATGTATAAATGCTTTTTATTTTTTAAAACTCTGCGTTTTATTTTGTTTTCTTGTAATTTCAACATTTTACACATTTTTTTGTGGACGTCATAATTCATGACATGAGTTTAAGATCCCTTTTTCTAGCAAACTAATTAATAATAAAAAAATCTATGAGTAGAGAGTTCTACTTTATACTTAACTTATTATTTTCAGTTTAACTCGAACTTTTCAAGAAGACACGCTTTTTTCAAATTCCACTTAGGTACTGTAACTACAATTTTATATTCGTCTTATTTTAATGCACTCGGTTTTATAGGAGTGTAACTACTGTAACTACTTTTAAAAATATCTTGTCAATGTTAAATGCTTGAAATTATTTGATGTGTAGATTGGCAATATGCATATTAAAATTTCATTAAAATAAATGCATTTTGCGTTGTTATCAGTCATGTTTTAATTAAATTTATATGTGTAAGTACAACATGTGCTCTCAACCGAGTTTTAATAGGAATAAGATAAAACAAAATTAAGTATCTTATACGTGTTCCGATTTAATTAAAAACTGTTTTACTGCAGTACAAAAAGTTACCTATACAACTTTGTAGCCATAGGAAATAATTTTTAAAGGCGCTTTTTGATTGCAAAACAAAGCAGTTTCAACTTATTAGTTGCTTTGTCTTGTGATCGAAGATCGACTTAAGTGGGTTTCATTACAGCAACAGAACCGATGCGGCCATGCCCATAAGTAAATTTTTAAAAATTAAACTATTTAGATGGCGACGCACAGTGGTCTAGAATGCTATTCTAGCTGGTCATAACTCTTTTCTGGTTATTTTTTATAAAAAAATATCAGTTTTTATGTTTTGAAGGTCGCTGACTCTAAATCTGAAAACAATATTTTAAAAATCAAAATGGCGGATCCAAAATGGCGGACAGTTTTCTTAAAAATTAATTATATCACGATAAAATTGTGGCTAAGGGGGTTTTTGAGGTCACTGATGGCTAAAGGGTTTTTGAAGTCGCTTATTTCGAATTCGGTATCGTCTTTTTTGTAAACAAAATGGCGGATCCAAACTAGAGGCTCACAAATAATATGATAGTACATATACTAATAAGATAAAAAACATCAACTAGATGAATAATAATTTGATATATAAAATTCTATAGGTATGTGTATCGTATGCCTTACCTAAGGCTTCTTTTGAAAAAAAATAATGAACACGAAAACCTTTTTGTGATGGGAAAAGTCTTTGGCATTTATTTGGTATTTAAAAAAATTTTAATAATTTAGAAAGCTAGCATCATAGTTTTGCAATCACAAAAAAACGAAAAAAGACACAGTTGTTCTTTCATCTTAAATATTGGTCTTCAATGGAGGTGGGTGTGTCCTTGACCCGATCATGCCCATTATCATCAAATGACTTAACGCTATCAATACTAACCTGAAATATTCACAAGTTTAAAATTTTTGGTTATATAGGAGGTAGGCGTGTCCTTGACCCGATCACGTCCATTTTCACGAAGTATCTTAATGCCATCAATACTATCTCAGATATTTAATATTATTTTAGTACCTGAAATATTTACGAAGTTATGGCGATTTAAAATTTTAGGTGATATGGGAGGTGGGCGTGTCCTTGACCCAACCACGCCCATTTTCACGAAATAAATAGATGCTACCAATACTATTTCAGATATCGAATTTTATTGCTTCATCTCAAACAGATTCACTGCTATTAGTTTTACGAAACTGGAGCGTTGTAAGAATACAGAAAAGTCGCTGAAGAAAAACTGATCGTAGTCCAAGAAGAGATGTGATGGGGGAGCCAGATTAATGCGCAGAATCTTCAGTGAACCTCATATTTCACATTTTAATGATCTAGCAGTTGCAACTCCATAAAACATTTTAGTTATAATCCACAGAGTGCAAAATTCGTAAATTTGGGAAATCAAATTAGAGATTTTTTGTGATGATCCGGATATCCTTTTCATATTAAAAAAAACTAACATCTAAGTACGCAAATCTTCAGAAAATAGATCAAGTTATTCTTACTATAAGTTTCAAGTGGTAAAATTATTTAGTTTTAAAGATGCACTCACTTAAACTTTCACATATTTTAAAAGATTTTTTGTAAAAATTACCACTTTCTGAATTTATCAAGTTTAAGACGCAAAAACTCGGAAATGGTACTATTTATTGGTATTCTGGTACTTGAAATATGCACAGAAAAAAAAACTGACGGTAAAATTAACTATAAATTTTGTATTCTATAGTTTTTCAAATTTTCTATAGGAAACAAAAACAAAAATTCAAAATTTCAGAATCAGCTTTACTTTTCTACAGTTGAATTCAACTGTACATTTTGTATTCCATAAATTTTTTTTTTTCATATGAATAACATTTTGAATTGAGTTTTTAACATGTTCATAAAATTCTCACATTGTTTAAGAATAAATCAACATAAGTTTGCTAGAGTTGTACTGATATTTTGCCATTTGAAATGGTGTCGCCGTAGAAGTTGTTTGCTACAATTTCTACGAGTTTTTGGAAACGGCTAGTTACAACCCTTCTGGGGTGCTGACTATTAAGCCCTGAACACATTCGGTGCGAGCTGCGAGTGCGAGAGAAAATAGCTTTTGCTCAAACGATTTTTTGAGCTTTTTCTCGTGCGTAAAAACACAATCAACTCGTTGCGAGTAAGTTTTTTTTATGAAAATTGAAAACAAATGAAAACAAAAAACGAAAAATAAAAACGTATTTGTTTTCAAGATTATTTAAACTTCAAATTGAAATTAAAAAATTCAGTCGAAAATAATAAATTTAAATTTTTGTGTTTGGTCTTGTTCTTCTTTTTTAAAAATCGTCAGAAAAATAAAATCAATTCAATCGCACTGCGAGAGCTTTAATAAATGACGTTTAATAAAAGCTCAATTTTATATCTTACTCTAACATATAGAGAAAATCGTGCTATCTCGGTCGGGTTTCTCTCGCACTCGCAGCTCGCACCGAATGTGTTCAGCACTTGAAACCGTTCCAAAACAGTTTTAACTGTTTGGAACAGTTTATATTGTTAGCTGACCTATCTAGAAGGTTATTTATACTGTAACTGCTTTGAATAGTTTCTAAACCGAGCAAACTGTCAATTTACAGAGTTCATCGGTCCAAATACAAAAACTCCGGGTTGGTGCAATTTCTATCGAAAATCAAGGTTAAACTAACTATTTTCACAGTACCTAAACATTTTAACAGTAACTGTACAGTACTATTTTCACAGTCATTTTACTGGACTGCACAGTCAATTTAACCTTTTCTGCGGGTTGGTGCAATTTCTATCGTTGAAATCGGTTGGATTGACCGATATTTTTTTTTCTGTGTGTTATCTAGACATTTGACTTTAAATTTGTGGAAAAAAAATATTACTTTTAATACAAAAATTTTCGGAGTTATGACCGGCTAGCGCTCTCTTATAGACCACTGTGCGACGTTGTTCTACCATATAAAATATTTTTAGTGAAAAATTTTTGTTAAATAAAAAATAACGAATGGGTATTTCCATGTAAATGTGGACAAGGTATTGAAAAATTTCTCGTTTCTTTTCAACCTTCAACTATATCCAAACTAATGTTTAATTGAAGAAACATTACCATTTAGTGTCAAAATTAAGATTGGACATTGCAGTTCGTTATTATCGCGTTTTTAAGTTAATGTCTGCACATCAGAAGAAGTAAAAACGGGCATAAAAATAATACGGTACTTCTGCGAGGAAAGTTATGAATCTGGTGGTGACAGTAATGGTTGTGATGATAATATACCATCTGTATTAAAACTATTAATAATTTCAATCGCGATATAATAGACTTAGTTAAACAATTATTAATTTTGATCTAGTTTTGGTTCCTGTGCATAAAAGCCAGAAGTAGTTCTTTATTATTCTTGTATTTTGACCCAATTTTAATTTTTATACCTGTGAACTTAAAAAGGCCCTTTGTATTGGTCTAAAAATCGATAGTAACGCGAGTTACCACATAATTTTTGCATTATTTTAAAAAATACCACTTAATATTGTTGTTTCTAATAAAGAAATACTTATTGATATCCTGCTGCCTTTATTTATGTCTAATGTAAAGAAATTTACCCACAAATTTCGCAGAAACTTGCGAAAGAAATTTACGCTCTGAACGGTTACCGGACATAACCCCAACGGACATAATCCCCATTTCGTAAATGGGGATTATGTCCGAAAATTTTTCGGTCATAATCCCCATTTTGGCCATGGGGGTTATGTCCGCAAATTTTTCGGACATAATCCCAATGGGGGTTATGTCCGAAAAATTTAATTAAGATTGAACAAAATTTTTGCAATAATCCATTTAAAAAATTTATATAGTGTTGAATGTTATAGACTGATCCGCGGCCGAAGGCCGCCGCGAAGCCGGTGTTGGATTTTTGGGAGTTTTAAATCCTGAGCTGCGGCCGCAGGCCGCCCACTTACCCCTACCCTTATGTAAAATTACTGTGGAATTTTTGGGAGTTGTAAATCCTGAGCTGCTTCTGTTGTCAATAACAAAATATCGTTATGGGGACTATGTCCGTTTTTTCCTGGGGATTATGTCCGAAACACTTGCGGACATAATCCCCATTGAAAAAATGGGGATTATGTCCGAATAACTTGCGGACATAATCCCCGTATCGTGAATGGGGATTATGTCCGTGGGGATTATGTCACGGCACCGCTCTGAACATATTGTCCAAAAATGGTAACGTGAGTTACCAGCACTATTCACTATTTTACTGGTTAAATATTAAGTTATCACTGCAAATTTCAACTAATATGCAACAAGAACAAAGTATTTTGTTTATAAAGAATCCAATTTTATTAGTTAATCCTAAGGCTGAGCCTCAAAAGCTCCATTAAACTCTTAAAAAATGTTCTAATTGTAACGCGTGTTACCATGGAATTACCCGAATGTATTTGAAGTGTATGGGGATGGGATCTATGACAGAAAGAGGTTTTTCGATTTGGCATAAATCTGAGTACACCCCTTTATATTTATAAAGGGTACGTGTTGTAAATTTCATGTGTAGCATGTAACCTTTGGTGGTGTACTGTTAGTGTAGATGAACGGATGCTGATGCATGCTTTTAATTTTTATGCTGCAAGCTCGTCAACAATCGGGGCACGGTGCTTGTGGGAGAATTTAAATCAAATTTTGAAGTACCTCGGATTTTTTTGTAAATTCTTATTATAGATGTCAAAAGAAGTTATTCTATGCAAAAAACAAAATTATAGAGGTGGCGCTTTTTTAAAAAAACGATAAAAATCGAAATTAAAGATAAATAAGTGGTTTTACGTAGTTAAATGCATTTTATTGATAATAATAAGTATAACAAAACAATACAATCAAATTTTTTTCCAGATTCTGTTTACTTATCGTTCAAATGATGTATAAAAATATTTTCACCCGTGACTCCTCGACTAAATTTTGAGATAATCCCTTTTCCAATTGGGGCATTTTCCCATACAAAAAAATAAAATTTTTTTTTAACTACATTAAACAAAAATCAAAATAATCACATTTCATGTGTTTTGCGATGCTCCAAGCGAATCCAACCTCAGAATCGCTCTATCGTGTATAGTTTTTGAGATATTCTAACCTAAAAAACTACTTTTAAATTCAGCCGGTTCGTTGAACATGTTTCAAATGTGAAAGAAATTTTAATTTCGTTAAATCTCGTAAGCAACTTAAAAGTCCTAAATTTGGCCTTCAAAACCTAATTTAAATTATGTTGATATCTTTTTTTCCCTCAAAGGTATCCTAACCTAAAAAGACACAAAAGTGCAAAAAACCCGTTTAGCCAATATTTCGGTCTACGATATCTCTTAGAACGAATAAATGATATGTTACATAGTTATACAGCTTCAAAAAATGGCAAAAAATGACTTTTTTCGGTTTTTAGGTTAGAATATCTCAAAAACTATACACGATAGAGCGATTCTGAGGTTGGATTCGCTTGTAGCATCGCAAAACACATGAAATGTGATTATTTTGATTTCTGTTTAATGTAGTTAAAAAAAAATTTTATTTTTTGTATGGGAAAATGCCCCAATTGGAAAAGGGATTATCTCAAAATTTAGTCGAGGAGTCACGGGTAAAAATATTTTTATACATCATTTGAACGATAAGTAAACAGAATCTGGAAAAAAATTTGATTGTATTGTTTTGTTATACTTATTATTATCAATAAAATGCATTTAACTACGTAAAACCACTTATTTATCTTTAATTTCGATTTTTATCGTTTTTTTAAAAAAGCGCCACCTCTATAATTTTATTTTTTGCATAGAATAACTTCTTTTGACATCTATAATAAGAATTTACAAAAAAATCCCAGGTACATCAAAATTTGATTTAAATTCTCCCACAAGCACCGTGGGGTGTAGTTCTTGCTAACCGATCACTACCATGCCATCACTACAGTAGAACTAATTTAGTTTGCATGCATCAAAATAAGAAGGAAAGAAAGTATAGAGAGGGACAGAATATCGCTTGAACTTTATGTTTTGTAGCATTATGAGTATTTGGAAATCCTAGATGTAATAGACCAACTAAAGCCCAGCCATTGCCACAGATAATATCCAACTATAGATAAAGACTCCCCAGCAAAATTTGATACTTTTATTCCTTAAGATTATGAATTACCTGATGATCGTGCAGGTCGAAATATGGGTGCTATTTTTTCTATATAACATGACGATTAAAAAAATATATAACACTTGGTAAACAAACTTCAAACTATAAAGATGTCTAGCAATCAAGAAAAAAGCGAAAACTCATTTTGTACACTTATGTACCTGCAAAAACCAGAATTAAAATATTCAGCCATAGCTAAAAAAACAGGTGCATCAAAAATCACTGTCCAAAGGGCTATTTCGAATTATGGAATGGGTCAATTTATTATGCGGAAAAAAGGTTCAGGTAGAAAAGCCAGTTGGTGAAGCTCCTTTTTAAGCAGAATACCAACACTTCAGAACGAGATAATGGCTGCCAGAGCAGGAACCTTAAAATCTTCTATAAACAGACTAAAGAAAAAATTAAGCTAACACCTACAGAGTTTAAAAAGTACCAGACCATTCCGATGAAAAGCAAGCTCAAAAGCGAGCTCGAAAGTTATGTCGGTTACCTGACCA
Source organism: Calliopum simillimum (assembly GCA_951812925.1). Classification (NCBI taxonomy): domain Eukaryota; kingdom Metazoa; phylum Arthropoda; class Insecta; order Diptera; family Lauxaniidae; genus Calliopum; species Calliopum simillimum. Next base: position 51,739,100 of record OX638370.1, on the reverse strand, counting down.
AATTTGACTGCTGCATAATGGACGATGAAACATACGTTAAGGCAGATTTTAAACAGCTAACAGGATACGATTTTTATACCTGTTCGGAGAAGGGGCAGGTACAGAGCAAATTTAAAGAGAAGAAAATTACAAAATTTCGCAAGCAGTATTTGGTTTGGCAGGCCATATGCACCTGCGGTCTGAGAAGCAGTTTTTTTGTAACACAGGGCACAATTAACTCGAAAATTTAAATTGATGACTGCCTTGAAAAACGACGTTTGCCATTTGTTCGTGAGTTCGGGGGTACTGTAATGTTCCGGCCTGATTTAGCAACCTCTCACAACTCTAGAGCTACCATAGAATGGTACAATAGCAATAATGTAAATTTTCTTCCCAAAAATGCGAATCCACCTAACTGCCCAGAGGTTCGACCTATTGAGAGATATTGGGCTCTAATGAAATCAGATCTTTGGAAGAGTAAAAGTACAGCAAAAATTTTAAAAGATTTCAAAAATAAGTGGCGAAAGTCGTACGGTACTGTCGACGAAACAACTGTACACAACTTAATGAAGGGTCTTACTTAAGAAAAAAGTAAACTATTTTTATATAAAATAAATGTTTGTTAATAGTGTAAGGCTATTTATGTTCGTTATACTACTTATTAATAAATAAAAAAACAAAATTTAAAAAAAAGTCATTACGTAATTTTTTATTGATGAAATATATAGTATCAAATTTTTCTGGGCCAGTCCTTAGTTAGTAAATCCTACTAAAGCTCACAACCCCCTCACAAACTGCCACGCGAATTCAAAACATGAAAATATTTAGAGGATCATATTCAGCAATTTATTCATTAATTAGAATCCATGAAAAATCAAAACCATCTTCAACATTAATGGCTAAAGTTTCTTTACCTTTTAAATTAGCAAATTGTTAATTAATTCATAATGCTTCCTAACCATATAATATATTATAATTAATTCACAATAGGCAAAATAGATGTATAGACAAAATAAGTGATAGATTGCAATAGAAAAATCTCTGCTTGAATACAAAAATACTACGTATATCTGAAAACTCCTTACTTGCAATAGCATTTCCGACTAAAAGCAATCACTAATTTCGACAATTCAATTAAAAAAAAAAACTTACAATCGTTTTGAATACGAATATAGATGAGTTATCACTTTGCAGTATAAAAAAATTTTACAAATTATTTCCTTTTTAGTTTCAATTGATGTCGCGGGATAAATTGGCAAATTTTAATAAGCTACATAAGTTAATTTCACAAAACAATAGAAAAACAGTTAAGTCCAAAGCAATAATCAAAACAAAATGACTTTAACACTGACTTGCGCAATAATGACTAGCTTACATACTGTAGTTATGATTTTTATATAATTAATTTATATTGTATGTATGTATGTATGTATTCTCCTTTAACTCCTAGGAGGAGCATAGGGCCAATATGAAATCTCTCCATTTGTCACGATCCCTTGCGATGACTTTGATCTCTTGCCACGATTTTCCCGATTCTTGGATTTCCTTTTCCAACGACCTTTTCCAGTTGGTTTTGGGTCTACCACGTCCTCTACTGCCTTGTGGATTCCACTCAAGGGCCTGGCGACAAACTTCGCTGTGTGGTTTCCGGAGAGTGTGACCAATCCATCCCCATTTGCGCAGCTTGATCTCGTTTGCTATAGCCTTCTGTTTGCATTTTTGATGTAGCTCGGCATTTGATATAGTGCGAGGCCACCAAACCTTTAATATACGCCTTAAGCATTTGTTGACGAATACTTGCAGCTTGTTTGTTAGTTGTTTATATTGTAGTTATGATTTTTATATAATTAATTTATATCTTTATTTAAAATTAAACATAATGTCAACATCCATATATAAAATTTAAATTCGAATGAATATAAAAATATTTTGAAAACTCAAATAAACATAAATTATTTTGAATACATAATTTGAGTCTAAATAAAAACAAAGTATGTATATAACAAAGTATATTGAAGATGCTACATTACTCCCCCTTCGGTAAAAAAAATAATTAATTAGTTAATATTAAAAGTGATTGGTTTTTTATGTGTATAGTTGCGTGAATTTGATGAATTAGTATTAAAGTTTTTTGTTACGTGGGCTGGTTTAAGGTTATCTATTGAAACCGTTTTAATAAAATTACCAATTCTTATTTTAAATGTTTGATCTTGTTTTGAAATTATTTTATATGGGCCTGTGTATGGTGACTTAAGAGTTGTTGGACGATTTTCTTTTAAAAACACATACTCACAAATTCTTAAGCTTGTGGGAACATATGGCTTTGTTGATTGTGAATGGTGGATGATGTTAGACCTAACTTTAGAAAAATGTTTTCTTAGTTTAGATATTATTTCTTCAGACGAAAATGAATCAGAACTTGTCGTGATTAATTCTCCCGGTAATCTTAAAGTTTGTCCGTAGACTAGTTCTGCTGGACAACATTTAAGGTCTTCCTTAATTGAACATCTTAAACCTAGTAGAATGAAATGTATCTCATCGGACCAATTGACCGGATTTTTGCAAGTTAAGATTGAAGTTTTTAATTGACGATGAAATCGTTCAATAATTCCATTCGCCTGTGGGTGATAAGTTGTGCTAAGAATCTTATGAGTGCCTAACAGTTTTGTTAGTTCCTGAAAGAGTTTAGATGTGAATTGTGTACCTTGATCGACGGTAATATTCAAAGGAACTCCGAAACGTGGAATGTATTGATAAGCGAAAGTTTTTGCAACTGTTTGAGCTGTTATATCTTTAATAGGAAAAGCTTCTGGCCATCTGGTGTGCCTATCTATAATCGTTAAAATATATCTATAACTATTGGAGACTGGTAAAGGGCCAACTAAATCCATGTGGATGTGTTCGAACCTTCCTGCAGGAATGGGAATAGTATTAATGGGTGTCCTAATGTGTCGATGAATCTTAGATTTTTGACATACCAAGCAACTTGTTGACCAGTCATTTATGTCTTTTCTCATGTTAGGCCAGAAATATTTTGATTGAATAAGTTTCCTAGTTGATCTGACTCCTGAGTGGCAGATAGAGTGTAATTTGTCGAAAACAAGTTTCCTCATTGTAACAGGTACATATGGTCGAGGTGGATCGTAAGATACATCACACCAAATCTTAAATTTGTATATAGGGATCATAACTTCCTTTAAATTGAATTTGGAATTTGGTGTAGAAATTAGTGTTTTCAGTGTCTCATCTGAATTTTGTTCCTTATGGAATTTATCAAAATTTAAATCTTGAGAAGATATTGCATCGATTTCAGGTATGCGCGAAAGTGTATCTGCAATAATGTTATTTTTACCTGATATGTACTGAATATCATTTGTAAACTGTGCTATATATTCAAGATGACGAGTTTGACGGGGTGATCTGTCTGATTTAGAATCAATGACATAAGTCAGAGGTTTGTGATCTGTGTATATAGTGAACTGTCTTCCTTCTAAAAAATGTTTGAAGTGTTTAACGCTGTTGTATATAGCTAATAATTCTCTATCAAATGTTGAATATTTAACTTCAGACTGACTTAATTTACGAGAAAAGTATGCTAAAGGTTCGATGCCTTTTGCGCTTGATTGTTGTAAAACAGATCCTATTGCAATATTTGAAGCATCGACAGAAAGAGATAGCTTAGCATTTTTGTTAAAATGATTTAATAGTGTGATTTCAGCGAATTTTTTACGAACATTTACAAATGCATGTTCTGCTTCTTTAGTCCAGGTTAATTGTTTTTCTTTATTTTTATTGGCTTTAGTTAAAATGTTGTGTAGTGGAAGTAATGATTCTGCTAGTAAAGGTATAAATCTATGATAGTAATTTATCATACCTAAAAATTTTTGAAGATTTTTAACAGAGTTGGGTCTTTCATAAGAAAGTATGGTTTTAACTCTGTTTTTTGAAGGTTGAATTCCTTTTCCAGAGATCTGGTAACTCAAAAATTCAAGACTTGGAACTCCAAGTATGCATTTTGAAGGTTTAATGTTGAGCCCATAATCATTAAGACGTTTGAAAACGATGTGTAAATGCTCAATGTGTTGATTTTCGTTTTCGCTAGCTATTAGAATATCGTCAATATATGCAAAGACAAAACTAAGTCCTGAAAACACTTCATTTACAAAGCGTTGAAAAGTTTGTGCGCTGTTTCGTAAACCAAATGGCATTCTTATAAATTCGAACATGCCAAAAGGTGTAGTTATGGCTGTTTTATGAATATCGTCTTCAGCCATAGGGATTTGATGATAAGCCCTTACTAAATCTAATTTAGAAAATATATTCTTATTTCGAAGATTTATATTTAGATCGTGTATGTGGGGAAGTGGATAACGATCAGGAATAGTAATGTTGTTGAGTCTACGATAGTCACCACATGGTCTCCAATCATTAGAATCTTGTTTAGGTACTAAATGAAGAGCTGATGCAACATGGGACGAAGATGGTCTACAGATTCCACTTTTGACTAAAAAATCAAATTCTTTTTGGGCTATATTATATTTTAATGGATCTAATCGTCGTGGTTTTGAAAAAGGTAAGGATCCATTAGTTTCAATTCTATGAACAGTTGAATGTTTAACTGGTTGATTGTAATTTGGTTCAGAAGTAACCTTTGGATAATCGGCAAGGATTTTGGTGTATTTATTATTTATAATGTGTATTTTAAGTTCTCCAATTTCGGCAAAACCAGATTTTCCAGACTTAAATGTTTTTGTTGTTGGATCAATGATTTGTCTTTTTTTAATATCTACTAAAAGTTCAAATTTTTCAAGAAAGTTTGCACCAATAATGGGTGTCGGTATGTCTGCGAGTATGAAAGAGAAATGGAAGTCACGATTTAGACCAAGGTCTACATTTAACAATTTAGAACCGTATGTTTTAATTGTTGAACCATTAGCTGCTGACAAAATAAGATCCGAATTTTTGATACAATTTGGAAATTTGCCTGAAGGTATTACAGAAACAACTGCACCTGTATCTATCAAAAAATTAAGTTGGTTCCTTGGGTCAAAAATAAACAGGCGACGATTTGAATGATATTTGTCTCTATTATGTGTCGCTAGGCATGCGCTTATTTTACGATTTTCTGATTTTCGTTCATGCCGCCCCCTGAAATCCTTCTAATGGTCATAAAAACAAATACTATGAAGTTTCACGGCGATCGGATAACGATAACCCGGCCCGCAAGAGAGGTCAAGGTCAAGTTGAGGTTTCAGGCAAAACATAATGAAAATTTTTTTTAGACTTAATTAAATTAGTCAAAGCATAACTTTATCTTATAGCAAATTTAAATACCATTCCAACAAGCTATAATTGTTTAAAATCGGGTAATAAATACGAATTCTATGAATTTTTCTTTTATCGACATTAGCAAAATTGCCGCAAAATGCTATTCTACTACATATGGTATTTTGCGGCAATTTTGTAAATGCCGTATAAGAAAAATTCATAGAATTCGTATTTATTACCCGATTTTAAACAATTATTGCTTGTTGGAAAGGTATTTCAATTTGCTATAAGATAAAGTTATGCTTTGACTAATTCAATTAAGTTTAAAAAAAATTTCCATTATTTTTTGCCTGAAACCTCCACTTGACCTTGACCTCTCTTGCGGGCCGGGTTATCGTTATCCGATCGCCGTGAAACTTCATAGTATTTGTTTTTATGACCATTAGAAGGATTTCAGGGGGCGGCATGAACGAAAATCAAAAAATCGTAAAATAAGCGCATGCCTAATGTGTCGCGGCCATAATAGATGAATTTAGTTTAAAGACTTATGTTGATTTTTATGAGCATTTTGATTGTTATAAAAATTGCAAGGTTGAAAACATTTTTTAGCTTTATTCCCAAATTTGTTGTGATACCAACAATAATTTTGATTAAATTCTACTTTATATTGTTGTTTTGAATGTAACTTAGAGTTATATTTGAGTTCAGCTAATTCATCTGTCAAGTTGTTAACTTGTTGTAGCATTGATGACGTTATCTCTACAAGATTTTGAACTATTGCATCTGAGTTATCGTTTTTGGAGGAAGAAATTGTATGAATTTCGTGTTTTTCAGACAGTTGGAAAATTTTGTCCGCCATTGATAATTTATCGTCAAAATTTTGGAAGTTTGTAGTTGCAGTTAATTGTATTTGAAGTTGTGATGGTAACTTTCTTAACCACAATTTTTGTAAAAATTCGTTATTCACAAATGTTATTGGTCCGGCGAGAACTTTAATATCGCGATACAATTCGGAAGGTTTACGATCACCTATTTCAATATCACTTAAAAGGTTTTCAAAGCGCGTATCTTCATTAAGAGAAAATCGTTCAAATAAGATTTTTTTAATGTTATCATATAGATTAGATGATGGTGGAAATTGTATGACATCTAATATTTTAGATATCGTTTCTTGTTGAAGTGCAATTATAACGTTTTGGTATTTAATGGTATCATTTGTGATACTGTTAAGTAAAAATTGCATTTCGATTTGTATAAACCAAGCTTCTGGAGCTTCTGTCCAGAATTGTGGTAATTTTATTATATTTTTAACGGTGTGTGTTTCATTTAATATGTTAGAGTTGGTTGAGATTGTGACGTTGGGGTTAGCGTTAGAATTAGGGTTAATAGATGTAGTGTGAGCTAAAGGAGTTGAAGGAGTGTTATCACTTGAAATATTACTTGTAGTACCGCGGTGGGGAGAACGTGAGCAAGTGGTAGGCATATTGTAAAATTAAAATAATTTAAAAATATTTAAACAAAATAGAAGTTAATAATTAATAATATATGTTACTTAAATTAAATAATTTGACTTGCTTATTTGATGTAAAGTTGTTGTTATCTCCTGTTGTTGTAAATAATATTAACTTAAAATGATTGTTTATTTATTATTATTGTTTAATTTTTGTTCCAGTAGATTTGTTGTTGCAGAAATTAAGCAATTCGTGTTATAGATTTTCTTGTTATGATCAATGGAAACGTATAATATTCCACACAATTTATTCTCTTCTTTACATTTTTCGGTAGGTATATATTCTTGTTGTTTCTTGTAAAAGTGGATTGTTGAAATTTGAATCTCAGAAAAGATTCGCAGGATCGCCAATTGTAGTTATGATTTTTATATAATTAATTTATATTGTAGTTATGATTTTTATATAATTAATTTATATCTTTATTTAAAATTAAACATAATGTCAACATCCATATATAAAATTTAAATTCGAATGAATATAAAAATATTTTGAAAACTCAAATAAACATAAATTATTTTGAATACATAATTTGAGTCTAAATAAAAACAAAGTATGTACATATATAACAAAGTATATTGAAGATGCTACAATACCTTACTCACATTGAGAGTCCAACGGTGAAAGATCTTTCAGCGATGTTGTAATGGTGTCATATTGATGAACGCAATTAAATTCCTTATGCATTCAGCTTATTAATTCTATGTACCCAATTTTGGAAACACATAATTTTTTTATGCTTTAGGCAAAGCAAAAAAAAAATTACTTTAGTACACGAATTTGAAATAAAAAATGTAAATTTTCCCTTTACACCTTGAAATATTAGTTTAAAAAATTCAAAATTTTAACTTTTAAACAATAATTAATTTAGGAATAAACTTTTTTTTTAAATTAATTTTTTTTTTTACATTTTAGCAGCGTTTTTTTGGTAACATTTTAATAAAATCACTAACTTCACTTTAAAACTAAGCTCAACGATTTTCTAATTCAATTTTTGTCATAATTTGTTTTACACATGATACCATTTTACCACTATTTTGCATCCGTAACTCGGCACTTCCTTTGTCTGATCTCGATGATATGCCACACAAATAACAGGTTGTGCTGAGTTTTGAAGAGATGCTTCTTAGTAAATTAGACTTCTTTCGAAAACAGAAAATCTAATTAAAATAATTTGATTGATAATAAAAAAATGATTTACATATCGAATGAAAATTTTACCCTTTTTCAGGAAGGCACCAATAAAATGCCAATTTATAACTTTTTCGCCTGAAGGTTTTTTTTAAAATTTCTTTGGAAAGTATTAGGCAACAATTTCATATCTAATGAATAGGTATGTTAATATTAGATATAAGTAAATCGAAAGAAAAAAATGGATGGATTTTCTAATGCTTACATTTGATTCAGCTTAACAAATTTTCGAATTTTATTAAAAATGATGCAATAAATCAATTTTTTCTTTTATTCTTATACTATGTTTACACCACAGATTTATGATGAGATTTACGGCTTTTTTGAGATTTAGCTCTATATCTTGCCATATATCGCGTGATTTACCATACAAAAATATATCTACTTCCAACGTGATTTAATTTATATCTTCGAATAAATCTGAGCAGGGCTACCGATTTTGGCTATTTTCAAGCATGTGACACTTCAATTTGAAGTTTTGTTGACATTTACTATGTCATTTAATTGTTTACTTTCGTCCGAAAAGCAAAGAAACACGTAAGTTTTGTATTTATTATTATTAATAACTATCTTATTATTGTTTTATGTTTAGCTACACAAATGGAGATGGACAGAAACGTGTTATCAAGAAAATACACAAAGTTTACCGCCTATGATTACGAAAATTACTCGTTTATTCCGCCAGAGCACTACCACTACCATCATATAAGGTTGGATTGGCATAACATTGGCACAACCCTTTGGTGGTTTTTTGAAGAATTCCGGAATAACAACATGAACATATTATTTGGGTTCGAAGAGATCCATCGCAAGAAACACAGCCGAAAAAAGACATTGCAGTGGAGATGACCATGAAGTTTTGTCGGTCGCTAGAGCGACTTAAAAGCAGTGAATCGATCAAGTTATCATGGTCATGCCCTTAGTTAGTTCTTCATAGTTTTGTAATCAAAATACATTTTAGTTTTCATATTGGCAGCGTTTCTTTATGATTTTTTTATGATATAAGATTTTTATGAAATAAACCATGAAATTGTATGAACAAATGTTATATTAAATATTATGATTTTTTGATACTAAGTAATAGCGTTTAATCCTTTTTAATAGTTCTTGTACTTCTTCTGAATGATCCACTTCAGATTTTGGTCACTTTGCTTTCCAAACATGTAAAATTTTATCATATGAATCAGGATTCCAAGAAGTTGCAAGCTCTCAAGAAGTTTTTAATTAAATTGCAATTTTTATATTTTTTTTTCATGAGCAAATATGTAAATAAAAACAAATGTCATTCACCAATTGACATTTACTGTCAAAACTAAATCTCTTTTGGCCGGTGTAAACAGGTAGGATTTAGCAACGAGCTTTATTTATATCTTCATAGCTAAATCCTTGGTGTATTACGTTGAAAGAAACCAAACGATGCTTTTAATTTATATAAGGATGTATTATTTTCCAGTACGTACAAATGAAATTTCTTTATAATTCAATGACTTATTTCGTTCACGATCAACTGGAAAAGAAAGAACAGAACGAGAACTATGGCTTCGTAAAGTCATATTTCATGAACTTTCATCCGAGCCATGAGGTTTTCCACATATATTTTCAACAAATCTAGTTATCTACTTAATGTAACAGATTGCTTAACAAGTAATGTTGATATCAAATCAGCTTAGAGTAGGGTGACCAACCGTCCCGCATTTTTCCCTCTCGTCCCGCATTCAAAAATGTCCCGGAAATGTCCCGCATTTTCATGTATGTCCCGGAAATGTCCCGCATTTAAGATGGACGCTCATTGTGTAGATTATTTCTATAATATGAATCTTTTATCAGGAATATTGCAAACCAAATTTCAATTTCAATAAAATCGTGCAAAATCAAATGAAACTGTTGTTAATGGTAGTTCGTGTTATCCATTGAACACTTATCGCAATAAAAAATAAATGGCGACACCTGCATTGTTGTACTCCTTTTAACTTTAATTTTCATCACAAACTTAGCATTTATCCCTCTCTGTCCGCAGCTCATGCACACATACTAGTAAAATGAGCAACAACCCAACAGAAAATTTTGATACGCATCCCCAAGATGCAAAAGCGATGCGCGTCCTTCTCGCATCTAAAGAGCTGATGTTGATGCGCATATTTAGTGCGCTATAGGTAGGCAATAGGCAGCTTTATTTTTTTGTTTGTTTTCCTTTTTTTAAATATTTTTTATTGTCATCCAAAAAGTATCCAAAGAGCATTTCTGGTAGCGACAACAAAGCGCATCCAAAGAGCATTTCTGGTAGCGAGAGCGATGCGCATCCAAAGAGCATTTCTGGTAGCGAGAACGTAGCGTTTTCGGTTACGTATTTACGCAGAAAACAAAATAACCCAATAAGTCAGCTTCGTAAGAGCGCAAGGATGGAACAGTGGTCTTGCGACTGGCACTGCGATTGAGAGTTGTAGCAGCTGTGAAGTCCTCGGTTCAACTCCGGCCCAGACCAAAACACAGTAGTTTTTCAACTTGCAATTTTTAAATTACAATTAATTTAGTGAAATAAAAATAATTATAATTACATCAAAAATAATAATACTCTGATGAGTCTTTGTGGCGAAAGATGTAAAATATAAATTAAAAATTAATTTTTTATATATTTTTATTGTCATCCAAAAATAATCCAAAGAGCATTTCTGAATGCGAGAGCGATGCGCTTCCAAAGAGCATTTCTGAATGCGAGAGCGATGCGCATCCAAACAGCATTTCTGGATGCGAGAGCGATGCACATCCGAGAACAAAGCGCTTCCTTCCAATGACTTGCCAAGGTTAATTGCGCTTCACTGCTACTTTACAGTACTTCGGATGCGCTTTTGATGCGCTTCATTCCCCATTGGGAAGTGATGCTTTATTTTTTTATTTTCATTCCCTTCTTAATAAACGATCAAAGAGGTTTTTTTGTAGGAACAGAAGTAGAAGTGGCATGTATATTCAAATTACTCGTGTTCAAAAGAAAATACGTTTTTTCTTTAGTATAAAAAAATAAATTTTCCCTGTCCTGCATTGGACGATTAAAAAAATGGTCAGACTAGCTTAGAGGGCACTAACTGGGCATGTTTGCAATTAACGAAATTAACTATTGCGAATATTATTGCGAATACTTTGATCAATGAAGAAAAACATTTGCTGACTACAAGCGCCTCTACACATGTAAATCGATTTTGCGCTGTTAGAAAAAATGCGATTTAAAAATATTTTTTTAAAGACCACTCTAATAAAAGTAGGTACCTTTAATAAAAGTTTTTTATCCAAAGCTGTACCTCTAAATATAAAAGCCAAATTCTATGTTAATCGAAAAAAAACTTTTGTACGCCAATTTATTAGCCAATTAAAGTACCTTTCATATATACTAATATTATTAAAATTCATCGAGGGGTTCTGATTTTCATAAAGCTATATCCCGATCTTCCAATTGCTATATATCCGTTAGTTTTGCAAATTTCAAAAAATGCAACTAAGAAAAGTTGTTCAGAATAGGCCCTGTTGTAGTATTTCCCTCTTGATGGTGCCTTCTCGGATCCACAGTCCTTCTAGTAATATTCGCAATTCCTTGGAGAACCAATGCTGTCCTTTTATTTGTTAAAACTTTTTATTAAACCACAATACTTTTTGTCTTCACAAAGTTTTGCTCTTGTTGCTTACAAGACTGAAAAAAGTTCGGTGACATTGTGAGTTGGTATTTGCGAACTATATTAGATTCGACTGCATACAATGTAATTGAACTGCATGTTTTTGCCAATAAACAAATCGACAGTTGACCGATTTACATGTGTAAGCGAAATGATGCTTTTGTTCCATCAACAATTTATTTCAGGGTGTTCTGAAATATACAAGGAACAAGCTAATGACTTAGTCAACTCACAACATCCCTTCCACCTTGGGAAAAGAAAAAGTTAGTGCTAAGTAACTTTTTCTTAGCGTAGAAGTACGAATGTTTTAACTACTTTCTAAACTTATCAATAAACTGAACCATTTCATACACTTATGTGAAAATACAATACAATGTTGCCTTCGAGAAGTGACTTTTAGTTTGTGTACATTGTTGCACCTGACGTCGCATACTGGCGACATTTTTCGAAGTGGTTGCAAAAATCAATTTTGGTGTGGTGGAAATTTTCAAATCTAATGATGCAGTTCGATAAACAAATGGTCAGTACTCAAGAGTATCAAATTTGAATTCGTTCGAAAAAATGAACAAACAAAGAACAAAACAATTAAACATAAGTAAATAATTGAAATTTAACATTATTAATTTTTAATTTGTAAAGAAGAAAAATGAATTAATAATTGTTTTTTGAATTGCACCGCGTTATTACGGGCTCTAAGACTAATATGAAGCGCGTTACAAAGACTTTTGAAATTATGTTAATGTTTTGCCTTCAAGCCAATTAAAATTATATACAAATTTTTCAATATTAACAGCAACAAAATACACGGTAACACAGAGTTGAAGAAAGTATAGAGCCCAAAGAGAAAGACAAAAAGCATAGCACTGGCATATTTCTTTGTTGTTTATATTTCGCTTGAATTATACCAGGGATGATATATGAGCTTTTCTTTTTCATACCAAATAGAAAAAAAAAGTACTAAAAGTGTCCAAAAAGTACCAAAATTATTTGATACTTTTGTGATTGAATTTTGACCACTGGGCGATTCTAGTATTTCTTATTAATAAATTCAAATGGAACATCTGAACTCATTTTCATTGGTATCAGCGAACAGAAGTAGAGATTTACAAAAGAATTGTTCCTTGCTTTCAAAGAAGCATTAAAATCATGGTTGGCGATCCAAAATTAATCCTCAAAGAAGTCTTAACCCTATGTATTGAAGCAGCAAATGTGAATACTGTCGAAACAAGCAATATGTGGTCCCTGTTGGATAAGGAAATAAAACAAGGATGGATCTTTAATTCCTTTGACAAAAATTTGATGTGCAGCTCATCGTGCTGAGCTGGCATAGAAAAAACGTCTCGAATAGTACGGGAAACTTCTGTATTGTTGGCTCTGGCGAATCGCTTCTTGTGGGTGGTTAAAGCCGTAAATGTGGAGCACACATTTCGTTACTACGAAGATGATGATAGCCATAAAAAAATAATAATAAGTAGTTGTCAAGTTTTTTAAAGGCAATATACCTACTTAAAAATATAAAAATAAAATTTTACATCCACGGCAATCGAACATGATAAATTATGTATAGGTGTAAAAAAAAAATAAAGTAGAAAAAAGGTCAAAAAATCGAGTTTTCACCATTACAGTGTAATAATACTTTTATTTTTTTACTTTAAATATAACAGGAAATTACAACTTATTGTAGCTAAATTTCGTTTGAATCATTTTACGCATCAAGTAACCAAAATTGTCAATAAAAAACCACTAATGACAAAAAGACAAGAACTCTTAACTGAATTGTATCGGAAAACTGCACAGCCACTTCAACGCCAATCCATAAAATTTAATTCTTTTTTAGTTTGATTTATTAAGAAAGTGTAGGACATAGTGAAGTACAAGATCATAGCAATATTTATATTCGGTCTGAAAATATATACATACAATATACGTACTATGGATCATTTGTATGAATCAGATGAGTTCTTACCATATTTTCAATGAGTTGCGGCCGATGACGGCGGACAGTTTTAACAGCTTGGAAAACATCAACTTCTCCATGTTGAATAACCTGTTCTATACATGCATTGGCTGCACAATATACACCTGCGCGGCTTCTTCCATCACTAAAAAAACATATTTATAATTAGTCTCTTTTTGCAATTTAAGGTGGTGAAGTTATAGAAATCAGTGTTATTAAAATTATATTTTTTTCATAAATTGTAAAAATAAAAGTTTTTATAACAAACTTTTTGAACAAAAAAATCGTAACACAGGCACCCAAAATAAAAATAATGGAATAAACTTTTGTTCAGGCATATCTATGTACCCTTACGTACTTTTCGACGCTGAGTCCGAAAATTGCTCATATACCAGTTGCAGAATATGCTATTTTCGGGATTATGACGCAGTTCCAGGAGAAAGAGTGTTTCTTTTTGTGTGCCATCGGAGAGCCATATCCTCCTCATCAAACTATACCTTAAAACTTTTCCAATTTAGTTCTTGCACTGAGAAAATAAGAATCCAACTGGAAAATTTTAAGGTATACCTAAGTAGTTTGATAAGAAAGAATGTGACTATCCGATGATGGTTGTTGTTATAATTATATTTGGTTGTTATTACTATGAATAAGTGGCATGTTAAAGACTAAGTTCTTCTATGCAAACAATTTAAATCAATAAATAAATAAATAAATAAAAAAAAAAAAAAAAACCAAACACACTAGCTGCTGGAACTGCGCCATAAGTCTGAAAATAATGTTGTTGGAGAATATATAAGTTTTTTATAGCAGAAATACGAAATATTCAAATCTTAAAATCATATTGTTTATTTACTTCATTTGCTTTAAACTTTGCTTTAATTTCTGTTTAATAACATGTATCGAGTTATATCTCATCACCTTACATTTATTTTGCTTTTCAAAATGTTTTCTATTTTTGCCTTGTACACAAAAATTTTATGCAATAAACTCTCTTCTGGATTTGTCATTCAAACGGTTCGGTCTTCTTTTTATTTGATACTCAAGTTTTCTTAAAGGTTACTTAGAGGAGTTTTCAAGGTGCCCTATAATTGTCGCGTAGATATATATATCAAATTTAAACTCAATTTTACGTGGCATATTTTTCATAAAAACGCTTGTGAAAAGACATTTTGGCGCCCAACGTGGGGCACTTTTCTCGTTATATAACTTTTTAAAGAAAATTAAGAAAAACTTTTTCGCCTACAAATAAGAAAGCTGAACTCTGCAGAAGATCATTATCTCGTCATTTCATAAAGAAATCTCAACATATCTACCATATTCTGGAAGGGAAATAATTTCTCAATTTTCGCGTCTTATTGATGGATTGATGGTGATATCAAATTGGATTAAATTGATATTTAATAATTGCATTTCTACACATTACGCGGTAACGGTTTCGGTTACGGTACGGTACGGTAAAGTATAAATACATATATATTTATTGCATCAGCCAAACCTAATATCATTGAATCAAGGTTAAGTTCAATTTTGTGTATTTTCGCTGGTTTTTCGCATATTGGAATTTTCAATCCTTCAACTCAACATCTTCTCCACAAAAGCTGAACTTAACTCTTTTCGCACTTTATAGGATTGAATCAACATCATTTGATACTTTGCAACTTCATCTTTGCTGAGTTTTGCATTTTTCTGGGAATTCGTTCTTTATCTTGGATTTTTTCGTGGTTTCGATAAGTCAAATCATCACTAGCTATGGTTGAACTTAATGATCTCAAACAACAACGCGCAAGCACAAAGTCGAGCATGTCTCGCATCAAAAGTGTTCATGTGAACAATTTTTGACAGTCTGGACGGTCCCGATGGAAATCAGTTGTGAACACGGCATTTCAAGTCAACTGATTGTGAATGCGCCCAGTCAGATCAATTGACTTTTATCGAAACCGATATTCTTTTTTTCACGTAGAAGTTGGCAGTGCCGGAGTATTTTTTCTGGTCAGTCTGGTCCTGTATAAAAGGAATTTTTTCCCGCGCCAACTGATTATTCTTGCTAATCATTTCGTCAAAATTGCATTATACAATTGTTTAAGTTTCGGGTGTAATAAATTGTAATACTTATAAAACGAAAATTACTAGTTTTCTTTCAATTTCGGAAAGTCGGTTTCGCGGGCTATTGTCTTCGTGCTTAAACCAACTAGAAAGGAGTTGCTGCTGTCATCTTAACTAAAAATTTGTAAAGGTGCTTCCTAGTCAAAACATTTTGATCCTTCAGAGCCGGATCGGGAGCAGTGTCAGGATCATCATCATCATCGTATCATCATCATCATCATCATCGTATCATCATCATCATCATCGTAACATCATCATCATCATCGTAGCAACAGCATCACCTCCATTGGAACCATCATCGAAGCTGCAGTGTCATCTTCATTGGATAAAAACCACATCGCGGGAGCACCCACTTCAGAAAACAACGTTGGAGCAACAATTTTCCTCAAAAAGGTTAGAGTTTTTTTTTCTCTTAAAACATATATTTTGTGCATATGGTGTCCATTTTTTCACATCCATTTTCAATTTTCATATGCAATGTTTTATATCAAATTTCTTTGCCATTTGCTTTGCTTATGGGTACATACATACATACATTAGTTAATTAGTGATGTGCAAATTTTGTCTCAGCAGTTAGTGTGGTGCAAATTGTGTAAAGTACTTTTTAAGGTACAATTTTTTAAAATTTTTAAAATTTCAATTAAATTTTATTAAAAGTCGTAAATTAAATAAAATTTACCGAATTTAAAAAAAAAAAAATCTAAAGATCATAAATTTCAAATTTTGGAAAGTTTTTTGAATTTTTAAAGCATAGTGATACAATTTGCACCACAGATTTATATTGAATCCTGGAGTTTCCTTGATTCACCCATTTTTTGACCGCGTCGTGATCGGTACTTTTGAAAAAAGTAAAATCTTGGCTTCAAGATTGAAACATACATTTTCGTTATCGTTTTCGATTTTTTGATCCTGATTAACTTCCAAACTTTATGCACCCTTTTTAAGAACTCTAATTTATATAAAGCTTTATATACCCATACATGCAACTATAACTACAAATTGTGAGCCCAAGGGACAAATTGAATAATTTATAAAAATTTATATTTGTATAATTTAAAAACTATATTCCTAAAAATACTGTGAAAAAAGTGCGCGATCAGTGGAAAAAAAAAATAAAAATTTCGAAAAAAGAATCAAAAGATAAAACAGCAAATTAAAAAAAAAAAGAACTGTTAATTAAAGTGAAAAAAGTGGTGTGCTGCCGAATCATTAAAAGGAGGTGCTGTTACGGTTGATTTTTTAACGGAGATTTCCCGCAAATTTTCTTGTGCTACTCCATTTTCTGAATATCTGATGGTAGCTGGGCAGTTGCAGCCATATTGAAACTCATTTCATCTCGATTTTTCTGGAAGTGCGGAATATTGCTGATGATACATCAATCCTGAAGAAGCCGTTGCGGTTGATCGTGAAATTACTCATAACTTTCAAGTGCTCAATTTATTGAAAAAGTTTTTATATGATATGTATGTGAATCTATAGAAGATTTTGTTTTTTCTTCAACTTAAAGCCAACCATCTTAAAATTTGGTTTTTGAATCTCAACTGAATTTCAACTGATTTTTAGAGTTATCCTTTGAGATTTTTTAACGGGTTTCTTGAAAAGTTTTTATCGTTAGCTATTTTTACCCAAATTAAAATTACTTAAATAATTTTTCGTTTTTGAACTTTTTCGGGTTTTCCTTTTGCTGTATAATTTTTTAATTTTTTTTTTTTTTTCTTCGTCGATCGAATCCGTTTTTTTCGTAAATAAATTTTTTTATCTCGTAACCTAAAATGGCTTCTCTTGACACGTTTGTCCGCGCATCTGATGAGCTTGTTGAATATGAGGAATATTTTAAAACGGTTTCCGTCGAAGAATATAAAATAATTTCTTTAGAACTTGAGAACCACGAGCTCCAAGAAATCTGGACAAGGATAAAAAGTTCTTACGATAAGTGCCTCAAATCTCTCGCGCAACCCCATAAGAAAGAAAAGAGCAAAACTAAAGATGACGACTCGGACGACGGCGTTGACGTGGTCGCTATTAAATCGAAATATAGAGAGTCACATAAAGCCTTCGTACGCGTTTCCACAATTATCTCGGAAAACATCGATCGGTTAAAGAACGAAAAGAAAAATGAAGGTTCGTCCTCAGGTAGCTCTACAGAAACTTTTCGTGGTCCACATATTCATGTTCCTCCGTGCGACATTGATTTTTTTTCGGGCGATTATCTTTCGTGGCCGACATTTCGCGATCTATTTACCGCCATTTTCATAAATAATTCCCGTTTGAGTAAAGTCGAAATTTTATACCATTTGCTTCAAAAAACTCGCGGGGAAGCAAAAGAAATCGTGCAAAAAGTTCCCTTAACACAGGATGGGTTTGATTTAGCCTGGGAAAATTTAAAAACCCAATATGAGAATCCTAGAATTCTCATTAACAATCAATTAAAAATTTTATTCAATTTAAATAGAATCTCGGTTGAATCTGGTAGCGCTATTAAGAACTTACAAAGAGAAATTAATAATTGTATTGCTGCTCTTGAGTTACATAAAATAGACATTTCCAACTGGGATGCTATTATCGTTTATTTGTGCTCGACTCGATTACCTGAAAACACTCTTTCATTGTGGGAGCAATCCATCAGTAGGAAACCAAACATTCCGAAGTGGACCGATATGGATCAATTCCTAACCGATCGGTACCACACTTTAGAAACGGTAATGGACATTCGGGCTCCATTAAATTTACCTAAGTCCCAATCCAATGTGAAACCTAACCAATGCCAGTCTTCACAATTTTCGAAACCCAAGCCAGTGAAATCTTTTCATGCAAATCTAAATACCAGTTCACCGTGTAAACTTTGCAAAGGATTACATCCTCTGCGATTATGCACGCGTTTTCTACAAATGAGTATATCTGATCGACTTCAGACAATAAAAAGACTAAATTGTTGCATAAATTGTTTAGCTTTTGTCCATCAAGTCCGAGATTGTCAAAGTAACCACAATTGTTTCGTCTGTAAAAAACGCCATAATACTCTGCTTCATAAGGATACAAGTGTTAACACTAATTTTCAAAATCGATCAAATAATCAAGTTCGCCCATTTGCATCTAACAATAGTTATCAATCAAAGAATCAAACCTCAAATAATAATCGAGCATCTAACGACAATCGGTCTAATGCTAATAATGTATCAAATCAAAATAATTCTAATCAAATACAGTCCACTCAAGCTTCTACCTCGGCTAATTCATCTGTTTTACCAGCTGCAACTAATTTGCAGAATTTTTTTGTAACTACTCCTAAAAATGTGTTGTTAGGTACTGCAATTGTGCAGTTATCAAACTTAGGCGTGGTTTATACTATTCGTGCTCTTATAGATCCTGGGTCTGAGGGTACCTTTATTTCTGAACGTCTTTGTAATCTTTTAAAACTATCTCATAAGCCAGTTAATGCTCAAGTTTCGGGTCTAAATGGAACTGTGAGTGCTCGATCACACAAAATGTGTAGTTTTACTATAAGTTCAAGTAGGGATCCTTCTGTCCAAATGTCCGTTACTGCACTTATTCTAACAAATCTTACTGGCGATTTACCCTCTTTTGCCTTAGACTCCCAATGTCTAAGGGATTTACCTGAAATACCACTAGCTGACCCTAATTTCTATAAGAGTTCCCAAATTGATTTGTTAATAGGTGGCGATCTCTATCCAAATATTTTATTAAATGGAATTCGTAAGAATGTTTTAGGTTCACTCGTGGCACTAGAGACAGTCTTCGGATGGATTCTCACTGGTCCTATCCCATCCACAAATCGTCAAACCACGCGTTTAGTCTCATTTTTTACTGAAATATCTTTAGATCAGCAAATTGCAAAATTTTGGGAAATAGAAGAAGTACCTAAAAGTAAAATCCTCTCTGAATCAGACAAATATTGCGAACAATTGTTTCAAAAGACAACTTATCGTAACCAGGAAGGTCGATACGTGGTCGATCTTCCATTTAAATTCGAATTTTCAAATCGAATTCAACTTGGCCCTTCTAGACACATTGCCCTTAGTCAGTTTCGACGTACTGAGGGAAATCTTTTGAAAAATCCAGAATTCAAGATAGAATATGATAATGTCATTAAAGATTACTTAACTCTTGGACATATGTCGAAAGTAGGAAAATCCCAGATCAGTTTAGGTCAAACCTATTATCTACCCCATCATGCGATTGTGAAACCTGAAAGGAAAACTACGAAAATAAGAGTTGTTTTCAATGCTTCCAGTCCGTCCGCAAATGGCCTGAGCCTCAATGACATCTTGCATACTGGTCCTGTCTTGCAAGCAGATTTAACCACATTAATTCTCAAATGGAGATTTTTTCAATATGTTTTTAATGCGGACATCACAAAAATGTACCGTCAAATCTTGGTTAATCCTGCCCACATACCATTTCAAAGGATTCTTTTCCGTGAGTCTTCTGAAAGTGAAATTAGCGATTTTGAATTAAAAACGGTTACTTTCGGTGTAAACTGTGCACCTTACTTAGCTATTCGAACCCTTCATCAGTTAGGCAATGATGTTAAGGAAACTCATCCATATGCTGCGTCTATACTACATGATTATATGTATGTAGATGACGTTTTAGCAGGAGCTCACAATCTGGCTACAGCTCAATTAGCCAAAAATCAACTTATTGAGTCTTTGGAATCTGCAGGTTTTTCACTAAGAAAATGGACCTCAAATTTTAAGGAAATTTTGAAGGATTTTCCACCTGATCATCTTCTTGATGTTGATTTTTTGGAGCTGGACGAGAAAAGCTCCACAAAAACTCTAGGGGTTTCTTGGAATGCAAAAAGTGATTGCTTTTATTTCCAAGCCCATCCGATAGATTTAAAAAATTCGTACACAAAAAGAGAAGTATTATCTATAATAGCAAAGCTTTTTGATCCAGCAGGATGGCTAGCACCTATTGTAATTGTAGCAAAAATCATTATGCAGCAAATCTGGTTAGACAAAGTTGATTGGGATGAATCTCTAAAACCCTTAACTTTGCGTCATTGGCAAAATTTTGTTTCCAGTTATCATGCAATTAATCAACTTCAAATTCCTAGATGGGTTAATTATTCTGATGGGTCCTATGTAGAATTTCACGCATTTTGTGACGCGTCAGAAAAGGCTTACGCGGCTTCAATTTACATCCGTGTCCTAAATAGTGGTACAATTTCATCTCATCTGTTAGCTGCAAAATCTAAAGTGTCCCCTGTGAAAACCATCTCTTTACCTCGACTAGAATTGTGTGGCGCCGAGCTTATGGCAAATTTAGTTACTTCCTTGGTCCCACAGTTTAATGTAAAGTCTGAAAAAACGTACTTTTGGACTGATTCCACCATAGTTTTAGCGTGGTTGAATAAAGATCCGTGTACTTGGACTACTTTTGTAGCCAATAGGGTGTCAAAAATTAAATCCAAGGTTGGTACCGAAAACTGGGCACATATAGACACTCATGAAAATCCTGCCGATCTAGCAACCCGGGGGCTATCCCCAGGGGAGCTCATGTCAAACAGTTTATGGTGGCATGGGCCATCTTGGCTTTTATTAGAGCAGAAAAACTGGCCTTCAAGTTCAATAAATAAAGATTTAGAAACATTAATGGAAATGAAACCAGTCAAATCCAATTTTGCTAGCTCGGTTGAAAAAGAAGATGTTCTTGATCGTTTTTCATCGTTATCTAGGGCTTTTAGGGTCATTTCATACATTTTTAGGTTTTTCAATCGCACTCGAAAAAACTTCAATTCTAGCAAAAATGTGGGATTCTCTGTAATTTCATCTGACGAAATTCAATTCGCAAAAAACCGTTTGATAACATTGGCTCAGATGCAATATTTTCAGAAAGAATACCACAACCTTAGTTTAAAAAAATTAATAGATACAAAAAGTTCAATTCTGACACTTAGCCCATTTTTAGATAATGACGGAATTATGAGAATAAATGGCCGTTTAGCAGCGTCTAAAGCTCTATCTTACAATGAACGCCACCCAATAATATTACCATATCACTGTAGGTTGTCAAGATTATTAGTCGATTATGCCCATAAAATAACCTTGCATGGGGGAACTCAACTAGTATTACGCCATATTAGACAGGAATTTTGGATTCTTAAACTTAAAACCCTCATTAAAACAAGTATTTTCAACTGCAAACCGTGCGTAATTGCTCGTAAAAAACAACAGTCTCAAATAATGGGTGTCTTACCACCTGAAAGAACTGCACTATCTCGGCCTTTTGCAAATACAGGGATTGATTTCGCTGGCCCTTATGATATTAAAAATTATACCGGCCGAGCTTGCCTCATTACTAAAGGATACGTTTGTGTCTTTGTTTGTTTTGCTACAAAAGCCATACATTTGGAACCCACCAGTGATCTCTCAAGTTCTGCTTTTTTGGCAGCTTTCGATCGTTTCGTCTCCAGGCGAGGATGCCCATCAAAAGTTTACTCTGACAATGGAACGAATTTTGTAGGTGCTGAGAAAATCCTTCAGAAGGATTTCAAGGAATTTCTTAGTCAATCTCATGATGATCTCATCAATAAATATGGTTTTCAGCAATTAGCCTGGCATTTTATGCCTCCGGGTGCTCCTCATATGGGAGGCCTATGGGAGGCGGCCGTAAAGAGTTTCAAATCTCACCTCAAAAAGGTAGCAGGCGACATAAAATTTACATTTGAAGAGTTTGCAACTCTTTTATCCCGTATTGAGGCCTGCCTAAATTCTAGACCTTTGACTGTCTCATCGGAAAATTCGTCAAACTTAGTACCTCTTACCCCTGGTCATTTTTTGATTGGTGGTGCACTTCTTTCTCTACCAGAACCTGAACTGCCTGACCTCAAAATGTCGTATTTGAATCGTTGGAAAAAATTAAAAAGTTTATACCAGATTTTTTGTTCTAGATGGAAGGACGAATATCTTCAAGAGCTTCACAAGCGATTCAAATGGAAGCATCCACAAGAGAATGTAAAAGTAAATGACTTAGTCGTAGTCAGACATGAGAATCTTTGCCCAAATGAATGGCGCTTAGGTCGGGTTATAAAAGTATACGAAGGTTCCGACGGTCGCGTTCGCGTTGCGGATTTAAAAACTCAGAAAGGTATTATAACGCGACCCATAACTAAACTCGTGGTGCTTCCCAATGCACAGTAGGCGCGATTTCGTTTCATAAATCTAAATAACTTAAGCAAAAATTTCAGTATCAATTTATGTTTTTAGTTTTAGGCTCACCTATTGATAGCCTCGTGGTTATCAATCTCAATTTATCGTGTTTGCCCGACTACAGGAAAAATTACTTATGATAGGCTCAGTTGTATTCCCATACTTTCAGTGAATAAGAGGTCGCTGAAAAATCTTTTCTCGTTAAAAGCTAGCCCGGAGCTTCGCGTATTTTTCTTCGTACCGCCTATATTGTGTAATTGAGCAAAGTTCCCATACCTTCATCAGAGCCCAACCATCGTGGTGGGTAAAAAGTTCTAATAATATTTAGAATGTGCGAAATGTGGTCTATCCACAAATCTGAACAAATGGGAAACTCCTCAACACAAGCGGTTAGTACCTTGAAAGGTACCCATCTGAGCCTCACCAACCGGGCTGGTAGGTAAAAAGTTCTCAGTTGCCTGCTGGAACGTGCAAAGCCTTGGCTTTTAACTCGCTTACCTATACATAGCTCAAAATGTGTCTTTATCATTATTTGTCCGTGATGTCCAATAATTTCAGGTACACAAATCAATCTCATTCTCATTTTTTTTTATCTAAAATTAATCTTTAAATAGTTAGCAAAATGATCTCAATCAGACGCTCTGAGCACCTTTACATTTGTTTCTTATGCCACCGTTGGCATGGGCTACGCAGTTGCAGGCGCTTTCTCGATAGGAATGTGGAGGAAAGATGGGAGCTAGTCAACACTACGGGAGTCTGCGCAAATTGTTTAGCTCTGTCACACCGAACGCGCCACTGTCGAAGCGATGCGCGCTGCAGATATTGTGGTCAAAGTCATCACACCCTTCTCCACACGAGCAGGTTACTGTCTTTTCTATCAGTAAACGAAGGTAGACAAAGAAGCGTTCCTTTACCGCTCAACGCTACAGAAGTTATACTTAAGCCTACGGCAATGGTGGTCGTGAAGTGCTTGGATGCAATGGCAACCATCAGAGCAATGCTGAGTCCCACCGAAGATACGTGGATCCATATTGATATTGTACGCCGTTATAGACTGGAACAGTCTATAATAAACGGGAATCATGTGGCCATTTTTTATCTGCTCTCCGAAGCTGACTATAAAATGAACATTTATGTGGCAGCAAAAATCAGCTATGATGAACTTGAAAATTCTCCAACTGTTAGTGTGCCCGAGACTAGCAGAATCCCCTTTGAACACTTGCGCCTCGCGGATCCGCGGTTTTATCTTAGTGCCCCAGTGGGCTTCGTGTTGGGGGCAGAATTTCATACTTGGTTGACGCACCCTCGCTTCATCCAGTTGCCAGGACAACCATTGGCTCAGAGCTCAGTTTTTGGTTACGTCCTTTCGGGACCTTGCCGTTTAAGGTAACACCGTAACAAATTATCGTTTATGACATATCCTAAAAATAATCTACCCCTTAGGTAATCTGCTCCAAAAATAGATCGACAACCTTCACCTGAATCATCATAGTTTTAAGATCATTTGAATTATTAGTTATAGAATTTAGAATTTTTTCCATAATCTCATATGGTTATTTTCCTTTCAATTTTGTTTTTGCCTTAACTAATATTTTTGAATTATTGTATGTTAAGCTAATTCAAATTTACGTATTTACTTAATCATCTACATTTACAATTTCATTGCAATTACTTACACACCCACCATGAAAATATTTAATGTAATTTACTCTGAACTCTTGCAATAAAGAAACCAAATTCCAAGGAATTTTTTTCGTTTATTATATCAATTCAATTCAAAATACACAAAACTAATTCTTTTTCTTCTTTTTGTTTCATGAATTCACTGGAGTTACTTTTGCAACGTAGCCGTGCAAGGCGGGCGGTAATGTTCATGTGAACAATTTTTGACAGTCTGGAAAGTCCCGATGGAAATCTGTTGTGAACACGGCATTTCAAGTCACCTGATTGTGAATGCGCCCAGTCAGATCAATTGACTTTTATCGAAACCGATATTCTTTTTTTCACGTAGAAGTTGGCAGTGCCGGAGTATTTTTTCTGGTCAGTCTGGTCCTGTATAAAAGGAATTTTTTCCCGCGCCAACTGATTATTCTTGCTAATCATTTCGTCAAAATTGCATTATACAATTGTTTAAGTTTCGGGTGTAATAAATTGTAATACTTATAAAACGAAAATTACTAGTTTTCTTTCAATTTCGGAAAGTCGGTTTCGCGGGCTATTGTCTTCGTGCTTAAACCAACTAGAAAGGAGTTGCTGCTGTCATCTTAACTAAAAATTTGTAAAGGTGCTTCCTAGTCAAAACAAAAAGCATAATTGATGCTAGCGCCAAGGAGGGGGGAAAAGTGTTATCTCAGACAGAATTAAAATGCCGTCTTGGAATATTAGACTCATATTTCAAGCAGATACTTTCGTTCCAAACATCAATAGAAAAAATTGATCCCACTGATAATGCCAGAGGTGATCTCGAAGACCTATATATTTCAATTAAAACTGCAATTGTTTCACAATTACATGAGGATTCCCACAACTCAACTTTATCCGATTCAACTAATTTTGCTATTTCAGCTTCAAATAAGTTGCCAACGCTAAAGTTACCTACCTTCAGTGGTAAGTACTCTGAATTCAAAAACTTTATGACTTCATTTCACCAAATTATAAATCGAGAAGCTTGTCTTTCTAATATCGAAAAATTCAACCATTTACTAAACTGTTTGAAGGGCCAAGCATTGGATACGGTGCAAGCGTTCCCAGTTACTAATGAAAACTATCCGAAGGCTCTCGAACGGCTTAAATCTCGATATGACAATAGCACTCTAATTTTTTTAGAGAACATCTCAACATTATTCGAACTGCAACCAGTTACAAAGCAGTCAAGCACTCAACTCAGAAGTCTCGTGGACAACGTCTCTGCTTTGTATGGGTCACTTACTTCGATAGGCAGTGAAAGTCAAATTTGTGAAGCATTGCTGATTCATCTCGTTATGCAAAAGGTTGACGAAGACACGCGTAGAAAATGGAAAGAATCATTAGGTTTCACTTCACTGCCGTCTTGGACTGAATGCGTCAAAATTTTAGACAGACATTGCCAGTTCCTTGAATCTATCGACAACGACTGCAGCAATCAATTTCAACAGCAGCGTAAGATTGATACCAAGTTCAAAAACAAGATTCGTTCAAAGCAACACGCTTTTTCTATCGCTTCTCCTAGCCATCCTTGTACACTTTGTTCAAGTAATGAACATTTTATGCAAATGTGTCCCCGCTTCAAAACTATGGGAGTAGAAGAAAGATTCGAAAAGGTTAAAAGCTTAGGACTTTGCATAAATTGTCTTTCAAAGAGACACCGTGTTAACAACTGCACTTCAACATTCAAATGTAAGATCTGTTCAAAATCGCACCACAGCCTTCTTCATCGGTATTATCCGACTGCTGCTGACACACCATCCACTTCATCGCAACTTCAACTAACGGAATCTTTAGCTGCAACACATTCGCATATTAAAGGCCCTTCTAATGAACAAATAATTCTTGCTACTGCTTTGGTTTTGGTAAAAGACTCTTCTGGATGCTCTCAGGTCAATTTTATGACTGAAGAGTTTTCACAGAAACTAAGGTTACCAAAACATAAACAGCTAATCCATATAATGAGTATTTGAAATTCATTGACAAACATTAAACATCAAACTCTTACTGACATCAAATCTCGCCATTCGAATCTTGAATTTGCTACAAATTTTTGCGTAACTCCCCACATCGCTTATCAACCAGATTCAGAGATTGACATATCCACGTGGAAGCTACCATCTAATATTCCACTTGCTGATGAGCATTTTTATAAGTCAAAAAAAATAGATCTTCTCCTTGGTACAGAAAGTTTCTTTGAGATTTTATCTGTTGGCCAAATTAAGTTAGGAGATAATTTACCTGTGATGCAAAAGACATTGCTAGGATGGGTTATTTCTGGCAGATACAAATTTTCTCAAAATTTATCGTCACCTGCTAAATGTTTAATGTCATTTGAAGACACTATTTCTAGTCAACTCGAAAAAATGTGGAAAATAGAGGAACTACAACCAACTGTGAAACAGTGGTCTCCAGAACAAATAAGCTGTGAATCATCTTATCTTCAAAGTACTCAGCAAAATTTGGATGGCAGAATTATCGTCCGTTTGCCTTTTAAAGAAAATCCTAATCGTCTTGCTTTGTCTCAAAACATTGCATTGCGTCGATTTTTAGCTATGGAGCGTCGTTTTTCATCTCATCCTGAATTAAGACAACATTATGTGGAATTTATGAAGCAATATGAAGACTTAGGGCATATGTCTAGAATTGAGCAAGCCAAAGTAGATGAGCCACACTATTATATTCCAACTCACTGTGTTGTGAAACCTTCAAGCACATCTACTAAGTTACGAGTGGTGTTCGATGCGTCATGCCTTACGACTTCACAGCTCTCCCTGAATAATATTTTAATGGTAGGCCCTACAGTCCAATTCAAGTTAATTCATTTGCTACTCAAATTTCGCTTATATCGTTTTGCAGTCACAGCTGACATCGTTAAAATGTACAGACAAGTTATAGTCGACAAACAAGATCGAAAATTTCAATACATCTTTTGGCGATATTCGGAATCTGATCCAATTTCTACTTATGAGCTCAACACTGTCACTTATGGAACAGCGTCAGCTCCTTTTTTAGCAATTCGAAGTTTAAACTATTTAGCAGACAAATATGAGAATCTATACCCAATTGGAGCTAAGTTAATCAAAACATCATTTTATGTAGATGATTTTTTGTGTGGAGCCAATACAATTGATGAACTCACTACTATAAAAAGTGAGGTAATGTCTATTTTAAAAAAAGGCTGCTTCGAACTAGATAAATGGCACTCTAATCATAAGGATTTCGTTAATGACAGTACAATAAAGGATTTAACCTTTGATGGTGATTTTGTTACAAATACATTGGGTATTAAGTGGCATCAAGATCAAGACATTTTCTTATTTTCATTCAATCCAAAAACAAAACTTGAAATTGTTACTAAACGTACAATATTATCTTTGGCTTCTTCGCTCTTTGATCCGTTGGGGTTAATAGCCCCACTTATAATCGTAGCAAAAATTATAATTCAGGAAATCTGGCTACTTCGTTTAGACTGGGACGAGTCTATTCCTCAAATTCTTCACTCAAGATGGACAAATTTTCTTCAAGACTTAACTTCGCTTTCGTCAATAAAAATTCCACGCTACTGCTTATCACCACAATATCAGCACATACAACTTCATGGATTTTGTGATGCGTCAATTCGCGCATATGGTTGCTGCTTATACCTTCGTTCTATGGATTGTTCGGGAAAAGTAACTACTAGGCTTTTTACAGCAAAGTCTCGAGTGGCTCCCACAAAAAAGAAATCGCTACCAAAACTAGAGCTTTGCGGTGCTTTACTCTTGGCTAAATTGTTTGAAAAGGTAAGCCCGACTCTTGAAAATATTAGTAGTGAAACATTTCTCTGGACCGATTCACAAATTGTACTTTTTTGGCTGAAGCAACACTCATCAACTTTATCAGCATTTGTTGGAAACCGAGTATGTGAAATACAAGATCTTACGTCAACTTGTTCTTGGAGACATGTACCTACACAAAATAATCCGGCAGATATTGTGTCTCGTGGAAGCACAACTACTAAATTATCAGAATCTATTTGGTTTACAGGACCCGCATTTTTGCAATGCAACCAGGAATTATGGCCACCTAATAAATACAGTGACCTGGACATGGAAGAAGTGAATCGAGAAAAGCGAAAAATTGCATTCGTACATGAAAAGCGGAAAAATTATATCTTGGAAGTAATTTCAAAATTCAGCTCTTACACTAAGATATTACGTATTATCGCATATGTGCAACGGTTTGCTTCTGCAATCAACAAAAGTATTGAGTTCCATAGCACTGATTCCCTCACTCCTCAGCATTTACAAAACGCTTTACATTGCATCGTTTGGGTAATTCAGCACGAGTATTTCGAAGCAGATATTCGTCGATTACGACAAAATAAGCCAGCAGAAGGTGCACTTAAATTTTTAAATCCATTTTTGGAATATGAATCAGGATATGAACTATTGAAAGTTGGAGGTCGGCTTAAAATGGGAAATGTACCCGAAGGGCAACGGCACCCAATTTTACTTCCGAAAAAATGTTCATTCGTGGAACTTTATATCCGTCATCTTCACATTTCAAACTATCACGCTGGAGCAAAAGCAATAATCGCGATCTCTCGTCTTAAGTTCTGGATAATCAATATTCGTGAAATCGCGCGTCGTATCGTTCGTTCTTGCGTACATTGCGTACGGTATAAACCAAAATTAATGCAACAAATTATGGGAAATCTTCCAATCGAACGCGTTACTCCATCTCGACCGTTCGCCCGCACTGCTGTTGACTTTTGCGGTCCTATACCAACATATCTCCGCATTAGGGGAAAAACCCCCTATAAATCTTATGTAGCTGTTTTCATCTGTTTATCAACGAAAGCTGTACATATCGAAGCCGTATCAGATCTTTCTACTGATGCGTTTATTGCAGCTTCAAAGAGATTGATTGGTAGAAGGGGCTTGCCTACCGATATCTTCTGTGACAATGCCACAAATTTTGCAGGAGCCTGCAATAAACTTGCTGAATTAAAAAAATTTTTATTTGATCAATCTAATCAAAATATTTTGAAATCTTTTTGCTTAAGCCAATTTATAAATTTTCATTTTATTCCTCCTAGAGCTCCTCATTTCGGAGGGTTATGGGAGGCGGCGGTAAAATCTGCAAAGGGGCATCTAAATCGAACATTTATGAATACTTGACTTACTTTTGAAGAACTATGTACAGCACTAATAGAAATTGAGGCAATACTAAACAGTCGACCGATCTCACCGATGTCATCAGATCCAAGTGACCATAACGCTCTCACTCCAGCTCACTTTCTTATTGGTACTTCACTCAAATCATTCCCCGAGCACGATTTCCAATGCAAAGATGCTTCTATGGTGCAGAAATGGGCCCAAATTACAGCTATCAAACAAATCTTTTGGAAAAAATGGGCCCAAGATTATTTGAACGAGTTGCAGGCACGCACTAAATGGACTACCGAACAACCCAACGTAACAACCGGGTCACTGGTAGTGATACATGAAGACAATTTGCCTCCACTACGCTGGATGATGGGCAGAATAATTGCCTGCATTTATGGTCAAGACAATTGTGTTCGTGTTGCTGATGTGCAAACAAATAAAGGAATTCTACGCCGTCCTATCCACAAACTAGCACTATTGCCTTCTTGAACGTTGCGTTCAAGGGAGTCCGGGATGTTGGAGAATATATAAGTTTTTTATAGCAGAAATACGAAATATTCAAATCTTAAAATCATATTGTTTATTTACTTCATTTGCTTTAAACTTTGCTTTAATTTCTGTTTAATAACATGTATCGAGTTATATCTCATCACCTTACATTTACGATATTAGTAGTTTAATGCATACTCTCTTGTTTTTGTTTAACAGTTAGCTATAACTTCTTTATTTTGCTTTTCAAAATGTTTTCTATTTTTGCCTTGTACACAAAAATTTTATGCAATAAACTCTCTTCTGGATTTGTCATTCAAACGGTTCGGTCTTCTTTTTATTTGATACTCAAGTTTTCTTAAAGGTTACTTAGAGGAGTTTTCAAGGTGCCCTATAATTGTCGCGTAGATATATATATCAAATTTAAACTCAATTTTACGTGGCATATTTTTCATAAAAACGCTTGTGAAAAGACAAATGTGTTCAGCCATAATAATAGATTCTGCCGCGCGGTTTTATCCATAATATGTGACCTGGTATATGAAAAGGATGTTTAGTATCAAAAAAAAAAAAATTTCCAATTTTTTGCCGATTCGCACGTAAGCCCCCTTTTCATAGACCAGGTCACATATAATGTTTTAGTTTCGCAACTTATAATAAATAAAATTTAAAAAGGGTCTAAATGTCTAGTCAAAATTTGTAATATTGGTGTTTTTTTCTTAAAAACATGGAACAGTAAGCTCCAACCAATGTATGTATGTATGTATTCTCCTTTAACTCCTAGGAGGAGCATAGGGCCAACCATTGACATATTACATATGCTTGAATGGTAGCAAATAATGTAGGGGAGGGGGGGGGGGGCTAGTGCGGACAAATTCAAATTCTCGCGCCGTTTTGAATTTTTGTTTCTGTTTTATATTTTTC
The DNA here is from genome assembly GCA_951812925.1 of Calliopum simillimum. Classification (NCBI taxonomy): domain Eukaryota; kingdom Metazoa; phylum Arthropoda; class Insecta; order Diptera; family Lauxaniidae; genus Calliopum; species Calliopum simillimum. The sequence goes on along the minus strand of OX638370.1, from coordinate 51,708,008 downwards.
AAGTTGGTATTTGCAGTCTGCATCACCAAAAAAAAATTCATTTGTTGACAGTTCAGCTTTCCATGTTTTACGCAGCAAAAAGTAATTTTTTTGTTGTTTCGTAATATCAGTGATACTTTTAAACTAATTATTCTTCTGCTGTAGTGTTAATAGATAATACAACTTAAAATAGTGTTTATTTAAACCATTGAAATTATTTTTGAAGAACTTTACCGTAAGATTAAAAAAAAAATATTTTTGTTTAAAAAGACATGAAGGGGCTAGTGTGGAAAACTGAAATGGGGCTAGTGTGGACATGTCTGCAGCAGCTGAAATGACTCCAGACCATTTCTAAAAGCCGTTCCAAAAAAGTACGTTACTAAAAAGACAAAACCACAGATTCACGTATCCCGATTTACCGGATACGAGCGAAATTTATCGAAATGAAATAGTGGCAAAGCTGTCACAACCACAAAAATTGTCGGAAACATCTCGATCAGCAAGTTATAAGAAGTTTGAAACAACATGGACAAAAAGTATTTTATATTGGCCAAATTGTCACGATCCACGGTTCTCAAAAGATGTCGACATAACGTTTCTAAAAAGAAAGAACGATAGATTCACGTATTCACGTTTTTGTATGAATTATCAAGTTTCTTATGGTGTCCACATTAGCCCCCAGTTAAATCAATGGTTGTCCACACTAGCCCCTTATACGGGGCTAGTAAGCTCTTTTTAAAATAATTTAATAAAGCATTTATGAAAATAAAAAGTCATAACTATTGATGCAATTATGAAGGCAAGAGGTATAAGTAATCGCTAAAAATTACTTTTTTACAAAAATGATATATTAACATATATAATTTTGTAATTATATAAAAATTGTCCACACTAGCCCCCCCCCCCCACCTCCCCTAAATCATTATCTGTTCAAAAACAACTAAAATTACAAATCTCACAGAGCCCGGTGATAAACATCGCGCTTGCTACTTCTTTTGAACTCGCAAATAAAAAAAAAGTTTGCAACCGAAGACACCATGCAAGAAAAGTATAATATCAACGACTTGCAAACAGCAGGGCGATGCATAACAAGGGAAAAACAATAAAAATTATATTGTTGAAGATTTTGTTTGACTTTTTCTTTAAAATTGCTGTATGTGGAAAATGGGCTCAAGTCAAAAGGAAGTATATTTAAAATTATCCCAACGTTTCGCGAGAAGCTCCTCGCTTCATCAGGGGAGCCTTAATTTAAATAACACTGAAAATGCATAATTACAATGATTTTGAATTTCAAAATTTAACAATTTTAAGAAAATTAAACTTACATCATTTTGCTATTTGCACCAAATTTTTTAAAATTATAAAAGACGCTAAAACACAATGCAAAAATGCGAAAATAAATTAAAATAAAAATAAATAAATAAACCACGGGCACAAACATTAATATTGCACGTATTCTAATTGCAGCTACCCAAGAACTAAATTGTATGCTTTGTAAGTTTCTTTGTCTTCTTTCCCAAGGGGAAAAGAAGTGCTTCAAAAACCCTTCTGAAGTGCATCCTTTTCACCAATAAGCGCTTCCGCTCCGTAAGAACAATACTTTCTTTTTAACATGTCATGTCATAGGATGTAAGTGAGCAAAAGCTTACCGCAGCCTTACCAAAAAAGAGTTTTTAAAGCGCTTATAGTATTTGTAATGCTGCGGTAAGCGTTTTTTCAATAAAATAAAAAAAAAAGAAAAAAAAAAACTGGCCGCGCCAGGATTTGAATCCACGACCCTCCGCGTGCTAGATATTTTTTTCTTACATTTACCAACCCTTTAGTCCGCTACACCAACTCCCGATGATATGAAGAGGTATTAAATTTGTATATTAAGCAAATGTTGTCCAAACTTAATTTGACAACAGTCTTAAAGAAAATAATTATCTACGTTATGCAGACTTTTGGAAAGCCAATGGGCAACCCACTATTCCCAACAATCGCGGACATTATCCTGGACCCCTTGCTAGATATAACCTTAGAGGAATTAGACAAGAAAAACATTAAAATAAAGTTTTTAACTAAGTATGTGGATGATATATATTGGCAGTTATAAAATCTAAAGACAAGGAAATTATATAAAAAAACACTTGATGAGTACCATAAAAACATACAATTTACACTAGAGGAAGAAAGTAATAATAGCATCGCTTGAGACTGAATTATTTTCAATTGGTACAAAAAACCTATAGCATCAAATAGAATGATGAATTTTAAATCCACGCAACCAATGCAACAAAAAATTAGCACGGCTTATAATTTAATCCATAAAGTCCTCAACAATACGAAGAAAATAACGGCAATATAACAGCGAACAACTACCAAAATACATCATACGCAATTTAATTAAAAAATTTGAAGATACCAAAATTGGTAAAAAACCCACAAAAGAAAAAGCTGATGGCAACCCTAATAAATACGTCGCAGTCCCTTACATACCGTATTTGACAAACAAAGAAAGCTTAAAGACAATAATAAAAGACAACGAAGTATGCTTTGCTTACAGACCGAACAACACTTTGAAGACCATATTTACAAATAAAAAAGACAAAATAGAATTGCACGAACAAAATAATATCGTACACGAAGTAAGCTGCAAAGCAGGCATTGAAATAAGCTGCAGTAATGCCCTATTTCTGCAGTAATAACTTCAAATTTGCAGTAATAACTTCAGAATGTTGTAAAAAATTTTTAAGAATTTTTTTTTTTTTTTAAGTGTGTTACTTAATGACATTTTATATTGAAAATTGATTTTATTTAATTGAACTTTTAGTCATATATTTGCAAAGATCGATTTACATATAAATCTATCAATGCATTTTTCTAACACATAATTATGACAAATCAAGGAACGGATTAAAAACACGGCTATAGTGACATATGTTTCGTCTTTCGCCACAAAGACTCATCAGACTATTTTTGTTGTAATTATAATTATATTTATTTTACTAAATTAATTATAATTGAAAAATTGCAAGTTTGAAAACTTTTTGTGTTTTTGGTCTGGGCGGGAGACGAACCAAGGATCTCCAGGTTGGTAGCAGAAGTCGTTACCACTGCACCAGCCTTGCCCGGCTGCGAAGCCGACTTTTTGCCAGTTTTATTTGTGTGTTAATACGTATTGATATATCATAATTGTTGTTTTGTGTTATTTATTGATATTTGAAATAGTTGTTCCTTTGGAACAAATTCAATACCGATTGCAGGTGTTTCCACCTTATCAGGGCGTGTTCTCCCAAATAACTTTTAAGAATTTTTTTTTTTTTTTTTAAGTGTGTTACTTAATGACATTTTATATTGAAAATTGATTTTATTTAATTGAACTTTTAGTCATATATTTGCAAAGATCGATTTACATATAAATCTATCAATGCATTTTTCTAACACATAATTATGACAAATGGCGAAAGACGAAACATATGTCACTATAGCCGTGTTTTTAATCCGTTCCTTGATTTGTCATAATTATGTGTTAGAAAAATGCATTGATAGATTTATATGTAAATCGATCTTTGCAAATATATGACTAAAAGTTCAATGTTGTAAAAAATTGTAATATTTATTTTCAGCCAAAAAGTACTCGGAAACACTACTTTTAACATACTTTTATAAATGCTAGAGAAATGGAAAATAGCGAAGATGAAGATGCATTCGTAACAAATTTCACTATAAATTTTCAATCTTAAATTGAATCATTGCCATGACATTTGTTAATTAATACTAATACTTAGTATTAATCACTTGAGGAAGCCATTAAAAAAATTTTGCTACAAAATTGCAAATAAAAATAAAAAAATTCTGCATTAATAATTTTTGCAAAGGAAACAACAGAGATGACAACAACTGCAACTAAACGTACATCGGCACATCGAAGCGATCGGTATGCACTAGGCTAAAAGAACATTAAACGAACATCGAAAAAGGAAAGATGACTACAGCTCTCGCTCAACATATGTTAGAAAATGAACACACAGCTGATTTCGAAAATATCAAAATATTAGACAAAGAGAGAAAATACAACAAAAGATTTATATTGGAAAGCCTACGCATACAAAAAAAGATCAACAATACGATGAACACCAAAGAAGACAAAGAAACTTACAAAGCAAACAATTTAGTTCTTGGGTAACTGCAATTAGAATACGTGCAATATTAATGTTCAATGTTTGTGCCCGGTGGTTTATTTATTTATTTTTATTTTAATTTATTTTCGAATTTTTGCATTGTGTTTTAGCGTCTTTTATAATTTTAAAAATTTGGTGCAAATAGCAAAGTGATGTAAGTTTAATTTTCCTAAAATTGTTGAATTTTGAAATTCAAAATCATTGTTATTATGCATTTCCAGTGTTATTTAAATAAAGACTCCCCTGATGAAGCGAAGAACTTCTCGCGAAACGTTGGGATAATTTTAAATATACTTTCCTTTTGACTTGAGCCCATTTTCCACATACAACAATAAAAATTATAACTTTTCCAGGTGTAGGATATAATTTTTTTCTGTGATTCTCGTTTAATCTATGCAAAGGGCTAAATAAAGCATGCTTGTCGAGTTCTTTGGTTGTCGGCAAATTCGTCTGATGATTTAATACACAGCACAACAATGATTTTGTTGCAGGGAGTTGCAGGTAATTTCTGACGAAATTTTCTTTGTAGAATCCAAATGCAAGGTTAGAATTGGCCCATCAGCTCTAAATTTTGAGATATTTGAGGTTAAATGCACGAACTCGAACTTTTTGAAGATTGATTGCACAGATTTTTTTAAACTTTTTTTCTACTAAATTCGTCCCGTAGTGCTCTTAAAAATTATCTCTTGGAAAGTGTCTATCATACAGCAATCACAATCCCATTATTTGTTGTGCAGTGATATCGTTATCAATGAAACGTAACGAAAATCAGCCTTCCGATAAATTTTTTTTTTTTTTGTTTTTTCCATGCATTTTGATTTGTTTATGTAATGTTGGTGTTTTTTATTTAAAAATATGGAACAATAAGTTCCAACCACCAATGACGTATAACATATCCTTAGATGGTAGCCAATATTGCAATATTTAATGATTAATCGATAAAAAACTTAACACGTTATGTCTCGCAAACCATAAGTTTTTTTTTGAAAAAAAAATAACCGTTAGATGGACTCCAGTACAAAAATTAAACGTTGGATTGAAAATAAGTGTTTTTTTTTTTGCTGACACTCCTGCACGTCATACGATCTCTCTGAAAAACTGCATACTTAAGTTGTTTTGGACTACGAACTGAGATCTGTAGTGTTTTTTGGAAAAAAAATCTACCGTTAAATAGGCTCCAGTACAAAAAGTATTCGTTTTACTGAAGAAAATCGTTTCTTATTTCTTTGCTGACACTCTTACACGTCATACGATCTCTCTGTACCGTTAGATAGGCTTTAGTGCAAAATCACTCGGTTTTTATAAACAAGCCATCTGGCCAGCTAGGAATTTATTTTAAAGTCAAAAAATTTATATTTCCTGAATTTTTTATCTCTCTTGTTTCATAATTTGAGTGTGGAATTGGGTCTTAAAACTCGCCCATATATTTTAATACACACTAATGTTTATGATTAATTTATAATTGCTGCAGACATTTTTTTTTTTGTTTCGTTTCCCCGAAATTTTAAAAGAACCGAAAGAAATTAAGTATTTAAAAGAGCAACCCTGCAAACAAAATAATTACAAATTTTAAAAATTTTCTTGAAAATTAAAATGTATAAATATTTTACGTAATAAAGATAATATTCGGTTTCCATAAGATGCCTTGCTTTCGAAAAAAATGCATTTTTCCGAACGCGTAATTGAAAAACTTAAAAAAGTCGATTTTTGAAACCGAATTTTATCTATACTACGAAAAAATCTATAATTTTTTTTTATTTTTCAAGAAAATTTTTAAAATTTGGACTTATTTTGTTTGCAGGGTTGCTCTATCAAGTATGCTATTACTTTCGGTTTTCTTAAACAAAATTTTAGGGCAACGAAAGAAAAAAAAAATTCCTGCAGCAATTTTATATTATATTCGCAACCTTGGAGCCTGAATATCTTTTTATGCTACAGTGATCTTGTTGTCGATTTTTGACATTTGTTTTAAAATATCAAAATAAAGCAACTCCAATTAAAAAATTGCTGGTTCTAATGTTTTTGAACAGACTGGACTTAAAACAAAATAATATAAGTTTTTCATCATATTCGACCATTTTTCAACAAAACCTTAATATCAAAATTTGTTCATGACAAAAACAGATTCAGAAAGCTGAAAAAGCCAATGTGATATTTGATTTGTTTTATATGATAAAATATTGGTAAAATTTTCTTAGAATTGTCCATAGACTACTTTCCTGCTAGACGATTTGTCATATTTTTTCCACCCGAACAATTTGGCCCACACTAATAAACATTTTTGCAACTCCACCAATTTTTATAAAATTTCGTCGAAAATTGGCCAAGTTATTGATTTATGTCCACTTTGGCACCACTGTGCGTCAACTCGCATGTTTCTGCCATGGGGAAGATTCATATCAAACCAACCAAGGAGTCAACCTCACCATCTCCTTACTTAATGAAAACTTAGGATTTCATTGTCCAATATCAGACTAAGGATTGAGCAAAATTTTGGGGTCCCATCTTAAGTGGTTCTCAACATACAGGGTCATAGCTCGAAAAAAGTATCAAAAACTGTTAAAGTGACTAATATTAAAAGGCTGTAACTTGGCTACCAATTAACATATTTCTTAAAAAGTAAAACTGCATCAAAGGCAATTATATAGGCTTCAAATGTTTACAAAAATTTTTATTTTTGTCAAAGTCAAAGGTAAAATTTCCAGCATCAAAAAGTTCTAAATCGAATATCTCAAAATTTTTTTTTTAAATAAATATATGTCAATGACCAATTTATCGTCTATACCTACAGTAAATTTAGTGATGAAGCTTTTGCTGGCTATAGAATTATAAATAAATTGGACAAAAATATTGAAAAAAATAGTATTTATTTGTAGAGTTTTCCAATAAAAAATTTATCAGACGCTTAGTAAGCCTTGACCGAAAAAATTAATAAAAAACTGTTTAAAAAACTTTTTTGAGTTTAAAAAATAATTTTCTATTTATTTGCCAACGTTTCGCAGTTTTTTTTTGACTGCTTCATCAGGGCGTCTTTCTTAAAGTTAAGTTAAGTCAAAAATGACATGGGAAAACTT